>JAGWCC010000591.1:0-600000 GCA_022651775.1 Drusus annulatus
ATAACATACATTTTTTTAGTAATTTCTGCCATATTTGAATCCCAATGTCTTATTCTTTCCCAGTAAATAGAGCTATTAATTTTACATAACCATGTTAAATTAACCTGTTCTTATTTCAGTTACCAGGAGATGAGGATGGAGGTCAGAATTGTCGTACATTTGTTTTCCAAGACGAAGGTCATACTCTTGGAAATGCTTTAAAATGTATTATTTCACGGTAGTAAGTATAAATCTTAATCACCTGAGATTTGATTGATAAAATATTTAACAAACATTTCGACATTTTGTCTTATTTTGTGACATTTAAATAGATTTTTTTAAGCTCTATAGCTCATTATGGAAATGATCTTGCCTCCTGAAAAATACTTCTGTTGACCTATAAAATCCAAACAGAGGTGTGGCATGAAGTTGTGCTCGTTTCATGCCACAACAGATTATCGTTTGAGAGTTTTTAGTGATTCACCACATATTATGCTTTATAGTTAAGATTGTTTTTGATCTTACGAAAGAAAAAGTCAATAAATTATAGCAACTACTAAAGAAGTATGATTAATAGCACATTACTTATGTGCTACAAAAACGTCAATAACATCATATTTTTCAATTTAGCACACTCAAAAGTCATGAGTCGCCACTGCTAATATGCATAAATCCCTAGTTGGTTTTATTTTAAATCATGTAAAAATGTTCATAAACATATTATAAATCATTTAGTTTGTTTTCTACACATGTATTTTCGCTTCTTTCATTCCTTGATTATTATATATCTTATTCTGCTCTCGTATTGCACAGACAGAATACTCACAAATTTGAGTCTAGAACTGCAGCACCACAAATTCTTTTCCACTATTAATTTTACCTTTTTACATTACAGCCCAGAAGTCCAATTTTGTGGATACACTGTCCCACATCCCGCAGAAACTAAGATGAACTTCAGAATCCAAACATACAAAGGAAGTGCTGTGGAAGCTTTGAAGAAAGGATTAGAAGACTTAGAAGATGTCTGCGATCATACCATACAACTCTTCGAACACGAAGTGAAGGAATTCAAATCATAGAAATGATTATTAATTGGACTATTTCTCCATGTTAATTAAGTAATAATAATATGTCATCTCTGGACCCCTTTTAAAGGTCTTCCCTTTCAATAAAAGTTATTTTATTAATTATATTTATTTTTATTACCAAACACCTTAATAATACAATAGAATACTACAGGGGTTTAGGATCACAGAAGTCTATCTTGCACTAACGATGAGTCATTCACTTGTGAAACGCTTTGTACAGTTAACACACCACTCAACGCTTCACAGTTCACTCAGACTCTCGTGAACTAATACTTCACATGAACTATGTGAAGTATGGATTTTACTTTCATCCTTCCTCTGCCAGTTCCATGCCTCACTGCCACACATCAGTGTTGGTATAAGCACTCCATTGTGGACTGCTAGCTTCGCTTCTTTGGACAATTTCTTATTTGCGCCAATGGGGTTTCCTGCATTCACCCATCTTTCAATATCCTTATCAGCCTTTCCGTCTCTCGTAAACATACTTCCTAAATATACAAACTCATCCACTTGCTCCAAGTATTCATCATTCACAACTATCACAAATATTTTAATATTACATATCAGAAAATATTTGGATTTATCAGTTAATATTTGGAAAAGTGGTCAAAAGAAGCTTTAAAATGCTCTCAACACTCAGGATTTTGAAGATACGATAGTTTACGGAGGGGTTGCACTATTAAATGGCTTCATCATCCTTACATGCTTTCCGTCAATAGCACTCAACGTAGTGTGAAAAATTGGCATTTTTGTTTATTTATTGTTTCCATTTTTTGGAAGTTTCTGGTAATGGTTACAATTCTCCCCCAGAAACAATGATCTGCAGTCACATAAGGATACACACAACTCACGCGGGGCAGGAATTTTCTCAAGTCAAAAACCCACCCCTACGTGTATAACCAAATTCCATTCATACTCCCATCAGTCACTAAGAGAGTAGGCAAGGGTGTACTGCCAGATGTGTCTAGTTTACCTGTACCATACCAGTTATTTCTCTCTAAACTAATAACAAAAACAACCTCTTTGCCTCCTTAATTATGGTTCTTTCAAATGTTTTTTTTTTAAGACACTGCCACCTAATGCAACCTGAGAAGCTAGTATAACCCAGTTGAACTGGCCAAAATTCCGTGTCATTTGATGAACACAAAAGGAATTAAAACTAGGACAAACTGGCTTGACATCACAGGACTATTCTTCTCATAAATTTGTATTGAAATAAAAATCTTTTTTCAGGTTCTCAAGTCTTGTTTATTTCAAACTTTTTACTGTGGGGGGTAAACATTATCGGCGAAGCGCACCTTCTGGGGTTTGGCCAAGTATTCGGCAAACTCTTGATAGGGGGTCTTGCCCAGAGGAAGGTCCCTCCACAAGTCAGGAGTGAGGAAGGCGTAGGTCTTAGCGATAGCAGCATAGGTAGCCTTAGCAAAGTTTCCAAGGGTGGCGGTGGAGCCACGGGCAGAAGTGTAGCAATCCTCAATACCGGACATCATCAACAGCTTCTTGGGGACTGGACCAGATACGATCCCGGTACCGCGGGGAGCAGGGATAAGACGCACTGACACAGATCCGCACTTGCCAGTTACCTTTGAAAGTAAATAATAACAATCAGTACACCTGTGATGTTAGAAGCTAAGCAAATTGCTCATTTCGGAATGATCAGACGCATTGCAGCTGACATCGAGCTTAAGCTCTCCAGTGGAAACCACGAATGAATAAAATTTGTATCATCATTTAGCAATAATATTAAAAATAACTCCATGTGCAAGGGTGCACAATGTTTGGAGTAGGTAAAAGTAAGTAATAAATATGCACAGTAATCAACAATCGAAATTACCTTGCAAGGAACGGTGTGGGGCTTTCCAATCTTGTTTCCCCAGTATCCTCGTCGAACGGGAACAACAGATAGCTTGGCAAGGATGATGGCACCGCGAATAGCAGTGGCGACTTCCTTGGAGCACTTCACTCCCAGACCAATATGTCCCTTGCTGTCTCCGATGGCAACGAAGGCCTTAAAGCGGGTACGCTGACCAGCACGAGTCTGCTTCTGGACAGGCATAATCTTCAGGACCTCGTCCTTCAGATCAGCGCCACCAATGAAGAAGTCGATGATCTCACACTCTTTGATGGGGAGAGAGAACAGATAGATCTCTTCCAACTTCAGGATCTTTCCGTCGCGTACTAAGCGTCCCAGCTTGGTCACTGGGACCCATTCCTTCTGATCTTCCTTTCCGCGTCCACGCCCGCGGCCTCTACCGCGTCCACGGCCCCGTCCACGGTCTCCACGTCCGCGATCTCCTCCTCTATCGCCCCCACGAGCACCGAAACCTCCACGGAATCCACCACGTCCAGCGGCTGGAGCTGCGTCCGCCATTCTGAAAAATAATCACAAATAATAAATAACGTTTGCCCTCTATTTAATAATCAAAAAATATTCGATAGCTGGTATAGATCAGACGTAAACGACCGTCACTGAAAGACTTCTCTGGTGGAAACCACGAATGTTAAAAATATGTTATCATCATGTTGAAAAAACACGTGTCAAAATGGCGACATGTTTCGAGTTAATTCTCGGTCTTCCCTTTCGGGAAATTAATTGAGAAGACCGAAAAAACACTAATACGAAAGCAACGATTTACACTAATACAAACAATTGTTCAGTATTTCGTTGCATTAATATTAATAACTTTAAAAATACTTACGTAGAACAAGGTGATAATACTGAGCGAACCGGAAATGTAATAAGACAAAGTTTAGCACGCCGCAAAGTTTTATAACATATTATAACTACGTTTACTTCATAGGCTGCGTTTTCTCATACAAAGTACTTACCCAATTGACAAAAGAAAAAAAATTATTGTTTATGAAGCGCGTTTATACTTTTTCTAAATAGGTTGGATAGTTTTTATGTACACTATTTAATTGTATTTTTTGTTATTATTTGCATGACATATTTTTGCCATAATTGATTTAAGACAACCATTGAAATGTTAAGGAATTATACGTTGTTTTCATAAAACGTTAAGCAAACTATATATCTCCACATTCATCTATATTAACATATATTTAAATTAATTCATACTATGGTTAAGCTATTGTAGTTTTACAATCAAAATGAATTTGTTGCAAATGGCTTTAAAACCTAATTTATTTGTATTTTACTTCTTATTAAATTATGTTTACAAATTTGGTTATATTTGTTGTGACAAAGATCAAAGTCAAATGACTTTTTAATAGAGTTGTTTAACATATTTCGAAAAATTAGGTGCGAATTAAAAAATTGCTACCTTTAAAACTTTATTAATTGCTTTGAAAAGGGGTTAAATGAACAATTTCACAAGATTTTAAAGTTTGCACTCCACTTCACAAAAAAAAAAAAAAATCTAGCCAAATGAAGCCTTTTTGATGTGTTACGAAAAAAATATATTGTAGCGAGACTGTAGCTTTGTTTTGCAATACACAAAGTTACCTATACAAAACAAAAAAGTTACAGTTGTTCGCATTTAGCACATAGAATTGTTATGAGCTAATATCTTTCAAAATTAAATTGCTTTTATGTTTAGGACTAGCAGTAAATTGAATGTAACAGTTTCTATTCAGTTGATGGCAAAGTTTAAAAAAGAAATGGTCGGTTTACTGAAGTATTCGAAAATAAAATTATTTATTGGTAATTTATTTATTTGTTTTCCAAATAGGGAGGTTTTGCTACTGGCTAATAATCAAATGAAACTTGGAATTCTCGGAACAAAGACTGTAAAGTATAAGGTATTGAAAAAGCTAGTGAAGAAAAAAATATGATTAAGATGTTTTTATTTTGATCTTGCTTTTTTAAAAAACAGGAAGATCCTTTTTAAGGTTATTTCAAGCCAAAATAAAAATCAATAATATTTGTACCTTAATCAAATCATTTTTTTTGTCTTATACACTACGAGGAGTAAGATTTATATTCTTATTCTAAGCTACTAACAGTATTTTTAGTGGTGTCAGACTGAGTAGAAGATTTGTTTAGATTCCTGACATTTAAAAAAATTATATAATGGGGGGGAGGGGATTCTGGCAATATTTTCAGAACAGAAACCGGTTCCAACAAAGCGGGCTCTCTATAGCCAAGAATATCGACCATTTCTAGTTTTTGGTAATTTCACAATAAAATATCAAATCTCAATAAAGTAAACTCACTTTGCAAATTGATGCCGACTTTTGAATTACCTGCCTCGTAGTTCATCGACAGAATATTGCCTGAACTAGGGATGTTGATATCGGAAATTTGGTGTCACTGCAGTTCCAGTTACCGGTTACTTGCGAAGAACCAATTATTTATCCAGTTATTGTTGAAATTGGTTCACGGTGCCAGGATTAAGTTCCACGATGAAGATTTTGTTATATTATTTAGAGAGAATTCTTGTGATTTTTCTATTTTATTCACCCTTCCGGCGAAAAGCATTGAATAGATATACGCCATTTTATATTTGCGAAAAATAGGAACCGCTTGGAGAAATAATATCGACGGCTCCAGCGACCAGAACATGGAACCGATTCCTTTTAACCGGGAAAAGAATATCAACATCTCTAGCTTGTACCTTACATGAGTTTTTCATGTTATGTCTTTATACTCTTAAGTCTTTATCTATGCAGCACTTTTTTGACGTTTATCATTTTTAAGGTTATTATTGTAACGTAAGAAAATAAGAAGTTCTGTATTCACTAAACAAAAATAGTTAAAATGTTAAAAACAATAGGAAGGACGCATATTTATAATCTATTTTACAATAATTGCGCTGTATTTTCTTCAAAAACAGAACTCCCTGGTTTTGGCCTTTCGAACGTAAAGAAGAGAGTAGGTGATGCAAATGTTAAAGTTACCCTAATATCTCAAAATGAAGATGTATCCATTGTTAGTCTTGCGGAAGCGCAAAAAATATCTAAACGGCGAGAATTAAAACTAGTAAAAATTATAGACATAGATGCTAAAACAAGTAGACCAGTTTACAAGTAAGTTGATTCTCTCGTATTTATGATTGCATGAGTTCATATTTTGGTTTAGTCCTATCGAACAAACAAAATTATGAACATCTAATTTATAAACTTTTAAACATATTTTAGTTGCCATTTTTATCCGCACCTATATTCTTCCCAATGAAAATATGAGATAAGTAACTCCATATTACCTACCATTTTGAGGTGATTTTTCACAAAAACGGCGCTATACAAATTATCCGAATATTATTATTTCGTTACAAAACTTTTTCAATTTTAGATTGATGACAGGTTCAGATTTTTACGAAGAAGACCTCAAAAGACGAGAGCAAAAACGTGAGGCGAAGAAAGAACCAATGATCAAAGGAGAAAAGTTTGTTCCGGTTTCATGTAATATTGCAGAACACGATTTACAAATACATATTAAAAGGATATCTAAATGGCTTCAAAAATTTTATGAAATTAGAGTTGCTATTAGTGCTGAGGGACGGGATTCAGAGCGTGTTGTAAGTTTATTATTTGTAAATGTTTCTTATTAACCATTTCTGTTGAGACCATCAAGCATAACAATCAACATCTCAGATAGACCTGGCAGCTTTAATAATCAGAAAATAACTCCATCATAACCTCTCAACTTAAAAGTCAAATACGTAGATCACTGCAGGGGAAAGTTCTGAATGACTAATAATTATTATTTAAAAAAAATTATTATAACTTATTAAAGCTTTACGATTTATTGTGACATTAACCTTTTAACCGCTAAATAAATATACATAAACAGTCGTCCCTACGCGGTACATTTTTTGTTTATGCATTTTTGGGCAAATGTTATTTTTAAAACGACCCTTTTAAGAAAACAAAAACATTATATGAATTATGAACTATCCTAAAATCATCCTCCAACACCAAAGTATCAATAAACATTCACTTGAGATAAACCCAAATTAAGAAAACGCCATAATTGTGTTAATGTAAACAATCATGTTAAATTTCAATCAAGGCTGACCTCGGGCTCTCAGTTTTATTATTTTATAAGAAAAACAATGAAGTAGTTGATAAAGATTTTCTGAGATGTCAATCCAAAAATGAATATTATTATTTTTAAAACAATAATTAAAAGAATACGGCATACATGTACTCGGAAAACAAAGTCGAAACTTGAAAATGACTTTAGTCAGCCGTGTCGTCGTGCGAACGATTTGTAGAAATGACTAAAGTCACTCGCCACGGTGAAAGAGTTAATTATTAAAGGAATATTTGCAAGATTTAAAGAATATGGAATACAAAAAGAGTCAGAAAATATATTTTCTGATAAGATTTGTGTCTCGGTCGCAAACTCATCTTTTTATTTTCTATTTAATTTTCTTTAAATCTTTTTGATGTTGTTTCAATAATTAATACTAATAATTATATCACCTTCCAGAGTGGCAATTAAAAAAAAATCTTATGACTTATGACTGATTAAATCCCATTTTATGGCAAAAATTGTCTCCGAAAAAGATTTTTATCTATACACTTTATGGATAGATTCTATTAGTGTACTTTACTGTCTTACAAAAATATTAATGATCTTCAATATTTATTCTAGGGTAGGATCTTTGATGATATACAGAAAGAAACATTACAATTTGGTGTTGTCAAACAGAAACAACTTTTGAAAAATGGCAACATCAAATTTCAAATTGTACCAAATTTGAATACATCTACCGATGGAGCTCCAGAAAAAGACACTAATACAACTGTACAATCTTCAAAACCTGCACATGACAATGAAATACCAGAATCAGAGCAAAGTAACCCAAAAGAAAAGGGTTCCCAATCATTGTGACTAGAAAGACACATATTTTTGGCATTTTCTGGAGTGCTTACTATTTTCCTGTTATCTAAATATGGATATTTGTATTATCGTAGTAGATAATCAGTTTCAAATAAATAGGTTTAGAATATTGTGAAGAACAAACGCTTACTCTCACTATGCCTACATTATGGCTTGTATATTGTAAAAAATCGTTTTTTTAACATCTGTCAATATGAAGTATCACAGTACTGGAAGTTTTATGAACTTGAATTTGTGTTTATATTTTAATAATATATTTTTTTAAAGCTTAAAAATAATACTGTACCTTCTAGTCCCTTGATGAAACTATTTTCTTTTTATAGAGATAAAGCTATAATAAATAAATTGTCTCTTTTAATGCACCCTTTATACTTGTAATGCACCATCTCCCTTTTCCCATATGGTGCAGTCCCTATCACTTTACACAGATACATTGAGATGCATAGAGGATCTTCTGCACACCCCAACCAAACGACCGACCATCCTCTGCGGTACTGGCACCGGGTGGAAGCCCTTATAAGCGACAACTCGCCCCTAAACAACACAGCTCTTTTGTCACTTGCTCTGGCTAAGTACTCTCCCTTAGATGGCTACTTGTGCTCCGCACTGTTCTGTGGGGACAGCTATCTGCCACCATTGCAAAGTATCTGACCAGAAGACTGCCTAGGCTCGTTAAAAGCGCACTTCCATTGGCTACCTCTTCTCCGCCCAGTCCTTGGGAGACAATAATCCGCCCAAACAATCTAAGTTATTTCCGAACAGTTGTTGTACAACACAGTTCTCTTACTTTTGTTGTTCCCAAAGTTTACACTGTAAGGATCCTGATGATTTAATAATCCAAATTTTAAACTATTTTCACAGGAAAAAACTAAAATATTTGTCGTATTAAATCATTGCAATGGAATTCCACCACGAATTACACCAAAAATATTAGCTCCAGATGGTTAATAATGTTAATATTCTTGTCTTGGTGACTTTGGTGTTACCAGACTCCCCATTTTTTTTTTTTGGGTAACTTTTTATAGTCTCTTCTTTTGTAATTTTTTAATACAAAACAATGTCCATGAACAATATTTTCTCAAACACTGATAGTACTTTATATTTAGATGCTTCTCTGAATTTGATAATTTTTTTAACACATTTATAACATCAGTTCTAATTTTGAAAGTGTCTCATGGTTTCAATTTTATAGGACTGTTGCTAGATTTACTCTGGTGAGAATTTGTTCAGGTTATCCATGTCGCCGGCTTTCAGTTTTGATTACTAATACACCTGAATTAAAAACATATCTGTTTGTCAAAAAATGGTAAGTGCCTGCTATTTTACGTAATTTTCCCTTACGAAAATAAATATTATGCTATGAAAGGTGCTTAGAATTACATCAGATTTTCGAAAATATTGCGCATATTGTGGTAATTTCATTTCGAATCAAACACATGCCATGGTATGTTACACTTTTTTTTTTAAAAAGCTTTCTACAAGTACAGACAAATGCAAACCGTATTCCAGCCTGTAATATTAATATGTGTAGATTTGATGGTTTCTGATTGTAATCTAACCAAAAAATGATATTTCGAGTAATAATTATCAGGTATTTTATGTGGTCAATTGATAATAACATTTGTATTAGAGTTCAGTACAAAGATGCTGTATGATGTATTTATCACAATTTCGGAAGTAATTTAGTTGAATCAAAAAGCACTCGTACTATTATGGAAAACCGTCTCACAGAAAGGACAGGAGTCAATTTATTTTATTTCAGCTCATTAACTTTTAAGGCTGGTTATTATTCACATCAATAAATTTATATAAACTATATGTATTCCCTGTACATTACATAAAATATTTATTTATTGAAATCCTGTCACAACAGATTACATATATTTTCAATTTTTTTTGTAATGTTTACAGGCGGCTGTTGAGAGGAAGGGAACATTTAAAGTCGAATATTTACAAAAAATAGAAAAGGAAGTTCAGTTGAGATGGAAGGAAGAAAAGGTCTACGAAGAAGATGCCCCAGAAGTTGCAGTTGAAAAGAAAGAAAAGTTCTTCTGTACTTTCCCATTTCCCTACATGAATGGCCGCCTCCACTTGGGTCATACCTTTTCACTCTCAAAATGTGAAGTAAGTAACATTCTTATATAATATTGAATTTCTTAATAACAAATTATTTGATAACTCAATATTCCGCATAGCATCCTCAAATATGACTTAGTATGTAAAGGAAACATTAGGGCCTCTTGGGTGGAGTTAATATAAATAAAAACAATTGCAATTTTCAAGAATTTTTCTTAGGCCCAGTTGTTTCATTTGTGGTAGAGCTAAAACCTCTGGTCATTCAGTTATTTACTCAATATTTCCCATTGCTCTTAACAATTTTTTTGGAACATAGGTTAGGTTGTCAAACATTCCACAACAGAATTGACATAAAAAATATCAAGTTTATGCTAAATTTACACAGATTTTAACCACTGTTTTAGCTATATCACAGATGAAATCACTGAGCCTTTACTATTAAAAAGAACTCTTGTTCCATAAATTTTGTGATATGTATATCAATGGGCTTATTTGTGCGAGTGTTTGTTATAGAGTGCTTTCTATATCAACAATTGTGAAGTTTAATGATAACAATATTCAACTAGCGCTCATGCTGGATGAGGTGCAAGCTAAGTCCATCATTTTTCCTAAGGCATTCAAATTTTGTGTTAAAAACCTTAAAAATTTAATTATATTTTCTAAATGAATTCATTTTTAGTTTGCCGCTCGCTTCCACCGTCTGAAGGGCAAGAAGGTTCTGTTTCCCTTTGGTTTCCATTGCACGGGGATGCCCATCAAAGCCTGCGCAGACAAGCTGAAGCGCGAGATGGAAGATTTTGGCTGTCCCCCAATATTCCCCGCCGAAGACAACTCTCCGGAGGTGGAGGAGGTGGACGACGTGGTGGTGAAAGACAAGAGCAAGGGCAAGAAGAGCAAGGCCATGGCCAAGGCCGGCACCGCCAAGTACCAGTGGCAGATTATGCAGAGCCTCGGACTGTCCGATGACGAGATTAAACCCTTTGCCGATGCTGAGTTCTGGCTGGATTACTTCCCCCCTCTGGCCGCTCAAGACTTGGATCAGTTTGGCATTCATGTATGTTAAAATTCATTTGCAGTCTTAGAAAGATGTGTGCTGTATGTGCATGTTTTGAATTGTTTAAATTATTCGTCACCTTGTCTAAAGGAATGGAACAGGCGGTATAACAATTAAATAAAACTAATTAACGTATATTTATAGTCATACTAACAGTGTTAAGCTCAGAAAGTATAATCATTGATTACCGGTAGTTATTTCGGTATTAATGTTTTTATATGACAAAAGTTAATCTACTATTTAACACTGTTACTGGAACAAAGACTTAGAATGAGGTTTGCAAACCATGCTGCAATCTCATTCGGTGCCGTAATGTATTCCATCCATTGGGCTTCAACGACCCTTTAGTGCTGGTTAGGCATCATTAACTCTTCTGCATATTATTTGGCGGCATTCAACCAAAATAGGTGACTCCTACACAGTACATGTACATACAATACAATTGTATCTAAATGTTTATTCATTTGCATGACAGTAAAGAGCTTTAGTCACCTGCACGGGCGATGTAAGCGTCAATAATTTTTAACATGAGCACCTATAAAGCATGCATTCACTTCATTGACTAGCACCAGAATAAATTTATTTTAAGCTATAAGTTTATAATTATAGGCTATTAAACAGAAATTGCAAACTCTCTGTTACAAAAATATTCCTGCATCATCAATACAGCTTAGATTTTATTTTATATTAAATCTTATGTTCATTTAAAAATAAACTTTGCATAGTTAATTTGATTGCGTGCTGCATATTCAGCAGTCAAAGGGTTTAAGGACAGAAATAATCTTTGTCTATAATGAATCACATTCAATGTCATAGATTATATTACACCCTCATATGTACGCAGCTATACATTGAAAATGTACCATATGTAGTAATTATTTACACCAAAAGTATTTAAATATTTATTTATTTTGGCAGACCGACTGGCGCCGAACATTTATCACGACTGACGCCAACCCCTTCTTCGACTCCTTTGTGCGTTGGCAGTTCCTTCACCTGAAGGCCAGGAACAAGGTGGAGTATGGCAAACGCCACACAATCTTCTCTCCTAAGGATGGACAGCCCTGCATGGATCATGACCGCAGTTCCGGAGAAGGCGTGGGCCCCCAGGAGTACACTCTCATTAAAATGCAACTTCAAAAACCATACCCAAAACAATTAAGGTAACTTTTTTATTTTGTTTGGAGGTATTTCCTCTTATTTACCATAATCTTAATACATAGACCTAACTGAAATTGCTCTGTTCCCTGAAAAGAAATCATTTTCAATGTGCTACTCAACAACACAGATATTCTTGAGCATATTTTTAATTTGCTGTACAACAGCAACTGTAAAGAAATATTTACAAGATAATTAAAAAGTTAATTTTATGTGAAAGAATTAGCAATAAATAGAATTTGACCGTACATAAAATAGATTTATCAGTAAAATAATAATGCTCCATTCAGTTCTATTTTTATAAATATGACTTATGATGCTTTCAGCTCTGTGAATAGCAAAAATGTTTTCCTCGTGGCAGCCACTCTTCGCCCCTAGACCATGTAGGGTCAAACCAACTGCTGGGTCAGGCCTGACATGAAGTACATCGCTTTCACAACTGTCACCAATGATGTATACATCTGCACGGCACGTGCTGCAAGGAATATGTCTTATCAAGGATTCACCGCTGTGGAAGGAAAAGTAGATATTGTCGCCAACTTGATTGGACAAGACATTATGGGTCTTCCTCTCAAATCCCCGTTAACTTCTCATCCAATTATATACACACTTCCGATGTTGACCATCAAAGAAGACAAAGGAACAGGCATCGTATCAAGCGCTCCTTCAGACTCGCCAGATGATTATGCCGCTCTTATAGACCTTAAAAAGAAGGAACCTTTCAGACAGAAGTACGGAATCACAGACGAGATGGTTCTTCCGTATGAACCTATCCCTATCATCGAAGTTTCGGAATTCGGAAACCTTTCAGCCGTGTATCTTTACGATAAACTCAAGATACAAAGTCAAAACGACAAAGATAAGCTGCTGGAAGCTAAAGAGATGGTCTACTTAAAAGCTTTCTACGATGGAGTTATGCTGATTGGTGAATTCAAGGGAAAGAAAATTCAAGACGTTAAGAAAGATCTGCAGAAAAAACTCACCGATAGTTCTGAGGCTGTGATATACTTTGAACCTGAGAAGAGTATCGTTTCAAGATCGGGAGATGAGTGTGTGGTAGCTCTCTGTAATCAGTGGTACCTGAACTACGGTGAGCCCGTGTGGAAGGCAAAAGCGGAAAAGTGTCTGGAGAATATGAACACCTACCACGATGAAGTGAGAAGAAATTTTACTGCATCTTTGAACTGGCTTCATGAACACGCCTGCTCTAGAACTTATGGCTTAGGTAAGTTGTTTTCATTCTAATACTGCAACGGAATGTATGGAAGTCTTCCCAAATATCAAATTAACCAATTACAATTAGTTTTCAATGCCGCGGCAAGACTTATCACCGGCATATCAAAATATTTCTACATTTCAGAGCACCTTAAAAATCTTCACTGGTTTAAATGTCGTGAAAGAATCTAATTCAAGCTTAGCTGGATGGTATTTAAGTCAATTAACGGAATAGCTCCGGTTTATTTATTGGAACTGAATATTCATGAAGATTTCAATTCGCAACAGTCAACCCTTAGATCGGCAACATCATCAGTTATCGGAAGGTTGAAGGAACCGAAGCGCATACCAGACATTAAGTTCGGAGTGTCAAGTCCTGAAGCCTGGAATATACTGCAACATGCTCTGAGAATAATAAAAGTTTCGATACAGTTCAGAGCTAAACTGAAAAACACTTGTTTGTTTAATTTAGCTAACTTTCACCATGCGTCCTTTCAGCAGATTTGAAAAAAAGGACACCTCTATCTTAGCTCATTTACCTCATTACACACTTATAAGGTTATAACCTTATTAGGCCATTTTTTAATTTCAGTCTTCAAGATACCGAAAAACAAAACTTCTTAAGTGGGTTTTACTGTATTGTATCCACTATTATTTGTATAATTGAATATTTGAGTATTGTTTATTATAGGAACCAAACTGCCATGGGATGAGATGTGGTTAATTGAATCTCTCTCAGACTCCACCATATACATGGCCTATTATACGGTTGCCCACCTGCTGCAGGGAAACTCCTTCAAAGGTGACAAACCGAACACTTTCAAGATCAAGCCTGAACAAATGACTCCTGAAGTTTGGGACTACATCTTCTTCAAAGATGCCAAACTCCCATCAAAGAGTAAAATTGCTAAAGACGCCCTGAATACCATGAAGCGTGAATTTAACTTCTGGTGAGTTCTTCATAATTTTCTATGTTAACCCAGTTTCTTGTAAAAAAGAAGATGATCGTCATCAATTCACAAGGGAAAATCTGATCATTAAGATCAAAAGATAGATCTCAAATACATCACTATTTTTATAACAACTAACACACTCCTTTTGGGGTTCAAAACCTTCATCGATGTTTTGTGCCAGGGGCCCAGAAACATGCAATTTTACAAACACGACTCAGACTTAAATTGCCAATACTTTTTATTACTGGTGAAATATAGCTTTACAGAAAGAAAACATTGTTTGTAAAAGCTATGTTTTATAATTAGATATGAACAGGCAAGTTCTCTAACCTTTCTTGCTCTGTCTCCTTTCCAATCTGTCTTTCAATATTTCCCAATATTAGATGTGCCATAGTCCAACTGACTCCAGGCAAATGTGACCCTTGTGTGGTGATCACATTAAAAAGACCCACAGACTCTCCAGTATCATTTCATAAACCATGTAGATCGCCACTATTACTTTGTGATGTGCCCTTTCCACAGGTATCCTGTTGATTTGAGAGTGTCAGGAAAAGATTTAATCCAAAACCATCTGACATACTACATCTACAACCATTGCGCCATGTGGCCGGAACAGGAAAACATGTGGCCACAGAGCATCAGAGGAAACGGACATCTCATGCTGAACTCAGCCAAAATGTCTAAGTCCGACGGTAACTTCTTAACGCTGACCGATGCCGTGAAGAAGTTCAGCGCCGACGGAATGAGGTTAAGTTTGGCCGACGCTGGAGATTCAGTGGAAGACGCCAACTTTGTGGAGAGCACGGCTGATGCTGGGATCCTTAGGCTCTTTACCTTCATTGAATGGGTCAAAGAAGTCTCTGAAAATAAGGAAGCTCTACGCAAAGGTATTTTAATCATAATCATTGATTTAATTCTTCCCTTCGTTTTGATTAATTATTTACGAAAACTGACAGTGTAATATAAGGAAAGGATGGGAAAACCTGGAATGAAAGAAGAATGAGCATGGTAATGAACTTGAGTCAGTGGAGGACATTTATGGAGGAGGTAAAATCCCACCCTGGCACTAACCAGTGATATTTTAATTCTCTATTTTGTTTCAATAGGTCCAGCAAACACTTTCCATGATAAAGTTTTCATCAGTGAAATGAACATGAAAATCAAAGAGACTGAAGAAAACTATGAAAAAATGTTATTCAAGGAAGCTCTCAAGATTGGATTTTTCGAACTGCAGGCAGTCCGAGATAAGTACCGAGAACTCTGTGGATCCGACGGCATGAATGCAGAGCTGGTGACCAAGTTCATCAATGTTCAAGCTTTGGTCATGTCTCCCATCTGTCCTCATGTATCTGAACATGTTTGGGGTCTTCTCGGTAATGTAAGTACAACCATGAATACAATATATCTTTTATTTTAATCTATAATACATAATATGAATTGAAGCAGTTTATGCATTTCTGGCAAAAAATGTTGTGATTACATTCTTACGCAAAATATCATTGACGTAAGAAATTCACCCACGTTATTTTTGTATTACTACATTATCGATATGGTATTTATGCAGCTCTTAGATGAGAATAGAGATGTTACAACTCTTTGTTTCACAAGCGATACATGTAAAAGAAATAGTGATTACAACGGAGCTATCAGTGGTAAACCTTTAGCACTAGTTTCCACAAGCAATGATAATGTATTGTACGGGTTGGTTGGTAGAAATTACCCCCAGACAATAAGCCCGTCTATAATAAATATTTTGGTTACCTATGTCTAAGGTACTTGTACCTTAAATAAATAAATAATTAAAAAGTACTACGAAGAGTAAATAATTATGTCAAACTGGCAAATGCTGTCTTTATGCATTGTTTTTGGATTTCACCTGCATATGCATGCATACTATCTCTAAAGGAAGAACAATTTTCATACTGTAACAGTTCTTCACTGACTTCAATATGTGCACACCAAGTATTTTATTTCACAAATCTCAACACTCCCAAACGAAATCCACACAGAGGAAGGCAATACCTTAACTCTTTCCACGCTGAAAGCGCACCCGGGAGTCGCGCTATGCTTGCCTTGTACGCGGACAGCGCACTGTTGCGCCGCAAAGTTTCTCTGGCGTTAATTCTATGAAACATTCTTGAAGACGGTAAAATTTATACTTCTAAAAAATGACAAATCTTAACACTACTGACATCTTGTGAAATTTATCCTAAATACGTATCGCAAGCAATGATACAAAGGTTTGAAGGGAACCCTCGTCTTGAAGAGTAAATTCAGTCAGTTTGAATTTTTCCCGGCTCTTTACAGACGCATGTTTCTAAGATTCTCAAGCCGGAGATTCTCTCAGACAATCGATTGTTGTTCACCATTTTGTGGACGTGAATTATTATAATTTCTTTTCACAATATTTTTTTCCGAGACTTGTATTAAAAGTATGGTTCTGTGTTAAAACATCTAACATACACAAACTAGTAAAAAAATATTGTTTTTTATCGAAGTTTTATACTATTTTTAATTTCAAAAAAAGCTGTTTTATAGAAATAATCAAGTGTTTAAAATGACGTTTTAACCATATGTGAAGTTGTGCACTTTTGAATTGTGATCCATTTTAAATAAGTGTTATTGCAGAATTCCGAAATGTCGGTCGCCGGTCTTAATGATAAATAAATAATTAGTGCTATTTCGCATCAGGTATCAATCCTGATACCGGTTTCACTGAAGATACCGCCGAACTTATGTTTTTGAACATTTTTTTGAATCGTGAAATTAAATTATTGATTGTTTCAAAATTTATCATGATAAAAAAAAAACATTAAGTGTTATTTACAATGAAATAATAACAATAAATCCTTCTCTATATTTATTAAATTTAAGGTGTAGTTTTTTAATCTTAGACCCTTTACAAGTATGGCGCCGCAAAAATCCGCACCACAGTTGAAGAGCTCTACTTTGGTATGTTTTAATGCGACCTTTGAAATATAAAAAAATGGTCGCCTATATCTCGCACTCTCGCAGTATGTAAATAAACTTCGACGATTTATCCTGTTCCATTGATGTTTCGAGTGTTTATTTACACATGGAAATGTACTTGGGGACATAAGTGATGGAATCTTCATAATATTTTATTTATTCCATGTGTTAGTATTGTTTAAAGTCATAAACTAGATTGAAGAAAAAGGGCCCCGCGTGTGAAAGAAGTAATTACTATTTTTGACGCGTAGAAAAGGTTAAAGTTTAATGTTTTAGACTTGATATGCCTCATTCCTTACACTAGACAAAGTCATTCTCTTTTTAAAGTTGCTAGTATCTGTCAGTCTTTTCTAGTATTTTTTGCAATGTTACTGTTTATTTGTTATTTTTTATTATTATGGTTATATGTATTTAGTATCCTTTTTATTCACTTAGTATTATTTTCAGAAAACCAGTATTGTTAAGGCTTCATGGCCTAAAACAGGCGAGATTTCCGAAATAGACGTGAAAGCCAGCAGCTATCTAATGGAGGCGGCCCATTCATTCAGAGTCTTCCTCAAGAACTATATGGCTATTAAAAAACCCAACAAGGCCAAGGGGGAAGTGGCAGCCGCTCCGGAAAAACCTGACAAGGCCACCGTTTGGATTGCCAAGACCTTCCCTCCTTGGCAGGCAGCAGTTCTTACACTGATGAAGAAAATGCATGATGTAAGTATTATAAAACTAACCATAATTTATTTGTTATGTTCTTCATAGATAATTATAGCGGTGAGTATGATTCTAGACATTTTGTCATTATATGCGTTCATGGTGCATCATGAATCCAAAATTTATTACAGAGTCAATATCATAAATAAATCATAGTACCGGAGACAAACACAATGCTTCTTGTGTTGAAAATTGTTTGTTTGTTTGTCTACAATAATAAATAATATGAAGCAATATTCTAATGCTGATATGAAAAAAGTTTTGAATTGAATTACTACGCTTTCGACTCTTCATTTGTTAAAATATATATTAATTAAAAGTAGTGTAACCAAACTAGGGTATGTGAGTAGGTACTTTATTGTAAAGTTTTCCACCCTCTTGGAATGTTTTCCCTAAAGTGTACTAAGCAAAACAGTTGTTTTGACAGGTCGATCTGAGGATAACTAGAAGTTTAGAAGGGAAAAATAGGTTTTATGTTGGAAGTAGTAAATTTTTATTAAAATTATGAAATGTTTGTAATTCGTGAATATGTAATAAATAGGGAAAGAAGTGGATATTTAAAGTAAAATATTTTTTAATCAAAGAACCCCGTAAATCTACTGTAAATATGTAACAATATTATTGTTTGTAACTTGTGATTTTTATATTGTACATATATATTTTTTGCAGGACAACAAAGGACTGCCAGACAATAAAGTGCTGTCTGCAGAGTTAGGAAAAATAGAAATTCTTAAAAAATACATGAAGAGGGTGATGCCATTTGTACAAGCCACCAGGGATAAAATGGCTGAAAAGGGAGTTCAAGCCCTTTCTCTGACTATGGAATTTGATGAGGTCAAAGTACTTAAAGAAAATGCCACCTATTTGGCTAACACTCTTGATGTAAGTTGTAAATTTATAATACATATTTTTCTTTCTTCAAAACATTGGAATAATTAAAAGTTTTCTTATTCTTTTCTAGGCGTTGTCTTCCTGTACAAACCTTTTTTAATGCTTTTATGTTGTATGACTTTTGGAGTATTAACTCTTTCTCAGCTAGACATTTTAAAATGACATGAACTTTGAATTATTTTTTACTAAGTACCGATTCTATTTATTTGTGGTTTATTAAAAATGATTTAGTCAACCTTCTCTGGCATTCCTTTTTTTTGTTGCTTTGGGTCTACTATACACTTAATTACGTAATCAATTTGCAGGGTTCACGTTTTTTTTAATTTTGTCTTTCGAAATGTTTTCATAAATAACTTACAAGATATTTATTTTTATTTCATGCATGAATGTACATACTTTTATATTATAAGCAAAAATGTACTAAAACATTTAAATTATTGGCATTTTGCAACCACAGTTGGATATTTCCTAACCTACTAGAAAAATATTCAGAAATATTACATATAATTCTAGCACACATAATCTAACGTTACATATTACATATTTAAATCTAAAGAAATTAATTTTAATGGGAAACGGTTGAGCCATGTTGAGCTTCCTCCTCCTTGAGCCTACATTTTGGACCGCCTTGCAGTGTAGTCCATCATCAGGGCAGAAGGCTGAAACATTGGCTCAAGATGGAGGATAAATTCCCCAAAAGTCAAACAACATACATAATACCATGAGAATCTTATATGTATTAATATCTCTTTTCATACAAATTAAAATTCACAAGCTAAAAGTGAACAAAGTGGTTTTCTGTCCATTTTTTTCTGATTGATTGTCGTTTTCTTCAGTGAAATTCATACCTTATAATCATTTCTTAGCATTTTCTGACAATTTACTATGTATTTTCTATTCAACATTTTAGTTGGAAGAAGTAGAGGTTGAATACACAGACAGGGCTCCCGAGAAGACCAAGGAAGACTGCTGTCCAGGGCTGCCCCACATCACCTTCTCTACCACTCCCGGTGTTAGGCTGGAGTGCATCAACTCCACGCCCCTGAGCGGCTTGTTCAGCCGAGAGATCTTGGTATCCGATGGGGACACCGGTCACAAGCTGCGGCAAAAATTGGCTAAGGACTGTAAATCTATCAAAGGTTAGTAGTTTTTTTTTTGGTCTATTCAAAGCGAGCAGTGCTCATTTTTTATCAGTAGGGGCTTATTCACTGACCTCCTTGCACTAAAGCTGCTCTCTTGGAGTCTTCGGTGAATGGTGTGAACACCCACTTGAAAACCACCAGCATTGTTAAACTCTGTCCTTATATCTCCACGGCACTTTAGGATCGAATCTGCGAACAGAATTGCTTTAGGGAGTTGCCTTTTTTTGTTTTCAGCACCATTTTTTCGCTCTGGACATGCTGCAACATTTCGCAATGTACTAATTTATTTATTTTTGTTAATTATTTGTGTTACATTGATAAAAACATAAATTTTCAAATAAAAAAAAATCTGTGGACTTTTTTTTTGAGTTTTTCCTGAAAAAGTCTCAAACATATTCTAAAACTGGGCAATTTTTTTTTGTTCTTCTATATATGGATATAAATTATTCTGTCTTCAGAGTATTTTTTGACAATGTGAATGCATACCCTACAAGATTGTGGTAATTTTCTTACCCTTTTCCTAATTGGGACATCCATTACTTTAGTAAAACACTTCCAGATGTCCCCATCCTGCACTCTTCTGTTGACTTTGGTACATTTCATACCTTGATACTTACTGTCTCCATCTTTATCTATTATTCCCATCTCATAAGTGTCTTCCTTTATTTGTATTTCAGATGTCAGCAGTATAAAACTGTGGCGATATGAAGACCCTCTGAATGGCCCTCGCAAGTTGCCTTCTTTCGACAGTCCCTACAAGGGAAAGGTTATCATCGAGCCAGAAACTGCATTTGTGGTCGACGTTGCAAAATCGACTATTACCATTAAAAATGGTGCAATTGATTTGGGTTCAAAGATCGTCTATTCCTATGGATTATAATGCTTTTTTTACATTCAACTTATGATGATATTGTTCTGTTGGTACTATTTTTATCATTGTCGTGAAATCTAGAACAGCATTTATTAAGCCCAAATTTCGTTTACAAAATAATGTGGGTGAATACATATTTATTTATTATTGGCTATAAGCACTTATATACCAGTATTTTGCTACGCAAATCTTTACTTTGCAAGTAAGTTGAAATAAATAACTTTTTGAAGCCAAAATAATGTATTTTTTCTGTATCTTTATTCTCCATTTAGATCGGTCACTTCATACAATAAAAAAAAAACATTACCTCGACACAGGAGGTCCTATGTCATCTTTGAAAATGCTGTGTAAAGGTATAAATGAGAAAATTAGACAAAAAAACACAGTATACACAAAAAAGTATTATAATATTGTCTCAACATACCGATAAATTGTAATTTTAGATGACCACACAATATAAAATGGACACATTACTCGCCATACTAAGAAATCGAACCTGGATAAGCTCATAGTCACTGGCAAAGTGGAAGGCAGGAGAAACAGAGAAATATCAACGATGCGTTGGACTGATTAAATAGCACAGCCGTTAGGAACATCGGTGTCCGTTGTGGAGGAATCTGGCTCATAGAGGCAATTGAAGTGGGACAATGGGGGGTCACAATCCTCAGCAATGAGGCAACGACTTAAGAAGGAAAATATAAAATAAACTACCACATAAATTTTTTTACTGCTTTACCACAAATAAATGCACTCCTTAAACTTGAAAAAATCAGTTGTTACCTGTGAAACATCACAGGATGTAACTTGAGTGACCAATAAAAAATATTAGTTTCTTTAATCCACCCATTGTAAATAAAGAATAATGTCTGCTAAAATACATAATAGGTAGGTAAGGAATTGAAAAGATTATTTTTTAAAATTAAATTCAGTTCCAAATTTGAAAAGTTCACAGTATACATACTCACAAAGGAAGTTATTTATGGGGTTTATAGTAATAATAATATGTAATACCTTTTTACAGGAATAAGTTTTTTGTGCTAGAAAATCTATTAATTTATAGTATTACCCCTTACTTATAAACGAGGTGTAAACGTTACGCGTGTTATAAGGTCGGAATAGCGATAAACTTTCCTTAAAACCACGGTTTATCTATCCAATTTAATGGCTTACGTCCGGTGTAACTAAACCAACGCTACGTAGACGCGTAAAAATCTAATAAGTAAGACGGTTTGTGTTTAAATTTCGATTAATGGTTTTGTAAATGAGATCAATCAATACATAAAATAATGTTTTTAATTTTATTAGAGAAAGCAAGTCAGTCTGCTAATTAATGTTTATTTAAAATAAAATCGACACATTTGAATTATTATTGTGGCTAGTTTTCTTCGGAAAGTTTTTCGAGTCCATTCAGATGCATGAACAGGGTGATTGGGCAGTGGTCGCTTCCAAAAACTTGACTACGAATGACGTTCTCACAAATTGATGGCACCAGGCGTTCGGAAACTATTGCATAATCTAGTCGCCTGAAATTAAAGTGAAAATAATTTATTTTTTCAATGTTTTTAGACATAAATAAGCAATGTGTTCACATACTGCAAAAGAGTCCCAACTGTCTGGAGCCAGTGGGAGCCTGAAGGGAGTGGAGAGGTGAAGGAGATGAGGAGAGAAAGGTTGAGAAGTTCTACCGTTAGGTTGGGTAATATTTGTGAAAATGTTGCATGCCCGTGATTTTGGAATAATTTCCAGTACAAAAAGGCACAACTACTCACCAGCCAACATTTTTAGCTCTGCAGTTCATCATGTAAGTCCAAAATGTGTATGAGCCAGTTTGTTCTGGGTATAGACTTCTGAATGTGTCCACAAAACCTTTCCCCAGTAATTCAGTCATCCCATCTCTCTCTTCTTTTGTAAAACCAGCATTCTTCTTATTAGTTTTAGGGTTCGTCAAATCTAATGAAATATATAACAATGAATTTTAATTTGTCTTTAAATAAATGGTTGACACTGCATAGGTTTAATGAAATAAATACATGACTCATGTTACAGAGAGATCTCTTAAACAGTCCGATAGTGTAATTGGAGTATACAATACAACGGCAATGTGGAAAATAAACTAGTGTTTGAAATAGACTTACCAATTTCAAGATGTGAAACATTCATGTCTCCGCAAATAATTACAGGTTTCTTGGTATCCAAAGCCTTAACATAGGCTTGGAATACCTCATTCCATTTCAGTCTCTTGGGTAAGGTGACTAGTCCACGTCCTGAGTTTGGGACATAAGTACAGATTAGATAAAATTGTTCATATTCGGCAGTTATTATTCTTCCTTCATCATCCAGACTGGGATCACCAAGTCCATATGTAACCGATATGGCCATTTTTTTTGTGTAAATGCCAACACCGGCATATCCTTCCTGTTCTCCCGATAGCCAGTACGGGTGATAACCAGGGATGGATGCTACTTCACTGGGCAACTTTTCTTGGGAACACTTGGTCTCCTGAAGACAGAGTATGTCTGGTTTCTCGTGCTGTATGTATTCTAGTCCTCCTTTAGTTGCCCATGCTCTTATTCCATCCACATTCCAACTTGATATTTTAAAGTTCCACAATTTCCCCGATGGAGTCGTCTTTGAGCAACCAAAGTCGGTGCTGGTGTAATCTGTCGTAGCTTTGTTCTGAAGGGGTTTTGCAGTCGCCTTTCTTTTAGCTGCCGACTCTTTTTTGACTGCTGGTTCTTTTTCGACTCCTGCTTCTTTTTGGGCTGCTGATCCTTTCTTGGCTGCAAAATTATTACAAATGTTAAAAGCACAAAGTTCTTTAATATACTTATTATAAAAGAATAGACAGTAAAATTACAAATAATTTGAACACCAAATTTATATTACATGTATAATGTGAAGATTTCTTTAGAATTGACAATCTATCCTTAATTTTTTTATAGTACAAACAAAAGTTCTAAAAAAATGGGCATAATATCATTTTATGAAACACTTGTAAACTTTACCGCTTGTTTATATATTTCAATGGTACATTAGTACCTTTTAAAAATAATTGTTGCGATAACATTTATATTCTCAGAAGTGAAATGTTTTAGTTCCAGGAATTTTAAATGAAAATTGAGTCAGCTTAGAATGGAATGTAGCATATCGGATTTCACTGATAGATGAACTGTTATTACATGTCTTGTAGGAGTAAAAATACAAGTGACACCATTCACGGTCAAGCTTCCCGACTACGTCTTGTCGCTCATCAGGGAGAGACGATTTATGTGGCTCCAAAAATGAATAAATTAAACTATCTCAGTCCAGTTCAAAACGATAGATATACAATACGAAAGCATGCTTGTAAACTCTTACTTTTAATATGAAAACAGCATTTGGCTGTTAAAACATCTTTCCATTGAGTTGTAAGTCCAGTTGCCGTTACAGTTGACGTTAATAACAAAGCACCAAGATTTGAGCCATTGTAATGTTATTGAACTGTATCCAATTTTGAAAAAAAATTGTTTTCACTCTCACTATTACGAAGCTCCATGTTATCCCCCCCTGCTTTGGCAATAACTAATTAGATAATGTATTTTAGGAACATGAAATCCACAAAAACAAAAAGGGAATCTTGTTATAGGAATGCTGTTTCCTTAGTTCACACATTATACCAACAACCCTACATAAATAGTTTCACTACAAATCTGATACTTTCCGAAGCAATCTTTGAAGTTTTCTGTTTTATAGTTGCCTCATAAATTATCATAAACAAATGCAAAAAAATACTACATGCAATGCAGTACTAGTAAATATCGATTTTGCCCAATCCCAGCTAAAAAAAACATAACTTTAATGTTAGCTCTGGTAAAAGAAAGGACTTTACATTGGGCTTGCCGATATATATATATTTTTTCAGTACAACACGCTGACAAATAAGAAGAAAGAGGTTACTATCGGTGTAATTTTTCATTTAAATTGTACAATTAACTATTTGCTGTAGTAAATAATTTGTAAATATAGAAAACAAGTAAGAAATCGAAAATCAATATAATAAAATACTTTCTACGTGCTAATGACAATATTTTAAAGATGCGTTGTAAACGAAATTTGCAGGCCACATAAATAAGCAAGTTATGGTTAAATAAAGTTACATACGAAAGGCTTAAAGAAATCGAGTGGTGAAATAAAGCACCGCAAAAGCCCAAGGTGGGCTGTGCATACCAAATCAAAGCAATGGTGGAATTAAATAAACCCCTAAATCAAAATGCCCATGAACATATCCAACCATGACCTTTATCGTAAACTTGAGTTAATACTATATGCGCTAAAAAAAGTGAATGTTGCTTAACAAAAGATGGTGGACGTAAATGTACTGGAACATATAACAAATACATTGAAACTCTCTAAAGGTTTACCAAGGGACCGGAACAAAACAAACTTCTTACGAGTATGTGGTAAAACCTCATATGTGGGATAAAATAGGCCAATTTCAGTCTTCAAGGGGCCAAAAAAACTAAACTTCTTTAGTGGGAACCTCACATGTGGATTTCACAGTATTGGGCATGATGCGAAGAGGCAATTGCCACTTGACAAAAATAAGGTCTAAACTGAAACAGGCAAGCCATGCTGAAATGAAAACAGTCAATTGGGGCAACACCCTGATAAAAATGGAGACCAAAAGAAAATAACCACCAGGAAGACAGCAGTGCTGATGATGCAAAGATGTAAGGAGATCTATTTATACCTAGCAAGGTTGAAAAAAGCTCAAGGTGTAAGGAGAATAAACGCCCATGGTAGAAATTATTAATTAATTTATTGTCTAATGGCACATTGGAATGTATTCAATACCAAGTACCGTATGCACATCATTTTGTACTTTCCACTAATGATTATACTTATGGATGTCCCTTCCAGCCGAGATCATAGAGCACGTCCAGGCTGCCTGAGCAGTCAATATGCCACTGCCCTCTATATCTTGTTATAACCTTACTATTAAGTGTTCCCTCGTTATTATTCTGCCACTAATTGAAACTAAAATATCAAACATTCAATAGATTTGATAAACTAAAGGTCAAATCCAGAAAAACATAATTAAACAATTACTTCAGTCAGTAAATCTAGTTGTGCAAGTTATCTTCTTTGAAAATGTTGATTTATAGGATACACTGAGTTAACATTGAAAAGAGCATTCAATAAGGAAAATCGTGTTGGTACTTCAATTTTTTTCTCCCTTAGTTCCCTATCATTTTCCGATGTCTGAATGGAAATAGAACTGCAGGCTGTGTGAATATTCTTGATAACCTGGATTATACATTTATAAAGTTGTATGGGGTACAAACATTATTAAAACTTTAGTGATAATTTCGAATGGATCATATAAATGAATGACTGTGGTATTTTGTTTTCTATGTTTTCAAATAATTGAGTTATACAGGTTATCGTTAGCTAAGCAAATATAGCATCTATACACAGGAAATGTAATAATGTTACTACAAAAAAGCAACTCAAAGCATCATAATATATAATAATTGAGTATATTAAAAACAAATCTTACACTTGAACGCACTCAAAGGCCTTGCATCTCTATATTGGTCATCGTAAACTATAAAATCTTCACATTACACAAATTTAATATAAAATCAGGAAGACAAAATTACTGGTAATAATCGTATCGTTTATTCAATAAAAATTTTCACACAAATTTTATATTAAAATAAGATTTGGCAATACAAAAAGATAGAGAAAAGTTATGGAATCAATTACTTTTCAAAATAAATTAACTTTGCATTGAAAAACCTTTTGACACAGAATAAGTGCCGGGACAACATATTTCTTAATGTTTATTGAGATTTTAGGCTTTTTTTAAATTCTGATTAAACACTTTCACGCTTTGGCAGTACCTTTATTGCCTCCCCCTTCCCTTTTTGGTGGGCACTTTTTCAGCAGCTTCATCCTCATCGGAATCATCTTTCACTGATGCTTTCTTGGTCGCTCCACGTCCCCTCTTCGCCGAGGGCTTGTACTCCTCTTCCTCAGCCTCATCATCGTCAGCTGCTGCTGGCTCTTCTACTTCGGCATCCTTGCCTTTCTTTGCTTTGGTATTCTTAACTGCTGCTTTGGGTGCAGGTTCTTTCTTCTCTGCTGCCTTCCTTCCTCGTTTAGGCTTAGTAATGACCTCGGGTTCGGAATCCTCCTCATCCTCCGCTTTAGGAGCTTCCTCCGAGTTGGCATCTGACTCAGCATCTTCTTCAGCTGCCTTAGTCTTTTTAGATGCTGGCTGCTTCTCTGCTACTGCGTCTTTGGGTTTGCGGCCACGTTTGGCGGGCAATTTTTGTTCTTCGTCGCTTTTGGGGGATTCAGCCGGTACTTCAGCATCTACGTTTTCAGTCTTAGCCTCACCGTTTCCGACTTCTTTGGCTTTCCTTCCGCGCTTGGAACTTCCGTTTTTCGCGGGCTCTTCGTCGCCATTTTTAACATCGTCTTTCACTTCTACTTCCGGCTTCTCTTCCACAGCCTTCACCGCTGCTTTGCCGCCCCTTTTCTTAGATGGCGCGTCGGCTGCAACCTCCGGGGCTACATCTGAAGCCACGACTGCTTCGGCTCTCTGAAATATAGAAAAAAGTTAAAACTATGAAATGAAACGATTGCACACACGGCGAACATACTCGGGACAAGATTATTGAAGATTTACCGAAAAACATCGGACTTACCTTGGCATTTCCACGTTTAGGCGGCATATTTTATATGAACTAACACAACGTGTAACTAACGCTTTTAATATAATGCAACGCGAACTAAAAACCGGAGTTTAGTTTGAAGGGAGGACTAGGAGAGGTTTAAACACTAAATATTACCACAAATAGATATATATTAACAATAAATAACGCTCGACTTTGCAATAATGCCAATGCTACGCGTCGAACTGAGACCGGTACAATGGCTATCACGCGTACTTATTGTGAAATGACGGCGAAAACCAAGGCGGGAAAACATGTATAGAATGTGAAGTTGGCTACAATAAACAAAATGCAGAATATTTTTCGAACAAACTCATCGGTACCTACCCAGTTGCTAAAAATATGGGTTAGGTTGTTAAAAAAATAACTTTTGAAACTGTTTATTTAAAATGAAAATTATGTGATTTAACTGTGACTATGATTTATAATTTAGCAAGTAATTTATGCAAACGTATTAAAAAAAAAAATAAAATTATATTGTACATCAGAATTTTGTCGCAGTATTTATTTATCAAAGAAATAAAAAACTCTTTATTTTTCGTTAAAAACAACATTCAAGTAAGGTTTTTTTAATCACCATAAATATTATTTAATATTATGTTAGTAATATATTGATATGATCTTTATTATCCATAACCAAAATTAACAACTTGAGTAAATACTTTGACTCTATTGCATTTTATATTTTTATAATTTTACGCAAATTAATAATTTTATTTATCTTATGAAAATAATACTTTTACTGAGTGAAACTCAACAATTAAGACTATAAGCTACACATTGTGTTATTTATACACACAAAGTAAGTAATTAAAAAATTGCATCACTATTGATGTATGAACATATTTTGTGTTATTTTCAACAAGCGTTCGGTTGAATTGGGCTTGTAGGTTTATTTTTTATTACACGCCTAGTGTGCATTATCATATATCGTCGCCGAAAAGGTAAAAGGGTTAAAGCGCCATTTTGAGAAGTTTACACCAGAGCACTTTAAAGTTTTATTTTGTTGTACAATAAAATTCATAAGTCTTCAGTGCCTAGTTGGATTTCGAAAATAAAATGTAGCTCAATAAGAGCATCGAGTTACCTGAAGCGACAAAAAGCTAAACAAGTCCCAAACTTGTGTCGTTTGAGTCAAGCCTTCTCCCAAATGGTAAGAGCAACAAAAACCTTTATAATCAAACGAGAATTCCATGCAGAAAAAAAAAACTGATCAAAACTGCATATTTAACTAATTTTTGACCAAAGTGTCCCTTTTGCCTTCCCAGCGGTGATATTTATTTTGTGTCCCTTTTTATGTATTTTATTCCACAATAAGAAATATTTTTTTTTGTAATTGAACGAGCAGGTACCTACAAATGTAATTTTTATATATTTTTATTGTAATAAACACATGATAACATTTTAAGAATAATAGCATTTTAAAAATATTTTTTATGCATATACTTTAAAAATATTTACTACATGTTATAATAATAATAAAAGTTTTATTCCAGAAGGTATGCAGGAGTAGTGCAATGCAATACATTTCGTAATTGATAATAATAAATAAAATGAAAGTTGTAAATACGTTATATTATAATATACACAATAATAAAGGAAAAAACATTTTAAAAAAAATTAAAATAGTTAATGGAGGATATTACGTCTCATGTCTACAGAAGGCTATCAAGAAGAATTCCATTCAGGCAGCATCAAGGGATCTTCTACTAAGCATGTTTGATTTCACACTAAGTGCTCGCCTTTTAATTATAATTACTGCACATTATTTATAATATAGGTATTGCAATATTTTTAGATAGATTGCTTAAAAGTCCAATTGGCGTAAATAATATAAATTGATATTACATTGCACGATTCTCAAGGTTTATTTTTTTTTAAATCATAGGATTTAAAAAAGTTAACTAAAACCTAATTCAATGAAAAGTATTTTCGATGTTGCTGTCTAAGGCTCAGTGTACACGGCAGGCGCAGAATCCAAACGCACAGCACAATTCTTATAAAATCCCGACGTGTGCACCAAGCCTTAGATGGTGTTAACTAAAATTTGAGACAGATTTACATACCAATGAAAGCGAAAATCGCTAGTGTAGTTTTAGGGATATAAAAAAACCATTATTTAAAAGAAGGTTCATTAATTCTCCGTTTGGTGGCCTGCAAAGTTAAGGGTGTCAAGTTATATCCCCGGTTAGTACACACTGTTGAGGTTTGAAGGGAAGTGTGGATGAACTTTTGAAAATTGGCGCCATAACTAAATAATTGGTACAACGTCATTGTTCTTATGAATTGACATTGTTCTAAACAGATTAAATTTAATAGGTTAACTCAATCATTTGTCATTGTTTATTTATATAATTGCAATTATCAATGATTTATTGTGATTTTCGAATGACTTTTTTTTAACGAAAAAACACCAATATTTTGTAACGTCCTTGATATTTTGACGATGGTTTGTAGATACATTTTTCAAACGTCAGAGGAGGATTTTTTATATTATAATTTATTTTAGGTCGGTATATTACTTAATGGTCAGTAATTATCAATTGGAATAGGCGGTAAAAAATAAATAATCATGCTAATAATAATTATCGTTAATTATTAATGATCAGTATAGGTATCGCAACCAAAGTTGTCCCGAACACAATACTTACACAGATGCATTTCTAGCATACAACATGTTATTCGACTTCATAAAAGAAAATTCCAGTTGAAAAAAAAACGTCAGTTTTATATTATAAAAAGTACACACTGAAAACCTTTTCGAAAACCTATTCAAAATAAACACTAATTGACCATTTCTCGCTTAAAACCATAATGACGGTATATAAATATGACAGGAATGGCGGTTTTGTTTGTTTTGGTTTCAACGGTCATTTGTAACTCGTGTCACGTGTCCAGTATAGTTCCACTTGAGGTTGAAGATTGTGATATGCCACCTTAGATTTCCTCATTATCCTCCTTCTACGAGTATTCCTTATAAAATGTGAAATTATTAACGTAAATTCCCAATATGCCTTATGCCTACCAATACCCTATTCTTCCAGATGGTTCATTTTATCTCGTCTTGTACCTGAAAACATCTGTCCTAAATTTCAATCCCCCATACAAATAACTTTGGCTATTGTATACATTGTATAACACCCTTTTGCAAGTTCTCCAGGTTCCTTGTATATTGTTGTTGCGGATTCTGGATTGAAATTGCAAAAAAATACCAGTATTTAGTTGCCTGATACTTATAGTTTCCTAAAAAATAATTGACCCTTTTTTAAATAAATATAATGGGTAGATAGATAGGTACCTACAGAACAAACATAATTATGTTATTATGTCAGTACTAGAAATAATCAAAAATAGCATAGACACATAACATTAATTTTAAAGAGCCCATTATAATAAATCAACATATAAATAATAATAATAATAAAACTTTATCTTATATTTCTTAGGTACCTATTCTTCTTTGGTAGTAATACTTACCATACGATGTATTTTGTTTTCATCCTCCCATTTTTTTTTTTTTAAGAATGACAATCATTCTCGGGTTGCGAATAACCAGATAATATTTGAAAAACTCCTACTGCCACCATAATAAGCCGAAAATGTTGTTCGTGCAATGATGGAGGACTTAGCTAGCAGAGGAATTGAACCCACGATGCCTGAGTGAGAACCCAACGCATTTAACAAATAGGCCACTAACCGGTCAATTCAAATAATAATAATGAATAAACACACTAATACTGAGTTTTTATCAACATTTATTGCAATTAACATGTATTGAACATTTTTTACCTGAAAATAAAGAATCAAAATCATAACTAAATAATGTATTCATAAATAGCACTTTTAGAAGGGGATTAAAGAAAATAAATCAATCTTATACATTCCCGCGTCAAATAATAAAGAGTGCCTGGCAGGTAATTTTTTGGTAAACATTCCAATAATAAATACTAACAAAGTATTTTCAAGGGTTAAATAAATAAAAATTGTTTTAAATATTAGTTTCAATTTATTTATTAACACTTCAAAACAAACAAAAAAATAGCTTGATTTACTGTAGAAGACTATACTTTAACAATGCTGTCTTTTTTTTCTTCCGATATATAATATTAAACATTCAATACTTTAGTAAGGTGGATGCATGAAGTTATCTTTCGAAAATATTTGTTTTTGATAATACATGTTGAGGGTTGATCGAGAAAAAAATGTAAATAAAATAGTAAATCTCCTGTTTAAAAGTAGCCTACGTCTCACTTGTACGTCACACTACATCCCTGCTCAGCTCATATTTTTATAATTTTTCTATAAAAACCACAATTATTTTTTTATAAAAAGCACGCCGTTAGTAATTTTTCAGACAAGTCATTTTAGATGGCTTTCACACTCATACACAATCCCTTTCAAAGATGGTCCCACTTAATATGACGATTAATACGAGTAACAGGAAATAATACGAATATTTTACTGTTCTAAGTGCTAAACAGTTTTTTTTTAACTTTCATCGACGCTACAAGTTGCTGACTTATGAGTAGATCTAACTAAACGTCCCGAAGTAAGCGGATAGTGTATTGTATGTAGGTATACGCATTTTCTGTTAGTAGGTACTTTTAGGAATTCTTCTAAATATTTCGATTCTTGGTTGTCAAAAGAGTTCAATAATTGTATTTCTGGTTTCCTTAGAGAGCTCCCGCTCAACATTGAGTAAACATTAATAATTAGTATTGATCGTCAGGAATTTAAGCGACAATCGTGAAGACATTGGCTTGGAATATTCAACTATAGAAAGGGTATAATTTGAACTCCGACTACTTTTAAATCTCAAAACCTTAGATATTTTGAAAGCAAGTTTGATTGTCCGTACATAATTTAAAGGTTTCAGATTCTTCACTCTGGCCACGTTCCTAGAAATGTTTAATACTGTCTAAGTTATTTAGATGGAAACATTGAGGGAAATGTGGAATCAAACGTGGAATCGGAAGACAACAAGTTGTCCGTTTGTTATTTCCTTCCAGACCACGAGGCAGACTTTCGCGATACTCGTATATTCCAAATAACCACGAGAAAAATATTTGCTGACATTCATTTGTAGAAATATTGTAATGTTTGGAACTACATACGTTGATCTGTTGTTGCTAAACCGATAGTTATGAATAATGGATTAATATTTATAACTGTGATACATACAGAGTGTAACGAGACGTACACGACAAACTTTCAAAAAAATGTAGATGTCATTTCGATCTCCGATGACGGTTTTTTTTTTAAATAAACAAAACATATTTCTTTTGTCACCATCGGTTGGAACCTTGGGTCAGCCCTCTAAACGTCCCCCTCCCCCCTCTTTTTCCCCTAATTTGTCTAACTGTCCAATGCTGCAGGAACAGGAAAAGTGGACTGGGTCAAAATTTTAGCCAGTGGCGGCATGTGATATCATTTTTTAAATAAAAAAAAACATTCGGGAATCGCCGATTAAAGTCTGCCGGATACGTGTTGTTATAGTCTGTATATATCAGATCTGGCAATGGACGTTACAATGTTCACAAAAATCTAGAATTATTACAATTTTACACCCTGAAAACTACAGTAGAAGAGAGTATGTTAGGTTGATTGAATTAGTTTCTGATTTTCACACAGTAAGTTTTACATTTTTCAATGGCGTTTCAGTTAATTTGTTCACCAACGTGCCACACAATCTGGGGTATATTTTGAGAACACATTTTAAGATTTCTAAACCACTATTCTTACCGGAATTCTTTCTTTTAGTATGATTATGTATTTGTGATAACCCAATGCATATCATCTCATTTCTCGTTGAAATGATTGTAAGTACATTGTTAAATTACCCTGATAAAAGTGAGAAAGAGCTCACTGATCTTAAAAAGAGAAAGAAAAGTAACTAAGAATTGGGCGAATGTTGAATTGAACGCCATAGGTAATTATTATTCACACATTGAACATTATTTTTGGTACAGATATCAATGACAAGGGATAATAACACACGTATAACATTTGTATAACTGGATCTACTAACGACAAGCTATATAGTTCATTACGCATAACCCTAAACAACGTTCATTTTACACTTTGAATACAACACTTACAAACATTTATTTAAAATGTTATTTTCTAACTTCTATATTATTATCATCATCGGTAAAAAAATATCTATATGTGCGCTATAGCAAATGCGATATGTGTACCCTCATGTTCCTCGCAGGTGTGGTAAGTTCATTAACTGTCACATTACAAACAGTACCAAAACTACTTCGATGCACTAACACGATTAGAACAGAGTCTCTTGCGACCAGGAGCAGTGCTCGGGGTTGAGCGGCGAGGGGCTGCGCGCCGTGTAGTCCACGCTGCCCGTGGAGGCCAGCGGAGCTCCCCCAGGCCGGCACCCCAGCTCCACGTCCTGCGAGTTTCGCGGGGCGCAGCTCTCGCCCACCGCCGCGCTGATGGTGGCGCAGCCCCGCCGGCTCAGCACCGTGGGGTGGGACAGGCGGCGCAGGGCGGCGCGCGTCAGCGGCTTGCTCAGGAAGGAGCGGTGCTTCCTCACCGAGGGCGACCCGGGGCACCGCGGCATCAGCATGGTGTTCATGCTCAACGGCGGAGAAGACGCCACGGGAATGGACTTCCCCACTATGTGTCTCGAACGGCGGCGAGCTCGCAATTCTTTACATTCTTCCGAAGGATATCCCCTATGGTTAAACGACATGCTTTCGTCGCTGTCGGTTGAAAATTGTTCGATTTCATCGTCAGTATCTAAACATTCATCTTCGTCGAAAAAAACTGAGTCGGACCCGACCGAATGAAGGTCGTAGTCTTGATAGTCCACACTGAGCGACACCCCGCAGCTGCCGAGGGATGCGAGCGGGGCCGGGCCGCGGGCCTCCACGCCGCTGCCGCTCACGGCCGACTCGAACCGCTTCTTCGCCGGGGGCTCGCACTTGAGGATAGTATGTTCACTTGCACAGGGCGATAGTTCCGGAGTCGCCTGAATCACTTGAATATCGATAGGGTTAAACACATCGCGACACTCCGTCTCGTGTAACGTGCCCGCGCCTCGTTTTATTGGCTGCGGCCGCGGCACACGCAGGTGTGAGGGCACAGGCGCAGGGGGCACAGTTGGCAAGGCGCACACTATTGAGGAGCCGCGCCTCTCCAGGTAGGAGCTGCCAGAGCTGGAGCACGTGATGCTGCTGTACCGCCGAGATCCTCCCGGTACGGCCAAGAACTGATTTACATACTCCGATGGCACAGTACAAGACGAATCATCGACTGCTTCGGTCATTTCGATATCATCTTCGAAATATGGAGGTCTACAGTCGAATCTGAGCGCCGAGCCCGGCAGGCTGTCCCCGCGCATCTTGGTAAGGCGGCGCGGCGGGGCAAGGAGGCTGCTATAGCCTCCTCCCACCGAGGAGAAGCGGGGCCCCCGATGCGGCCAGGGGGTCGGACCCCCGAGGGAGAAGCGAGCGCTGAGAGCTTCTTCCAAAGCGTAAGCCAGTTGCCTCTCTTCTTCTTCGGCTTCTTCCTCGGCTACGGCGGCCGCTGCTATCTCGGCTATTTTGGGATCCTTGAGAGCCTTCACGGACTTGCTCCTACTTTTGTATATGACCAAGAAGACCATGAGGCCGAAGAAGCCGCCGAGAGTAGCGGCTATACGAATGCCGGTCATCGCATCGTAAGTCGCGTAGAACTCTATCCGCAGCTGCTCCCGATCGTCCGGCCCGTCCGTTTTGTTGTGGGCGGCCGACATCTTGGTTCATGCGGTCATCTGGAAAGAAAGAATCATGTTTAATATCATAGAATTTAATTCGTTTTAGGATAGCATACCTTTATGTCAACACCATAGAAAAGTTTCGCTGTCCAGAATCAGTGGGATTATAACACCTCCAAATGGGGAAGATTGATGAACAAAAGGACACGGAGGTGGCTAATCAGAAAGGATAAGATGGTAGAATAAATTATCTAAAACATATTCAGGTCGTATTACTATAGTTAATAGTGAAAGGCATTTTAGGCAGCGTTTTGATAAAGAATGTGTGCGATTCTAATACTGCCAACTTATGGTCCACTCCAGAACGATGTGCATATACGAGTATTTTGTTTTTAATTAATGTAAATTGAATATATGAAAACCCCTCTTCAAAACGTTGTCTATTGTACTTCACCAAATTATGACATTCGATTTCTAGGCCCAGAGCCATAGTTTTCAACTTGTACCGCTTTGCTAACTGAGGTCGACCATTATTTTATTTTTTTTATTTCGAACGGACTACCACGGTTTGGCCAATATGGACGATAGGAAAATTGTAAAACAAGAGAGAGAGAGCTCACCTCAATCGTATAATAAAACATTATGCTGACTGAAAAACAACGGGGCATTAACAATACAGTTACCAAACCACTGTCCGTGTTCGTAACAGCTCCCCAGAGCATTTTATTCCAAGTCCGACGAAGTATCTAAAAAAGCTTCTCCATAATATATCTGCTAATGTATTTTCTCCAACGCGGTGTACCTTTAAAAAACGTACATTGGCGGGGTCGAAAATATTGACAAGCCTGATGGTTTCAATTTCAGGTTGGTGGGTTTTGTTTTTTATTCTTGCACAACCCGCATCCGTACAAAGTTTGGTTCGTGCGTTGGAAAGTTTTTTTTTATGAATTTATTTTACTCCTAAGTAACGATGTATGCGAAATATGGTTTGTGTAGGGGAAGGTTTAATGTTGGTGGGGAGGAAGGGGTTATTATTTATTATATTGTTCTCTAGGCCCCAGAGTGCAACTGAGTGAAATTTGCAACAGATAGCTGTCTCTTTCCTGACAGATTTATACCAGGGGAAGGTGAGATGTCCGGATGACTGTATTTACTTAATGGCGGAGGGGAACTGGTAAAATAGGAAAACAACTAACTAACTGACCATCACGCCGCTTCCCCGCAGGGGTGGGCAGAGGGGATGGACCGCCATACAACTCTGTCTTTGCTCACACTCCTTGCTTCATTCACATTCATACATACTCTTCTGTTATTCTGACCCTTGATATGGCCTGACTCTACTGAAGTATTTGATTCACTTGATCGTGCCATGTCTTCCTCGGGCGTCCCCGAAAAGAGTAAGCTGCAAAATTCCAAAAATATTGCGTAAAGGGGAGCTATAAATAGAGGTGCAATTAATTTTAAACTGTTTTGTTTAATACTAACAACACACAGAAGACTAATGTCATATTTCAGGATGCTGTGTGGAGGACCTTTAAATGAAAGGAAGAAGTGAACTTTGATATTGAAGGTACCCATGTTTTAGGAGGGAGGAAATACAGAAGCCAAATTATTCCACAGCCGAGCTGTTGAGCAAAAAAACTACCACTACATGCTACGTGAGTAGTAAATCCCAACCGTGTACTCATGTTGGGCACGCGTTTTGCGTTTATCGCCGCTGTCCACCGGCACTAAAGGAATCAATGACACTAGATAAATATGATATTTCGACTCATTCATCATTTAAATAAATAAATAAAAATGAAATTCTTCCACAAATTTAACATAGGTATTGAATTATGAAGAACTCGCATAGCATAATTCACAAAGCAATTACACTTGAAAAATTATTATAATATGATATCGACGTTGGAAAGGCAAAAAGGCTAAAACGACACTTTGGTAAAAAAATGAGTAAAATGTGCTGTTTTGATCAGGTTTTTTTCTTCTTTGATTCTGAAGACTTGAGGCCCTTCAGCCATCCAAAATATACGAGTATGTACCATTTTGGAGAAGGCTTGACTCGAGCGACAAAAGTTTGGGGCTTTTTGAACTTTTTTGTCGCTTCAGGTAACTCAGTGAGAGCATAGAGTTGACTTAAAAAAAATCCAACCTGGTACTGAAGACTCGTGCATTTTATTGTAAAACAAAAACATAAAAATGCTCTGGTGTAAACTTCCCAAAATGGCACTTCAACCTTTTTGCCTTTCCGGCGTCGATATAGTCGTTTTGGATCGAATCAGTTATGCGTCATTGAATTGATGTGAAGCGGTGAATTTGATTAATACTCATGCCCCATTATCGGATCGGAGTGGCTCCAGCTCTATTCACATGTGGTATTCACAGGTTCATAACGAGGAAATTACTTAAATACGGAATTACGAGGTTGGAATGTACCGAATTTCTTAACATGCTTAGAGCGGAGCGAAACTAAACTACTAAATTCTTACGACTGTTCAGATCCGGACCTGAACCAAACGGCGCCTGAATTTGGAAATTTTTTTTTTTCGTCCTAAAAAAAATTTCTAAAAAGGCAATTCGGCAATTAAAGGGTGTCTATTCAGTTTTCTTTTCGACGTCTAAAAAAGAGCTTATTGCATAAATTATTACATTATTGTAAAATAGCGAAGATACCTAGTGTAAACAATTATTATGACAATAGGTATCTTTGTTATTTTCAACGTGGATCCATCATCATCCATGAGTATTTTATAAAAAATTGCATGTTATACAAAATGGCACAGGTTTCCCCTCTAAAAATAACAAAATACTAGCAGATCCAAAAATATAGTTCTTTTTCATACTGAGCAACTCTTGAGCCAAAAGTTTGCATCAAGATAATCAAATGAACAATTTATTGGAACCATAATCAATAAAGGACTAGTTATAAAAAGTGTCAACAGAGTGAAAAATGTCAAACGTCATTCGAATCGTGATCTATTTTACATATTGAATTTTTTATTATTTTTAATATCGAATTTGAATAGCGAACACGAGAATTAAAAAAAAAATTGAATTACAATCGCTGTTCAACAACCCGATTACTTATCAACTGACAAACACGACAGCATTGCCATCTAGTGGTAATACATTAAAACAGCATACCACCATATAAAGTATTACTTATCTAAGTGCGGGAAATACGAATCTTTTTCAAGGTAAATCGTATTCAAGACACGAAACCTTCCCCTGCCCATTATTAATATCTATTGCTTTCGATATCAGAATGCTGGATGATGTAATGAGCTCCACAAAATCCATTTTCTCATTCTGGGTGAATGGCATTTCTTAGTTTTGTGTGAACGTTAAAATGTAGGAATTGAAGCCAATCTAATACTTTATTTTTTACATACTATAAAAAATAACAGCGCAGTGATAAAATTTTACATGGACGTCACCATGTTTTACAGACCAAAAAAAACTACACATTTGCATAAAAACTCTTGGTATACCTTGGTATTTATTAGTTCACGAGTTTCTAGCTAGGACTACAGAGTAAGAGAAGAATTATATTTAAAGCGTTTACTGAGTCAATGTTATGTGTACACATATATTATCTGGTACAAGGTACAGTCAGCGATTTTATGCCAAAAACTTATTTAAAGAGAAGTTTTAAAAAGGAAAATTTCCAACTAATGCCATATTACAGATCATATTTCTTATAATGGAGGTCATGGTCACTGGATTAGGGGATTGCTTAACAAAAAATAACCTATGGTTTTAAAGAGAATTTTCACGGCCCTTGATAGAACCAACACTTTGTCTTCTTCAGTCAGGTAGAAAAATATCGGGTGTTATTACTGAAGAAAATTATGTTAATCTCAGCCGGGGTTCGAATCAATTCTCAGTGGAAATGAAATGTATTCTAGTAAAATAAATATATGTAGTTAGTAGAAGATGCTGGGAAGGATTTATTACACTCGCGGGATGATTTCATTCTGAATACAAAAGAGGCTTTTTCATCAGTCGTGTAGCGCTACCCGGGTAACGCCGGGAATGCCCCCAGGGCCTTGCCCTTGCCAGCCTTGCTAGGCCTCGAAAAGTACAAATATATTCATGGCTGGTAAAGATTACCGTGGAATATTTCACGCCTTTACCTTTTCAACGCACGAAGTTTCGACGTAAGCAATCACTGAAAGCGGCTCTTTTTCACATTCAGTACCTATTGCTAGATTTAACATTTTTTAATATTATTTCAAAAATATGACAGTATAATACGAACAAAAAACTGTACATTTAAAAAAAACTCTCGCCAAATGACTTGCAATCTTATCCCAGCAATTTTCACGTGATAAAAGCACCAGTCTTTTTTTTCGAACTGAGTAATAACTACAAAAGTTTTTTAAAAATCTGAAACTTTTATAACTAATAGAACTAAACTGAACTTTCATTACTAACGACAACGCTAATGTTGAGATGCATAATGCAAAAACATAAAATCAAAAATAGTCAACGTTGACAAGTTATTTTATCTATCTCGATTAGTCATTAGACTATAACATATTAGTTATAATATAAACTTAACAAAGTTGCCAGAATTACGAAATAAAGATGATTTTGTTCAAGATCTAACTAATATTGAATCAATAATTCCGACCTCGATTACTTCGAAATTATTCAAATACCGGCACCCTTCCAATCAAGATCCTCCCCAAACAAGCACCATTCTTCAAATTACTCAGCAAACAACGCACACTAACATCAAACCCCTTCACAATCAAGACATCCACCAACATAACACACGAAATAACAATAAAATTCACATTCCACTTACATACACCACAAAGTGTGGGATAAAATCTTTGGAATATATTGCCTACACATCATATAACTCGCTTCCAGATAAACATAAAAACAGTCAACTTCATAAAAAAATCCAAAATAATGCTGTAAAAGAATACTTTTTAAATTCATTTAAAGATGAAAATACCGTAATATTTCCCGGTAAAGTAAAAACATCCTCATTTACTGCACTTCGCGGTTTTTTTTCTTTCTTTGTTTGTTTCTATTTATAATTTAGTTGTATATTATATTAATACAAATTACCTATTTTTTATACTGTATTTCTTATTATGTTATATTGTAGTATATTGTTTGATTTATGTTACATTGATTACTCTGTATTTTGTTGTGTAGGTACTCGTGTAGGTCTTTAATTCCCCTTGTCCCAGAGTATTATAATTCATCGGGATTACTATGTATGTTATCAAGATATTGATAAAAACAAAAAATTCAAAAACATCAAATTTGCGACAGTCGCGTATCAGCCGTATCAATATCACATATGTTTCAGACGCGGTTATCAGGTTAAAATAACGTTGAATGAATCAGAATATATTAGATTATATATCATAGACAGAGGTGATACCTCTGCTAGCTAAGTCCTCCATCATTGCACAAGCAACATTTTCCGACTATTGTGATGGTAGTAGGAGTTTTTCAAATATTGCCAGGTTATTCGTAACCCGGGAATGATTGTCTTTCTTAAAAATAAAAAATAAATAATTAAAACAAATTATAAAAACAAATAAATTTCAAAAAGTTTTAGGCAGTGCTAAAGATCACGTCAATGAAAGTAAAATTCTTTCAAGAATCGATAGGATTGGTGTAATTCGTATTTATACTTAGGCAGTCGGACACGGTTTCCTTGTATTGCTTGTAAGATTCTTCTCAGTACCTTCCTTAAAACCATCGAAGCTCACATACTACTGGGAAGCACTGCAGTATATTTTAAAAAGTGCTGATCTCAGGCATAATCGAAACCGCTAGACAACAATATATTAAATATTTAAAAAAAGTCAAATATGGTTTGTAAAAGTTTTCACGGTGAAATACACACTGTTCATGGCACTAAACTGTGATGTCGATTTCGTGGCTAGACTTGGTTTGAGGCGATTCTAGATTCGGGATTGGGGATTCTAAATTGAAAAAAAGCTGGCATGTTTGGACCCTGAGGTATAATATTTCTTTTAAATATGTACTCTATGGGTATCTCTCAGCGGCTTTGTCCGTTCCTCCGTACAAATATATCTGGAGCGTTTGCCATCGTCCGGATTATCGGGCCGCTTAGTGGCGGTGTCGGTGGGAATAGCGGCTCAATGGGAGGCTGGAGAAAGATGTTTCAGTGTCAACTTGTTAAAATGGAGTTGCCCATTCTATAAACTAAGAAAATTTAAAATCAGCTCTTTTTGAAAACTCTGGTACATAATTAATTATTTTTTCGTAGAAAGCAATATCATCTTATTGATAAAGATCATACTTTCAATAAAAGCACCGGTGCTCATATTCTTCACGAAAATGGTCATGGCAACAGATTAAATAATTTAGAAGCACTAGAAATAAAGAAAGCCATTAAAAAATTAATAGTCTTATTCTTAATGATCAGGTAAATTTGTCCAGTAGTCCAATATTAGGTATATTTCCTGTAAACTCATAAAAATTATGATTATTCTTTAATCGCCTTCTAAGTTGACGTTTTGTCTCTTTCAATTCATTTTATCTGTCTCTTTCTCTCTGTTCCTTTGTTATAATTTAAATGTTATTCTATTTTTTCCTCATTGTTTTTCATCGTATTTTAATTTTATTATTTGTTCTCCTTCTTATGTATATATAACCGCATACATTGTATTTTTTGTTTAGTTTTATTTTGCATCCTGATGATGCTTAGGCTAAGCGAAACCGGTCGGTCATAATATTCGTGGTCTTATACAAAGTTATTTTTGAATTTCTTCACATAATTGATTATTGATGTAGAACTAGTTAGTTTTACTTGCCAATTTGTTTTTTTTTAAATTTATTTTCGAACGGTTCCCGTTAAGCGCCGACTCTCACTCCTTTCAGCCGTTGATCAAATTGTTATTAGCTGACAAGCGTCATGACCGTTCAAAAATGATCACAATTTGATCAAAAGCTGAAATGGTCCGAGAATCAGCGTTTAACGGGGACCGTTTAATTTTCAATTATTCAAAATGGCGCCGATCATCGATTTGATGGCCATCAAATTGAACGTGATAAAGTTTAAAACATCGCACCCAATGAAAGTTTATCTCGTTTTGGTTTTTTCCACTGAAAAATTATAGTGTAAGAATGGTATAGATACACGATTTCAGCGCAAATTAAAATGATTAACTAACGATTTTGAAACTGAGTTTTATTTTTCACCAATCATTCAATTCTGGATTAACGACTAGTTGAAGGCCTTATCAGGCTTCTTCCAACTTTCAAGATTTGAGCGAAAAATCCTAAAATAACTGAACTGTTATGGGTTTAAACCTTAATATTTCGCACCCAATTTATAATACTACCTAATTGTAATCATTATTTTAACAATAACGGTCGGAGATATTTTGTCGGTTACACCTAACTCAAAAGCAGACACTTGGGCTAGCGGCTACCACCATTGTCTGCCATAAATAACGATCTTTTCAATTTTTTAGAGAAAATCGATGATTTTGCCGAAGGTGCTACACGCTCGGAATAATAACGACGGGGAAGGAAGAAAGGGTAGGGCCTTATTTGTATGGAATAACAGTTGATAGGGCAGTTATTAGTTGGCTAAGATAACGGTAAATTCCACCTTATGGCCAGCAAATTCTGGGAGGAACTCGTGAATTCCGTTCTAACTTTCAGAAGTTGGTTCAAAGTTCGTGATATTTCGAAGACGATTATTGTTACTAGGTCGAATATTTTTTTACAGATCGGTCACCTAACTTTGTAGTCGGTGGCGGCGCTGGTGTGAAATTTGTGGATAGAAAAATTCTACGGATTTTAAAAACAGTTTGTTTGTCCCACCTTTGGCCGCCTATCTTAACTATAAATCAGTAATCTGTCATCTATCTAATGCACGAGAATAGCACAATACTGTCTTGTCCCAGCACTCGACCCAGTCCTAGTGTGAACATAGGTTTGGAGGAGAGGATAATACTGTCTTGTCCCAGCACCGGACCTAGTCCTAGTGTGAACATAGGTTTGGAGGAGAGGATAATACTGTCTTGTCCCAGCACCGGACCTAGTGATAGTGTGAACATAGGTTTGGAGAACAGGACAATACTGTCTTGTCCCAGCTCCGGACCTATTGTCCCAGCGTGAACAAAGGTTTGACCGACAGGACAATGGACTAAGACATTGTCCTTTTTTTCTTCTTTTTTTTGTGTAATGGTGAATACCGTACAAGTGTTACAACTACTCCAACCGTCTATCTCTCGAGCCAGTGGGACTATGGCATCCCCAATTGGGGTATGTTGTGAGGCTAAAGGTAGTGAGAAAGGGAAGAAGATGGGGAAGAGGTAGGTTGTAAAGTACCTGGCTATTCAGATCTGGTCACCAAACACGGCTAAAGCCATTTCAAGCAACGTTTCGATTCGGAATGGTGGTCTTTCACCAGGGCAATACTTACAGTATCTACCACTCTGGAGCGTGCCGCAAATATACTATAGATAATTTTATATTAATTGTGTTTTATAAATACGGCAAATTTTGGTTTCATTACGTAAGTAGATCAAATAGCAAATAAAGCTTTACCTTGAGAGCACCTTACTTTGGGTATTCGGAGGTAAAAATAAGGGAGATACATTCGGTAAGAAAAGTCTTTCGCTGTAAAAAATCGATCCGTAGTGTTCCGCATACATAATTGATAGTAATTGTGTCCTTAGTGTACGACTTCTTAACGCTTTTTGATTAAACTCGAATAAATAATCATTGGAAAATAACAGTTTAGTATCCTCCATGGAATTGCCGTGACTTTTTCAATTTTCCAGATTGGTATTTTAATGCCAGGTTTTCTGAGAGGAAAAAATAATCAGAATGTCCTTATTCAAGAGATTTAACTCCAGATAGCTTTTTCCACATAAAAGTTGGAATTTGAAATTGGAAAATCGTCCGAAATTTTTCCCCGGAAAATACATTTTCCACCAATCACGCAACTCGAAAGAACCAATTGAAAGACACTATCAAAGGAGAGATTAGTTTAAAAATGATATTCGAGGGAGCGTTCCGTGGAAATGAATTTTCTATTTCTTATTTTATGTTTTTACACTCGCGAGAATTCGGATATCCTAACAATTTGTTAAGCCAAGGAATGAAACTATCTAAAAATAACAAGGTCAAACGTTTTTTTATGGTCACAAATTGTAATTCGAAACCTTGGCTATTTTTGCTGAAAGATATATTTTTATTGGCATCTTTTGTACGAGCTTTTCAAACGGAACGAGGTGAAATGTTCCTAGTGGCTTGAATGTAGAAATGTATTACATTTTTGTCCTTTTTAAAATAACTTTATTTATCCTTAATATCTCTTAATAAAATTGAATGTTCGGTTGGTTCTTTGTCGCCTATAGTTAGCTTCTCAATTTAGGATTGGAAAAAATCATTTAATTGTTAATTTTATACAAATATACCTACTAACTAACCATCCGCCGTTCCTCTCAGGGGTAGGCACATAAGATAAACCCCCACACAACCTTGTCCGTACATTTATCACAAGATCAAATATACAAAGAAGCTGTTCAGTCCATAGCATGCATTCATCACACGATCAAGTATTCAGATAAGTGCATCCAATCCAATCTTATCAAATTTATGAATAATTTCAATCTATTTTTTAATCTAGGTGAGTAAGAATTAACTAAAAAGCGTTTTCCTAATAAGATTTGATTTATTGTTTTACGTAATATTTTTTAGGCAACTAAATAAAACAAGTAAATTATTTAGTAATCACATCATAAATATATTTGATTTCATCTCAAATGAGTTTAAATAATGCTTAAACTTTTTATTGAGAGAGTTCGGAAAAGGTTAGTGATTGAACGGAAATAGCCTTTTTACGTAAACGACGAAAGAAAACGATCACGATTAAAATCTTGAACATTGAAGGAGTTGCGTTGATCGGATGGCAATTTCATTAAAACGGTGAAAAACTTGCCCTTTCGATTCTGGAAATAATTTCAAAATGGGTATCTTGATTTGGGCAATCGCTAATATTGGGACGTGGTCCTCTGAGGTGTAAGGGTCTGGACACCCATATTGACAGCGTCAGATTTGTACGCATCTAGAAGCCATGTTTTGCCAACATTGCCGAGATCGGTCGTGGAATTTTTTGTCGAAATCGTGATGAATTGATCCAATTAATCATCGCGTGTGAAAACATCGCAATAAGTCAAAAAGTAAACTTTCTTTTCTTTGTCTGATGAATGAGAAAAATCATGGTAATCGTAATAAAAGGCTGTGCCCGCAGATGGGAAAGAAACCACTCATAGAAACCTTTTAATATTTGGAATTACTAAGAATTGATATTTTTAATCGGGAAAGTTGAAACAATATGGTGCAATACCTAATACGATATGTTCAACCGAGAAGTGATCAATGCTCGTGATAAAGGAATTATTAAAACACGGTGAAAGTATGTTAGCCACTTCACCCCATGTCATTTAACTTTAAGCAATGCAATAAAAATAATGCGAAATCATGTATTTTTGATTTAATTTAAAATTTTATATTTACAAACCTTTCTTTGGATTTTCTTTTATTACGTAATATGGTGAATTAAGTTTTTTAGACTCTGACCCAAAAAGATTTTTATATTTCCGCCTGTCAATAGAAACAGGCGGCCGGCGTCAAGTGCCAATTTCAACCTTATCGCTACTTAAGGTACGTACACCGTAAGGAGTGTGATTTCGTTCGAATCGGTTCGATTAGATCGCTCTAATGATCATGATATAGAAATTATTAAAACAGCACGAAAGTGTTTTAACTACTTTACCTCCTTTATTTGAGCAAATTTAAATGCTTTTGTGGAAATAGATTTCCAAATAATAACTAACAAGTACGAATTCTAGTAGATTTTACCAGGGGCCAAAAGTAATTTATTATATAATAAATAGTTCCCCTTGTAATCACTAAATTGGGAAAACATATTTTAAAGTTAAGTAAGTACATCTCAGAACAAGATAATTTGGTTTTCCTCGTAATTAGTAATTAAACAAGGAACAAAAATCATTTAAGTGGAAAGTAAGATATTGGCCCCATCAATCTTATCGCTGCCAGGATGGACTCCCTCTTGATGGCTTTTGCAGAAATGAGACCTAATATCCTCCATTCATTTTTTCTTTTTTTTCTTTTCTTATGAACTTATGTTTTGTGTGTAATACGACTTTTATTTTATTATTATTACTTTGTATTATTATCAATTACGGAAGGTATTGGATTGCACTACTCCTGCATACCTTCTGGAATAAAACTTTATTATTATTATTTTATAAATAACTTATTTCCTTGTGGCTTAACCGCAGTTTGATAAAGGTAAAACTAGCAGAAGTGAATAATAATTATATTGATTTTAATTGAATCGAATTATAAAAAAACAAATTATAAGCATTTTTGGAATTATGTTATTTAGAATTTTCACCCGGCCAATCACAATAAGCTTCATGAATGTACCTCTAAAAGGACTAGTAATTGGTCACTTCTTCAAATTTATATTAAATCCTTCGAGATTGTTCAAATAACAGGTGTAACAAACCTCTTAGATTAATATTCAAATTTCCTACTGTAACGGTATTTACGCCAGCCTTCCTAAATACCAAACTAATAAACTCCAATCAGTTTTTAATGCTGCAGCAAGGCTTATCACCGGGGTATCTAAATATTCGCATATTTCAGAGCACCTTCGGAACCTTCACTGGCTCAAGTGCACTGAAAGAATCCAGTACAAGTTGTGCTGGATGGTGTTTAAATCCCTTAACGAAATGGCTCCACTGTACATCACCGAACTATGCGTTCCAAAAAATATTCTTCTAAAGCAGTCGACTCTTAGATCGGCAACGTCATCGGCTATCGGAAGGCTTATTATAGAACCTAAACGCAATCCAAATACTAAGTTTGGAGATCGCGCTTTCGGAGTTTCGGGGCCGAAGGCTTGGAATGAACTCCCTCCGGAACTAAGATGTATAACGAGCCCAACAGAATTTCGGTCCAAACTGAAAACTTACCTTTTCAGACTCTCATATCCTTAAATTCATTAAAAGAATCTCAACATAATCTGTCTCTCGACGAATCACCTTTAGATATGCAAATTTTAACCAAATCCTGTACTGTATGACAAATTCAGAAAGTCCATTCTTTTAATTTCGCTCCCATGCCCTAAATCGAAAAAAAAAAATTATAATAATAATTAAATAATAATCATAATTTTAAGTTCATAATTGTGTCTATCTGATGGGACCTGCCAGGTAGGTATGTTCCTGTATATTTTCTTATTTAAACTAGGAATTAATATGTAACGATAAAAAGTAAGATAGTGATTGACCCTTGAGGTGATTTTTCACAAAAACGGCGCTATACAAATCGTCTAAATATTATTATAATTATTATTTTCCGAGCGTATTGATCAGTTCTTCGATCTCGAATACTTTCTCGTTCTAGCATCGCATCATCCCTTACTAATTAGGGAGATGAATGCTATTGGTCTCAATTCACCCCCGCTGCGCTAAGTTCGCAGATGTGACCCCTGGAAAGGATATTCACAGCTATGACGGCCCATAAAAGGTCATGTTTTAGTTCCAGAGAGTAAGATTCCCGGCGCCTCACGCGACCTTCAACCTCTTCTCTGGTTGGGCTGACACAAGAGACTCTTAGTCAACAGTCTGCTTGATTTTCAGCGAGGCCAGAGAGAGAGTATTCGTTAACACCCTTTTGGTAGGATTGACACAGGTATAGTCTGGTTTTCAGTGAACCAAAGGGTTAACACGATCGTTTCCCGGTGCCTAACGCGCCTTGCTGCCTCTTCTGGTAGGACCGACAGAAGAGACTCTTAGTTAACGGTCTGCTTGGTTTTCAGTGAAGTCAGAGTGAGAGCACTTGTTTGAACCCTTTTGGTAGGACTGAAACAGGTGTATTCTGGTTTTCAGTGAGCCAAAGGGTTAGCGCCGCTTGTGGTGGGACTGACACAGGTGTATTAGCCTGGTTTTCAGTTAACCAAAATGTAAAGGAAACCTATAAAGTTTCTTTGGGAGGATTGAGACAGTTGGAAAGTGTTCTTAGTGGACCCAGGAAAGGAAACATACCGAAACTATTGGTATAATAGTGAGGTGGAGCAAATATATGCTTCAACCTTAATTAAAATGATTATGTTGTCTTATCATTGTTGATTAACTTGCGAATTGATTGTACCCGAATAAACATAATAATAATTGTGTCTATCGTTAAAAATGTGGATTTTATTCAATAACCCGTTACAGAGCGTCGCCCATCGCGGGATCTTATTCATTAATTCATGTAAACAACAATTGCTTACTTAAACAAGCGGTTACACAGGAATATTTACCTCAAAACGACACGAGTTTCCACTGAGAAACGCCATTTGTTTTCGTGTGGTTCATTCTGTGTTTGCCTTGAAACACTTTCGGCTTACTGGCCCGGGCCTTGAAAGAAATAGGTCACCGGTGCTACAGTCTACACCCAGCTGCCTGGCGGACTGTGTTGCACACATTGCCTGCATTTTTACATACACTTGCTTACATCGGCGTTGCACGTCTCTACAATGCGTATAGATCTCTGCTACATCCGGGTCTAAATGTATATGTTAGGATTGCATATAATTTTTTATTATTTTTTTATTATCAAACATAATACATAGTAAATAATATAAAACAGAGATTATACATTATAATGTTAAGTGTTATATTAATATATGTATTTTTAAATCTAACATTTCATTATAAATTATAAAGATGTACCCTCATAAAAAAGCTGTGCTTGTGTGTATGAGGGGGTGTTATTTATTTAGTTCACTAATAATTTGCTGTAATGATGTTTCAAAAATATTTATTTTAAGTTTTCAGTGTAGTTTTTTAATTGTGTTTTGAATTCTTTGAGATCATCATTAATTAATCTTATTTTTTCCGGTAAGCTATTAAAGAATTTTATTCCTAGATATTTATAACTTTGCTGACCTATTGTTTTTTTACATATCTGGATTGGTAATGTGCATTTTTGTCTAAGATTTTTTGTATTTTTGAATGGTTCGGTTTTATTTAAAATTTCTTCTTTATAAATTTGTAATGTGGCGTGGTGCAAATAAAGGGTATTTAATTTTCTGACTTTAAATTCTTTAAATAAAAGTTCTGAAGGATTTAAAAAATATTTTTTTTAGGATTATTTTAATTAATAATTTTTGTGCAATGTAAAGGGTTTGTGTGTGATTTTTATAAGTGCCGCCCCATCCTATTATACCATATTGAATTATATAATAGTCACGTTCTACGCGTATACAGTGCATTTTTGTGCACAGGGTTGTTTCAAAATAAGATGTTAGTCAGAATGTCTATGGGTTGGTTATTTTATATTGTCAATGCTGTTCCTTGTTTATTTGTCTATGCAATACTTCTCGCTTCCTATCACTTCTACTTGTAAACCTACAGCCGGTCTACTAAAAATCATTGTCATTATTTTAAGTCTTTCTCATAAATACACACAAATACAACATTTTTTAAAAGGGCCAATTTGATATTCTTTTAAATTAGATTTTTTTTACATTACGGTCGCATATAACTGCCTATATATTCTTGTATACGTACGAGGCCTGTTCAAAAGAAAAGGTGAATTTTGTATTTTCGCGGCCTGTGTACATTCGACTATCGTTTTCTTTGTTGTTATGTTGGTACACATATGTTTATCATATATTAGCATTATCAGCCATTTTGGATTAGTGGTTTGTTTTTGACAACTGAAAAGGTTAGTCACGTTTTCGTGTGTTCTTAGATTTTTTACTTCTGAAAAAATGGATCAAAGAATATGTATTAAATTTTGCGTTAAAAATGGAATAAAGTGCTCCAACGCATTCAAAAAGTTGACTGTGGCATTCGGCGAGTCTACTTTGTTTCAAAAAAGTGTTTATAAGTGGTACAAGCGCTTTACAGAAGGCCGAGAAGATGTTAATGACGACGAGCGTCCTGGAGTTGTGGAAAAACAAATCATGGATTTTATTCTTTGATCCATTTTTTTTTCAAAAGTAAAAAATCGAAGAACACACAAAAACGTGACTACCTTTCCAGTTGTCAAAAACATACCACTAATCCAAAATGGCTGATAACGCTAACATATGATAAACATACGTGTACCAACATAACAAAACAAAAAAACGATAATCGAATGTGCACAGCCCGCGAAAATTTAAATTTCACCTTTTCTTTTGAACAGGCTATGTATATATATAAACCTTCGCTACATCTGTATTTACGTGTGTTTGAACTGCCTGTATAATATATACATTCTACGTGTGTATACGTATATACGTGTTGAGCCGTACACTGCACATATTCGCAGTTACTTGGGGAGGTTTTTTAGCCTTTCGAATGAAGAGAGGGAAAATTTTGAAAACAGCTGATAATGGACAACAAGGTTTTGAAAGAGTACCTTTTATTCAAACAGTCGTCAATAAAAAATCGGATTTCGAAAGTCGGTCGATCACGTTGTTTTGAGTAATTTTTTAAATCAGTGATCTGAGGTGGAATATTGATAAAGCAAAATCTTCTAATGGATGAAGCCCGGGATTTGTCTTTTTATCTCCCACCGCTTTCTGTGTTCGATCACTTGATCAGACAGCGAGCGCAGCCACCACCCAACCAGTAACAATCCAAGCTTTAACTGCGCGATACGGGAGTGAAGAACTCGAACTCTCTCTCCTCGAGAAAAGTTTTGCCGAGAGCGCAAAGTAGGCGTAACATTTTATCTGGGAACCGAACTATAATTTTACACTGACGATTTTACCATTTAAAAAAAAGATTCGCTTTTAAAACATCGCCAATAGTAAAATCAGGAATAGAAAGAAACTTTTATTTTACAAAAAACAACAATTTCCGATGCGGCGCCACAAAATTAGATCAATCAATTTCTGTATGAAATTTTAAATAATTATTATTTTCTCGTTTATTTGATTTACGAGTGAACTGTTTTTGTGACGGACACGAAGTAACTTTTGTCAGTTGACGCTCGTGGCAGGAAACATTTTCAGATTATAATCTGTGCTATCTTTTTAAAACCTGTCACGTGCACTGTTCAAAGAACAAGGCTGCTCGTGAAAAGTGGTATTAATGATATTCTAATAGACCGAATAATTAGAGTTGAAGCGACCAACACATACTGAAGATTGTGTGTATTGTTGCATATGTATACAATTCCGACAGTGATGTCCTCGTGAAACGTCACTGAAAAAGAGACATTTGTCTTGCTTGCGCCTACTCTTTGTTCTTAGCGAAAAAGGGACAACATTCGAAGGCCTACATGGTCGAGTGGTAAGACGCTCGACTACGAATCCAGAGGTCGAGGCTTCGAACCCGGCGCAGATAAATTGCATTTAAATAATATGTGTCATAACACATTTAATTGATATAAAATAAAATATAGTATATTTGCGGCAAGTTCCAGAGCGGTGGTAGATGCTCTAAGTATCGCCCTGGTGAAAAACCATCGTTCAGAATTGAAACGTTGCTTGAAATGGATTTAGCTGTGTTTGGTGACCAGATCTGAATAGCCAGGTAATTCCTAATTTTCCCCTTCCTCATCTCCTTCCCCTCTCCACTACCTTCAGCCTCACAACATACCCCAATTGGGGATGCTATAGTCTCACTGGCTCTAGACGGTTGGGAGCAGTTGAGACTCTTGTGAGGTATTCACGTAAAAAAAAAAAACAAATAAACTTACACTTGAAAATTAAGAACGTTTTTTGAAAAGTTCACAATGTGTTATTTTTATTATTTTAATTTAATTTTTCTGATTTCGAAACGCTTTTATTTCACGAGAAAAACGCTACAAAAAAATTGACAATTATTATTGTTATTGCATCTATGAGAGTACTGTGATCGCATCAACCTTCGCTGCGATACTTGTAACATAATTTTTTTATGGATTTACTTAAATTTCTACGTGATTTTTTGCCATCTTATGTATTTGTTTGAATATATTTAAATATTTGGCATTTGAAGATATAAGATGGTATTGCATGTTTTACTTCGATTAGAATTTTATGGCTAGTGTGATGTGAGATGTAGTTTTAACTTTAAGATCAACATAGCGTCTATACTCACAGGGTGTCTGGCACGTGATGAGAAACATTTTAGGAAGTGACAAAGGAGACAGGTACAAGCAAAAAGTTCAACTGACTGAACTGACACTGTGGTTCTAACCGATGCGATGTTACGGAGATGTGAAACATAACACAAAAAATAAAAAAAATAACGTATTTTATTGACTGGACAGCGGAATCATTCTCCCGTATCGCGGAGGAAGAAGCGATGTCGGGGCGGGATCTTCAATAAGTTATTGTCCGCTGAACGAGGTGGAAGTGTCTTTTAACTAACTAACTAACCATCACGCCGTTTCCCCGCAGAGGTAGGCAGAGAGGACGGACCGCCATATAACTCTGTCTTGGCACACACTCCTTGCTTTATTCCCATTCATACATCGTCTCACACATACTCTGGCCTGATTTGGGTATTTGATTCACTCAATCGTGCCATGTCTTCCACGGGCATCCCTGACTTCTTCTTGTATTCACTTTCGCATCATATATTATTTTCACACTCCTTTCTTCGTTCATTTGCTCAACATGCCCAAACCATTTAAGTGTCCATTTCTTGATCCTATTCATTACGCTTACATCAGCCTTGCATTCTTTCCGGATATCCACATTTGTCGTTTTATTAAATAATACATCATTTTTCGATATACGATACTCTCAGTATCACCCTGACGAAAGGCCATAATTAAAAATCAAAATATTGAAATTATTTAATGAAATTAGCCGTGTTTAGTCATCAGATCTGAATAACAACCTTCATCTTTCCCATGTTCCCCTCTTCCCCATTTTCTTCAGCCTCACAATGTATACCATAGTTCCATGTCCCCCTGACTTCGGCTAGTCGGGACACTTGGACGGTAATGACATGAAAAAATATGTTTATACACACTTTAATATTGCTTGTATAGTGGTTGTGAAAATAATCAGCTTCGTGCTGAATCGAAGCTACTGCATGTGCGGCCATATTTTTGCGTAGAGTCCTGTTTTTTTTCTGATAATTAAATCTCAATATATGTTGAGAGTCGCCACGAAGTGCATATCACCATTTTTGTTCATAAATGTACCGTCTAATACTTCTTAAAATATTTAGCATCAAGTTCAAGTTATCCTGTACGCACTTGCTTTAATTATTATCCTTAATTCCTTCCAGACGGCGTGCGTTGTATGAATAATATCTTAACTCTCGACTTTTGGAGAAAACGGTTTATTTGTGATTTCTTGATTGATTTATGAATACAACTGCCACTTTGTGTATTGGCAGATGTTTGCCATGCGCTGGGAATATTATTTGATTATACAAGCGTAGCCATATGTATTAGGCATCTTATACAAAACAAGTACCTAACATATATTACTCAATTAAACCATTTCCAGGAACCTATTAAATAGTTTTGGCTTGCATTATGCTTTCCCTTTTTTATTATCTACTATCCCAACTATCTACAAATGGTGGTTGAGTTATTTACAACTGATGAATTTTCATATTTCGATCATGATTTTAGATAGTTTTAATTTGCATACATATTATTTTCTCCTTGTTAGTTAGTCTTATTAGCATAATTAATTTAGTATTAAGCGCATTCGAGGGGAAACATAAAAAAAACTGTGCTATATAAGTTCACTGTTATCTGATATTATTAATACGCTAAGCCGTCTTCTGTACACAATTCATTAGATCGCCATGCGGGGCGTTAATTTCTGCAAAAAATAATGCTGGTAATTTTCGCTCACACGTCGAAAAGTTAGAAATTTTATTCCGACCATGCAACTTCACTATTTACTCACCATGTCCCTTTTGACGTGTGTGTTAAGACTAAACTAGTTATCATTATTTCGCTGATCGTTCTCAACTGTGAAATGTCACTCTCTTTCATTTTAACAAGTTTCAATTCGGCATTTTTTCATTTAATTATATGTATTTACTTTACCTGACTTTATAATAAGAGTTGATTTTCAATTTCTCTTTCAACTCGTGTCACAAGATGATCGTTACCCTTGTTAGTAATAATTCATTTGAACTCGAAAACATATATACCGGATAGTTTCGCCAGATACGAGTATGAAGTAAACATGTATTATTTGCAGTCTCGTTAGCGTGGTAAATCGTGGTCATGAAATTTCCCGTGAAACTCGCAAGTGGAGAAAATAAGAAGAGATAAAAGAAAAGCCACGTGACCCAAGAGATTTAAACGGGGTGGGAATGGAGGGGTAGACGAGATGTAAAGATGTAGTACCTGAATTCTGGATCAGGAGGGGTGTACTGTACAGTGTTCAAATAGAGGTGGGTAGACGGGACAAGATGCGAGACAAAGTATTTATATGATATATTTTGTTTTTTATTTATTTTTTATTCTCAACTGTTTGGAGCCAGTGGGACAATGGCGTATCCAATTAAGGAATGTTGTGAGGCTGAATAGAGTGTAGAAGGGACGTAGATGGGGATAAAGAAGATTGGGAGGTACCCAGGTATTTAGATCTGGCCACCAAATACGACTATAGTCATTTCAAGAAACGCTTTGATTATAAATAGTGGTCTTTCACTAGGCCAATTCTGAGAGTATCTACCACTCTGCAGTAAATAAGTAAAATTTACTTACGCTGGGATTCGAACACGCGGGGTTTTAGGTTCGCAGTTGTGAATATTAACCACTCGACCACGGAGTTCGTCAAAGCTCAAACAGTATTCTTGTACAGTGTGGGACAGATTAAAATTCCGGCGAAACTTTCTTCGTTTAAATTTGTCGAGCTATTTAAGCCCCCAATAGAGAAGGTATATACGCTACGAATATGTAGGTATGTTTTGAAAAATACGGTAAATATATATTATGTAGGTACTATGGATTTAGTTCTTTCTGCAGTCTTAAAGCTTTTAAAGTTCTTTTGAGTGATTATTTTTACGTCTGTACGAAAATGCCATTTCAAGGCATAAAGACGAAATGGCGGTCTTGCATAAAATAATAACCCAACCGATCTTTATGACCATTTTTTTTGTTGAACTCCATTATATATTTTTATTTTATCAATTATTTGGAAATAATTTTATTAGTACAATTAAATTTGTGATTAAAAAAAAAAATTATAAATAACACGTAATGATAAAAAGTTAACTAACACATAATACTGTAGTATCTGTAAATATTTCTTGAAATACAAACCCTTTTGCACTACTAACTATTGTATTTCTCTTTGTTCTGTTTTCATGCTTCTGGATGGATGTCGGTAGAATCTCCAAAACTGTGAAGTATTTCCCATTTATTAAGTTTTGCTAAACTTCAGTAGGTACCTATTTACAATCGTATAAACAGTAACCCACGAATAGCCGCATTTTATTAATAATTAAAATTATTTTTAAGAACCGTATTTTATTATTTTTATGCAACAAAAATGAGCTGTTCTCCTTGAGGAATATCATTTCCACCACTAACTTTGCAGATTTCAAATATCTATTTAATCGTAAAAAAATAAAATAGAATGCCACATTTTTTGTTCTCTACATTTCAATTTGTTCAATAAGGAGAAAGATTTTCATAAAGCCGTTTAGTAACTATTAATTATCTGTAAAAAAGATGCTGGGTGCTTTTTGACTCCATAAGATAAATAACTGTTTCGTTTAGAAACCAAAATATATTACTATTTACCATTCTTTCTGAACTGAATATCAGCCACTGTTTTGGTGCCGTTGATTAACTGTTACGATTAACCGTTTCGATTAATAATACGTTTATTCAATCTCAATGTTCAAACTCGATACAAATTAAATATCGACATTACTAAGATTTCCACAATTTCCGGGGGCGCACCCAATGCCGCCTACATTAGAGGCCCAAATACTGACAGCCAAGATGGCCGACGATCTTATTACTAACAAGAGTAATTCAAAGCATATCTATGCAGAAAATATAATTTAAATCCACAATACTTTGTTTGACGGAATCCCAAAAATATGAGTCTGGTGTCGTTTAATTAAATATCCATTACAGTTCTATGTTATGAAGTATACTAAAAAATCTCACGGTGATTATTTTGTGGAGAAGTTACTTTATTTGTACAAATCGTCAGCGCTACAACATTGGAAAGTCTTGACCGCTTCTAGGAAACATCACCACTTCCGCCGGTCTGATGCTGTGTACCTCGAGTTCCTCCTGCCCAAGGAAATAGTGGTCACCCCACGTCGTCCAGCTATCTAAGTTAATGCTTTCCAATACTTCGTCGTCTTGCAGGTTTTTTTTATAGGTAAAGAAGGATCATTAGTGGTCAAGTTCCGTCCATTAACACTACGTGTTCTGCTCATCGGAGCCGCTCCAGTTTTATAATACTCGTAAGTCGGCTATTCAAACAATATTGGTTTGATTGGTGACCGCATTTGAGGTTTATTAATAGAAAACAGAAGCCCGAGCTGTTCGCAAATTTGAAATTAGTTGCTAAAGGATCTGAACGAGATGTCTATGATTCTGCCACCAGGGGCGCTGCTGGTGGGCTGGCCTTTTACACAGGCGGCATTGACGCAGGCCGGTCAGGTGGCCAGGGCAGGGGGAGAGATGGTCCGCTAGGTGGGCGGGAAGGGTTGGGCGGAATCGAGCTGGCCAGTAAATTATTAAGCGCCCGTCCCCGCCCGCCCGCACCCGCACCATCTCTGACGAGTCCCATGCCCTCAAACGTAATGCCGAGCAATGAAATAATATCGCGGAATTTGGAAAATAGAAAATTCCTTGTCTGGTTGTACGACCTTCGCACAAGTCGGTTGGTGTTCGTAGAGATTTCATACTTCAATGCTTGTTTGTTCTTCTGATGCCTCTCTCACCGGAGATTGGCTGTCATGGGTGCAATTTTCACCCTATAAGCCGCGGCCCAAATCAACTCGGCGGAACTGTACACGCATTATACGTTGATTAGACTTGTATTTGCCGATTCAGCCCATGATGTGAAAATAATATAATTGGAGCACTGTCTCTTAAACTTAGTTGCAGTTCACGAATACAGTGGAAGTTTTTCAAATTAATTAACGATGAGTGCTTCGTCACCTCAATGCGAACCTTTACATCTTGAGATGGGAATTATACAAAATTGATCGTCTTGTCTTATTTTTTTCATATTTCAAAGCTCAATGACTAGATGAAAATGGAGTTGCGAGGGGTTAATATCTTTCTTCAGTGTGTGTCTGAATATTGGAGGCTGAACTGAGACGGGCTTCCACGATGAGAATAATTCCGGAGCTGTTTATCTTTTCCTTCATTCCTGCCACCCTGGATCTTATAACAGTTGCAAAACCAGAACCCCCCCCCCGTAAACATACTGGAAGCGCTCCACTATCTGGGGAGGCTAAACATGTGGAAGGCGTTATTGTATTGTACACAAAGTCTTTCTACATTGTTTTTTTTGTAGTTAGGCTAAAGTTCGCATAAAATGCGCAGAAGGCAAGGAAGACATAATTATTCATAGTTCACTCATCATTAACTATAAACAATTTCCTTTTGTCAGTGCGTGCGTATACATGACCTGTTCAAAATAAAAGGTGAATTTTGAATTTTCGCGGGCTGTGTACATTCGACTATCGTTTTTTTTTTGTGATGTTGGTACACATATGATTAACATATGTTAGCATTATCATCCATTTTGGATCAGTGGTTTGTTTTTGACAACTGGAAAGGTTAGTCACGTTTTTGTGTGTTCTTCGATTTATTACTCTTGAAAAAAATGGATCAAAGAATAAAATCCATGATTTGTTTTTCCACAACTCCAGGACGCTCATCGTCATTAACATCTTCTCGGCATTTTCTAAGGCGCTTGTACCACTTATAAACACTTTTTTGAGACAAAGTAGACTCGCCGAATGCCACAGTCAACATTTTAAGTGCGTTGGAGCACTTTATTCCATTTTTAACGCTAAAAATTTAATACATGTTCTTTAATCCATTTTTTTTCAAAAGTAAAAAGATCGAAGAACACACAAAAACGTGACTAACCTTTCCAGTTCGTCAAAAACAAACCACTAATCCAAAATGGCTGATAATGCTAACATATGATAAACATATGTGCACCAACATAACAAAAAATAAACGATAATCGAATGTACACAGCCCGCGAAAATTCAAAATTTACCTTTTCTTTTGAACAGGCCTTGTATTCGTACGAATATGACATTTTCAAATTTGGAACTTTGGACGTTGTGTTCGAAAAATTATCACATTACAAAATGGTGTTTTGAAGTACCTACCTTTACCTAATGTATTATAGCAGACATTATTCTATATAAAGCATATTCGAATGTTAAAGATGCGGCATATAATAAAAACCGACTTGTCTCGCAAATTGTTTTATTCGAACTAAATAATATCTTCATATTCATTGAAATTTTCATGAACTAACAGATACGCTAATCTTTATAGTATTATGCTCATTTAAGCTAATGATAATTTTAACAGCGTAAGGATTGAGTAACTAAAACTGCCCGAACAGGCAAATATCAACTATGGTATCTGCTCACACTTAAAAGGGTCAATGGTATATATTAAAAATTACCAAAACGGCGAATGAATACAATTCCGCAAAACTAGGTACTAGATGGGTTCCTACCAGAAACGAAAAGAACAAAAACGTTTAAAATTTCGAACATGCGAGTATTGCGATTTTGAACACGTGAAGTGTCAAAACGTTAATTTGATGCTCATGGGTAATGAATAAATAATGTAGTCACCTTGGTTATGGTTTTCGGTTTTTCCCGTCACGTTGTTTTTAGTAATTCGGTGCGAAATCGGAGGGAGGGGTGTTCACACATCGAAAAATAACTTTCTTCTCACGTATAAGGTGATGTTTTATTATAAATTAACAGAACAACGAAATTGACGACCTTTGTGACTGAGCGGTTCAGATCCACGGTTACAAATTCAAAGGTAACGGGTTCGAGGCCCGGTGCGCTAAAATAATTTTTGTCTAAATTATTAGTCTTATTTCCCATACTTATTCTTTAAATAAAATATTTTACAGTATCTTTGCGGCACGTTCCAGAGTGGTAGATACTCTAAATATTTCCCTGGTGACCACCATTCAGAATCAAAACGCTTCAAATGGCAATAGCCGTGTTTAGCAACCAGATCTGAATAGCCAGGAATTTCTCAACCTTTCTCTTTCCCATCTCCTTCCCTTCCCTACTCCATTCAGCCTCATAACATACCAATTGGGGATGCAATGGTCCCACTGGCCCGGGACAGTTTGTGCGGTAAACATGTAAAAAAAATAGTAAACTTCAATTTTTTCAATAATATTTACTGAACAGCAAATGAGTGATAAGTCAATACAAAAACGTCAAACGGGAGTGCTTTATTTAGTTCTAGTATTTTAAAGGGTGATAAGGGTAAATTGACAAAAACAACACACCTGAAATGTTGGTACCTATTCATATACAATATGTCATATATATTTGCTTTTTATTTGAAGGTTGAAACCACTTTGTATAACGACCTGCAAAATGATTTGCCATTCTGAAAATTGTTTGGTAAAAATTATAATAATCTGTCACTTAAAATATTAAAACAACCAATTCTCTTTGCAACATCATAATTTATAATAAAGCAAGAAAGTAAGTACCTACCTGAATATTTTCAAATACCCAAAAAGTTTTCAAATGAAATTTATTACTTAACTTTAAATGATTAAAGTTTTCGCGCGACCTGCGGCTGTGATATTATATTAAACAACAAAATGTCATTGTTCGTACAAGTGTGACATTTTCAAAACTGGAACTGATGTATTTGTTAAGAAAATTATCAAAAGAATCTTTTCAAATCCAGACAAGCGATAAAGTACCTACCAATAATATATTTTACCAGACGATCATTTTTGTTCTATATTTGAAATGTGCATTCACATGGCTTACTTTTAACGGGCCATTTTAAAAAGTAGAACTAATTTATGCATGGAGTAAAATTTTAAATAAAAATAACATAACTCAAATATTTGAATATAAATAATTGTATGGTTAAGTGTGGTAAAATATTGAAAAAAAAATGGAAATTCATTAAACATGTGTAAAAATTGTCATATGCGGGAAAATTGTGTGAATATGGTGTATTGTAAAATGGCAAAATGTTGTAAAAAAGGTCGAATATCGTTATGAAATGTTTGAATCTGGTAAAAATTAAAAATGGCTGATAATTAAAAATTCGATCACTGTCTCGAATATAAAAATCAAGAAAGTAAAATATTCTGGAGCACTTGTCTATTGCCAATAATTTATTACCATTGTTTATGGTTCACACTACAGTGAGTAGGTTTATCGGAAATAACGTGTTCTCAAGGAAAATGAGGCATTTTCATTATTTATTATCTCTGTTTCGAGAAGCAAGCATTTTAGCTTTACAGAACAATTCAGGCATTCAATAAATAGGCGGCTGCTTTTCTACGGAGGACTCACAGGTTCTGTGTAGAAAATGCGAATCATGAACCTGTGTGCTAACGTAGGTAGGCATTTTTCATTGCGTTTTTTGCACAGAGCAGGCTACACCGAGTGGCGTTTGAAGCACCCTTTCTAGTGGACTAACTTTAGAATACGTGAAATTTTCCGTCTTAAATTGGATTGGGTTAGGTTAGTTCAGATAATATGCGCTAAGGTTAGGTTAGGTTGTTAAATTAGTAATAACTTGATAATTTGTGTGTCGGTTAATACCATAATAATAACTAGTAAGTACAATTCGCCTAAATAGTTAAAAAAAAACAATATTTACAATGTGTTATTTTAAAAAAATTTATGGTTTTTCTCAAAAACAGTTTAACACAAATATATTGCGAAAACACACAAAATGGTTATTAAATTATACAAAGATAATGGCGAAAATAGGTAAAAAGAATAAAAAAAAACTAGGTTTTAAGAAGTACGTAATATAGTAATATAAAAGTTAGTTCGTGCTTAAACTTGTTATAAGTCATATGAAAAATATCCACATTTCCTGCGAAGCAGTTAATCAACCCAGTAAATTTTCCCAAGGGCATCACCATTGGTAAGTGAACGTTGTAGTTCTGCACCTTGTAAGAAACAGAAGCCTGTGTTGGCCGCCTCGAGTGAAATTATCAGGGACATAGAATCCAATTTCCGCCAGGACGTCAGGTATTAATAATACACCGTTCAAGGGTTTATGAGCTAAAAGCAGTTATGCTATCTCCCTCCTCGAAGTAAGGCTGCAGATACCCAGCATTCCCGAGATAAATGCTGTTGGAAACAGCCATTATAATTTCCGTTCGTCCGTCTTACAAAAAATTAAAACGTAAAACGAATTGGACTCGATTAAATCCATATGTGCAGTCACTACACTACATATTACCAATACAAACAAAATCGTATGTTTGTTCATTCCTCTTTTAACCGCCTGCACAGTTATATTTGTTAATTTCAAAATAATTTCGAATAATTCTTGACAGACTTTGTTCAAGCTCTGAGCGTTGGCAAAAAAATAACAATGCACATTAAAACCAGGCAAATTTTCTAATGGGATTGGTTTTGTGTCATTGAACTATCTTTCGAAGTAAATACATTCCATCTGAATCGTAATAAAAATAATTAAGAGGGTAAAAGCTTTCCCTATCATGGTGACTTCTCTTCTACGCACATTCGAGGTCGTTCAGCTATTTGACTGCATTTCGCTTCCGTCGGTTGTCTAGTTAATTCTTTAATACAATCGAGACTCTTTTATCACCTAAATAATATTCTTCCAGCGAAAAAGCGTCATGCACAACTGGCCGGCAATAACATTAACGCCGAGGTTCAACGCCGTTAGACAGCGCAGATGAATAATCTCGTGGATTCCGTCCATAGCAACTAGACTGCGCCGGAGCTCGGTGCTGAGGCTGGGACCTACATCTGTGTGAGTGGCTGGACCAGTGAGGATGCCGGACTCGACTACGGGGAGCGGTGAAAATTTTACAAACATCGACGGCCGGCCTCGGAGCGAAACGCGGGTTTATAGTTAACAAAAAACGTCGTAAAATCTCGCAGACTTTTTCAAATTTAAATATCTTGTGTAGGTGTCAGATTAGTTATCTTTTCAGTTGATGTTGGATTGTGATAATTTAAAACAAAAAAATGGATGTGTGAATATCAAAATGTTTCTTTAGTTGCAAAATTAAGGAAAAACACAAACTTACTAACCGTCACGCTGTTTCTCCCTCAGGTAGGCAGAGAGGATGAACCGCCACACTTATCTGTCTTGGCACACATTTCTTGTTTCATTCAAATTCATGAATCGTCTTAAATATATATATATTATTTTATTAGTATGACTAATAAAATAATATGTATTTGATTGACTTGATCGTGCCGTATCTTCCTCGGACGTTTCCGTCTTCTTATACCATTCACTTTCGCACCATATGTTCTCTTTACACTACTTTCTTGGCGGAAAATCATAATACTCCTAATTTAAATGGCTGTTGAAAATTTATTCGTCCACGTAAAACTAAATGATTCAATCTACGTAATGCTGTTGCCAAACAACTTAATTGTAGTTTAACGGGATAGAACGAGAAGAACAATAAAAAAAAGATAAAATAAAAAACAGTACCCATTCTACCTCATGCTCAAATAGTAAGTACAACGAGCTACACGATTAATTCTTTGTAAATAGTTCCTGCTTACAATTTTAAAGATGAGCACTATCCAGAGTAATAATTTCCGCGAATGCCAAAAATAAATTTGTTCAGATTCATTTACCAATGTTAGTTACAATAATTGTTGATACGTTTTTGAAAGGTTTACCAAACGCAACAGCTCGCATCAACATTATAACAGACAGGCTGACAGCGCTAACAGAAAAATCTAGCTTCTTTCAAAAAATATTTCTGAAGTTCATTTTATTAATACTGATAAGTTATTATAAGACTGCATCTGGGGATGAAATTTTTTAAACTGAAATACACAAAAACTATTGGTTTTTCTTATAAATAATTTATTCGATGACATTTTTACCAGTTTCAATATAAAACGTGACTTTTCGGGCGTACTTTGCTTATCTTTGATCGGAAAAACGTCGTATACTGGAAGCAGAGAGTCGTGACTTTAATGGAATACTCTATATGAAGAGGAAATCTCACTTAAAAAGGCTACTAACGATATTTTTTACGTTATGTTTCCTCTCTTGGTATTCACGCCTAGGCGTAGATAGCGAGTAGGAACTATCTCTTCACACATACCGTGGATACACAGCATTCAGATGAAGAAGAAAACGTCGGCTGCGTCAGCTAACGAGCAAGCTAAAACTCAAAAGCTGCGCTTGATTTACCATAGGTCCAGATCAGAGGCGTGCACTCCGTAAAGGCACATAAGCGCTGCCTACCCTGCCGTACTCACATAAAAATATGCATAATCTATACTTCAAAAAATACGCGCGAAATTCAATTAATCGCACCGCCGCGAGCGTCCCAGCGACCTTCCCACTATCACGTGTCAAAACTACATATCGTCGCTGGAAAGGCAAAATGGCTTAATCGACACTTTAGTCAATAATGAGTTGAATATGCAGTTTTGATCAGGTTTTTTTTCTGCGTCGAACGCTCTGACTCTTATTTGATTCTGAAGACTTTTGTGGCGCTTCAGACATTTAAAAGATATTTACCATTTGAGAGAAGGCTTGACCAAAGCGACACAAGTTTGGAACCTTTTTTTAGGTTTTTGTCGCTTCAGGTAACTCAGTCAGTGAGTTAAGCACATTTGAGTTATCCGAGGGTTAGGTATTATTTTTTTCAAAATCAGTCAATAAATAGAGGTACACAGACTGAAGACTTATGAATTTTATTGTATGTTTAAACGCCGCCAACGTCAGAGTAGATTATTCTATGTTCGCTAGACTAGAGCTGTATGCGCATTAAAGTGGCTCGTTTGTGTTATTATCGTTGTTAGTGTATAAGGCAGTGCTTTTACAGAACAAATCCAATAGCAATCAGTGACATCTGTTGGTGGTACCTATCTCAATTATCAATCAATTCGCTGTTTTTCCTACTGCCTACCCTTATTAAAAACTCTTTGAACGTCACTTATCCAGATGGAACGTGAGACCACTCTGGAAATCGTAAAATAATCCACGGTTTACGCCTTACAAAGCATTAATTTCAGACCTTAATTATATTTACAGATGCTGTATAACAACCCTTAGAATAAAACAGAGGCATTTGGCTCATTTAAATATTACATCTTATGGTAGTTTTAGATCTGTATGCATAAAACATAAGTCACTTTTATAATCTTTGAAAGTACTAAGGTCTTATTAAAAATACCGTATTTCGAATTTATTGTGTTTATTTTATCTCTGAATTTACTACGTGTAAGTATTCAAAGCATGAACTTAACGCACCAAAAACGATAACAAAAGCATCCGAACACGTTACGAGTGTCCCGAGTTAAAATTATGATCCATGAGAAAATTATTACGAGAACCATTTGGCGTTTAATACGTTTTTGGGAAAAGTTCGAATTACTGCCAACTGCTCGAAAGTTCCTCACGTAACGGATGTTTATTTTTTCATTTTGCAAAAGCATTAAAATAGATTAATTTCCTGTTAATTTCAGTAATGGTGATAAAAGGCTTCATTATTTTCTTAACGTAAATATCGTCTGAAAATAATAATAAAAAATAAATCAAAAGAGAATTTAATAAAGAACATATTTTTTTTTGAATTTAAACTTAATTACAAAAAACATAGTGGAATAAATTAAACATTTGTGACCTGTTAACATAATTATTGAGGGTGTCCATTGAAGTGCCTAAACCTGTGATTGATTAATATGTTTTAATTTAGCAGAAACGCCAATATCTTGGTCATATTATGAGGAACGATAATACAAGTAAGTGGTTAGTATCTAGGCGTTGTGGGTTCAATTCCTTCGGTAGCTAAGTCCTCCGTCATTGCACAAGTATTATGTTCTGCTTATTATGATGGTAGTAGGAATTTTTAAAATATTGAAAGGTTATTAAATTTTTAACTCGGGAATGCTTGACTTTATTTTAAAAAATAAGAAAAAAAAGTTTACCCAATTGATAACGCAGGGAAGATTAATAAAAGACGTAGCAAATGGAGTCGCATGAAGGGCGCGAGTGCAGTTCCGCTAATTTGTTGGCACGCAGTATTAAGATTGCCTGTATGATAGCTACCCTCCAATAAGAGAGGGCACCGAAAGAAAAATAATTTGGTAGAAAACAAATGAATACGCAGTTGACTTTTTATTGAGAGGTTACGGATTCGATGCTGCCGCAAGTTTTTTCTTTGTGGTGGATACATTTAATTTGCCATATATTTATTTTATGGGATAGTGCAACATTGATCTCTTATAGAACTAGAACACGGACGCTATGGTACCTTATGTGTATTGAAAAATTAGTACAAACGTTTATAATGGAACTACTGTACACTCGAATATAACCTTCTTATAATATTTAGTTATTAGGTAGAGCTTGAAAAAATAAAAACGAGGATAACCCTTCGTGTACTGCGCAGCTTTGACAAAGCTCTTCGGAATACTTCGGAAACTTACCCGTCGACGAAATGTCGTAGTCATTTCTACAGATTTAATAACACAGGAAGGCTAACGTACGAGTACAAGTCGCACTGCAACTTAAATTGGAAAGATAATCCGAGAGTAGAAAAGTTAATCCTTGTAAGAAAAGTATGGCATGAAAGCCCCCGGTAAAGATGGATTCTTCCTCAAAGGCGAGAGGCACCTGGAGAGATGAGTGCAAGGAAAGGGTCGTCTGATATTGGGAAAATAGGTTATTGGAGCAAAGCCTTGAGAGTCGAAGCTGCGGTAGTGGGCAGGCTTACATGGCTTCGGGTGTTATTTCGCTCATAGACGCACAGCAGACATATTATTGTCTTATAATTTTGTTTGAAAACCTTGTTGTTTAATAAATGCACACTTTAACGTAACACTGATCTAGCGAAAAAGAAGAAATCAGATTGTGGGAAGCAGCTACAGCTCTGGAACGGTGAGCTCTAAAGTTATGAAATTTTCAACGATTCTCCTGCTTAAAATGTCTAGATCAAGGCAACCTTACTCAGCATTTTTTATTTTTTTAATTTTTATTTCCTAGATTCTTATTTATCATTAAGTGATGAATCATTTAAAGTTACTGACTCTAACTCTTGTTCCTTATACCAATAGAACGGCGCATTGCGCCTTACTTTGTTACCTCATGTGGGTGAAGAAATGCATTTCACGAGACTATTGAATTTAAATTCAGGAGTTTACGTAGGGAAAAAATATGTTTGTAAAAACCCTACATCCTTACTCAGCGCACAAATATCCCTACAATTTTATTTTTTTAAATATTAAGACATTAGGTGTTAGTTTTTTTTTTCAACATTTTTATTAATATTAAAGAGTGTTGAGAATCAAGCGAAACCGGTAAATACGTCAAGTAATATTACATATGCTGAAACAAGTCTTAACAGCCAATCAGGATTTCTTTCCAGCAGGACATAAATTAAATTAATAAATTTTCAGGACATGCTTATTAAAGTTTAAAAAATAAATATATGTAAAATTGTTTAAAAAAAAACTAGAGATCGATTTAAAAACAACGTTTTAGTGCGGTTTTCATCTATGAACGGAATAATAATGCAATTCTTGTGGTAGTATTTATAAAAAATAATTTCGTTTTCAAAGACGATAATGATTTCTCGTGATTCAAAAGATTGAAAATAAACGATATAAAACAGAATTATTGAAAAGTTCACTAAAACCAAAATATATAAAAATTCCACAGTAGCTCAGTGAAATGCTGATAAAATTTAGTATTTCAAGAAACTGAACAAACTTTTCAAATAATGCTTTTTGTTGGTTCGTAAATATCCCCTCTGCCTACAAATTCTCGCAACAAAGTTCGTTACGTTTCGGCTATAAGCATTAAATAATAAATTTTAATTTAGAACAGCAATTAACACGCCTGATTGCGGGACCGCGCTTTAATTGCACTCTGTAAACCATTATTCGAAACAAACGCTCGAATTTGGCGACCAAACTCTGAAAGCCAACGGAGAAACTAACTTTTCAACAATGAGCCACTTCCATAATGGTTTGTATTTTTTTTCGGTTTGGTGAGGATTTCTAAAGCTTTTTAATCGTATTATCGAAACCGCAACAATAAAAAAAAGTTTTCAATAAACCAGAAAAAGGTATTTATTTACGTTTAAACAGCCAAATTTATTTTTAAATAGTTTTTTAAATCTCATCATTACCGTTCCAGCTGTCAAAAGACTTTAAATAGAATAATAATAATAATTCAAACTATCATCCATGTTTGTGTAGACATAAATAATACAATTAAAGATTACTTCACAACTAACTAACCATCACGCCGTTTCCCCGCAGGGGTAGGCAGAGAGGACGGACCGCCATACAACTTGTCTTGGCACACACTCCTTGTTTTAATCACATTCATATATCGTCTTATACATAAGTTGATTCATTCATTCTGTTATTTTGACTCTTCACATGACCCGACTCAAGTATTTGGTTTACTTGATCGTGACATGTTTTCCTGGGGCGTCCCCGATTTCTTCTTCCATATACTTTCGCGTCATATATTATTCATCGTACACTATTTTCTTCGTCCATCCGCTCTGCATGCTCAAACCATCTAAGCCTCGTTTTCTAAATACCTCATTTTTATTAAAAAAAATACAGTATGAAAATTTATAAAAATAAATTTGTTATAAAAAACCATTAGTATTTAAACTTTTTTTATCTTAGAAAAAAATCTATCGGCATTAATTTGTCTTAACCAGGTAAAAAAATGATGCAAGAGGCTTATTCAAGGCCGAATCGATAAAAAAATTGACCCATTTCTCCTGGAACGAGGATTCTTTAAAGTATGCAAAATATTTTTAATGACGTCACAACTTCCTGGCGAATTAAGTAGGACACGTCTCGGTTTATCGATTTCCCAGCCACCTGTTCAAATGGCAGTGCTACTCCTCTCGCCAACTTTCCCTCGAATTCAATATTATAAGTAGCCATGCTTAACAGATACTTACTAGAATTTAGTTCAGCAACACTATGGCAGCTTTTAATTTGCTTATTTTAAGACCTTTGACCTTAAACCCTTTAATGTGACCCCAAACAAATGTTCTATTGTGACAAGGAAAAAGAATATTGATCAGTATTTGGATTTAAGCCAATTCAAGCTACGTATTGACTCTTTGGAGCAAAATATAATCTTCATTACGGCGACACATTCTTGGGTTGGATTTGTCTCCTCTACAAATGCTCTCCACCTTCTTTAGTATCTATATGTATATAGTCCTCAGGTTTTCCTATCTTACTCCAATCGTAGAATCGACAGTAAAATTTTCAATCGATTAACGAATCGAACAACAAGGCTCTCTCAATATTGACAAGTTGTTTTGTAGAAGAGCTCCGTGCGCAGACAAGGAAAAATGCAATGATTTTTTTAAAGAACTTTGAAAAAGAGGAAGAAACAGCCGAAAAAATTACAAAAAATCAAATGCCCCATAAAATACAAAGAAAAACGACAAAGCTATCTATCTGTCTTAATGATAGTGGAGAAACAGAAATAAATTAAAAATCTAAGATCATTACAGGAACTTATCGATTCATTTAAAATATTTTCTTGGTATACATAAGTGAATTAAATTGTTGAAACTCGTGGAAAAGATCATTAGTTTCAGCGTATTTCAACAGTCGCCTGTATAAATAAATGGCAGTACTACTCCTTTACAAATATTTCCACCAACTGAGGAGGTTTCCGGCGTTATACGGCTAAGCGGGTACCTGTAATCTAAATTCGCCTTGTTGAATGCGGTGAACAGAATCGCGTATCCAAATTCGATGAATGTTCTCAATAACTTCAAGAATAAAATATGACACATTATTCTGATTTCGTTAAAATAAAAAAATTAAAAAATATCCAGATTGTTTTTACACGGAAAAATCTTCCTAGGAGTTTTTTTTTCAAAAAGTGCCATACAATGTTTCCTGTGCTAAATAAACTAATAAATAAATACATGTTTTAGACACATAAAGCAGACAATCTTTTTGATCACACGTGAGCCATGGCTTTGTGAAATCCATAGAGCGCTTCTGTATAGAAGTTCTAGCAACTATTTTAAGCTCGTAACGTCACTTCTATCATAAGTAATTGAGCTTTTGAAAATCCAATTGTTGGTCTGAAGTTTCAATTTTTTCAATTCTTCAAAAAGGCTTTAAAAACGGTTTTTGAAACAAAAACGATCTTAGTAGTAACTATCCTTGGAGAAACAATGTATGAAGAGAGAGCTAATTATTTTTACCCAACCTATACAAACTTGCGACAAATCACTTTCTCCAGGCTTTCACGCGGTACACCATGAGAGAGAAAGAGACAACAAATATAATACTCCGCTTCTACGTACTGTCAAAATGATCTTGGGCTCCTGGGTCACCGCGGGACTCCACCCACATTTTTTTTATGCCACTAAACTTGACACAACTAAACGGTTTTTTAGGTTAGATGCTATATTTTTGTTGGTAACAATACGGTGAAAAAGAGGTTATACGAATAAACAAAAACATTATGTCGATATGTGATATGAATGGATGTATAAATACCCTAGCCCAGGTCCGCCGAGTCAGTTGAAAATCATCAAAAACTGACTTCACTGCCTTGGATTGATACCACTCTATATACTCTAAGTAACTATCAGTAATTATAATAAAACGTACAGAGTACACCAGTGTTACGAAACCTAACATTATTCATAAGTAAATATAATCAATATGGTCAATGCCAAATTACCTTCACCAAGCGAGTTTCAGTGTATTTTCAAGTGTGTCTCTATTAATGAAATTCTATCAACACTTTTTGCTTTGTCTATTAAAATATGTGCGAATGTTCGTTTTCTGTCTGCGCCATTTGATTGGCGGTGAGGCTAAATCGGGTGTTCGAGAAGCAAATATTTATTTAAATTATATTCTTGATGGATCTTGGGTAAATTATTATTTTTTTTAATTTGATTTATATTTACACTCTTCGGGGATCTACAAGGAAGTTTATTTTTTTGTAATCAATATTTGGTAAAGAAATAATTACTTTCCATGAAAATAAAGTTATCTTTAATCTATTATACATAATGTAATAAATTACATAGTGGACGTTTAAACCCACCTAAGTAATCCTGTTTCAATAATGTATGTAATAAGAATGAATAGTAATTTCAATGAGAATGAGACGTTCTAGATAAAATATCGATAATCACAAATGACAGAAATTACTTTCCAAATAATATTTTTTAATTTAAACCAAGTATTGCCATCTTTTTGCAAACTTTAACATGAACCTTACGATCCGTGCGCATCTAAAAGAAAATTGTACACTCACTCTACTAATGGATTGGAGTTTACACGCTAGAACTTAAATTATTCAAGTAACTTTACAGTGGGTATCTTAAGTTAATTAAATCTCCACAATTTAAGATTTAAATAATGCTCATTTCGTGTTCCAGTTAAATTAAGCTCCGACCCGTGTTTTTTAATTGAAAGCAAGATTCAGATGGTTGATTATGCTCTTGGTAACTGTAAATAATATTATATGCGGCAAGCAGCAGACCATAAAACGAACCAGATAAGTTTAATCAACCCTCCATTCTAAGTGAAAGGTTTTCGCTACCCTTTCTAACGTGCGATAGCACAAACCACATTATACATTTCACGTAATATGGAAACAAAACCCACTATGTGATATTAATTAATTTACTCACTATGAATATTACATAAGTCTATTGATTTCTAAATGATAGGGGTATATTTTAATATCGGTTGATTGCCTAGCAACCTTTAATGATTGTTTTATATTTAGAACAAAATACATACGAGTATTACATAATATCCAAACAAAACTTACCATGTTACATAAATTCATCAATTGTATAAATTACGTAAGTCTATTGATTTCAAAGGTATATTTTTATGTCGCTTGATTGCATGGCAACCTTTGATGACAGTGATATATTTATACATTTTGTATTTGGGGTTTATTAAAATAATTTTCGGAATTTTTTCATTGTAACTTTACTTTTTGTGGTTTTATTGACTTCGAGTGACCTTGAAATATCGTAAGATGACAATGAATTTTTATGTACGGTAAAGATAAAGGTGAATTTGCGCATGGATTAAGTATTGAGGACAAAAAAATCTAATTTTAGAATTCAATTTTATAACTTTTTGGAACCGAAATGATTTTTTGTACATATAATGATTATGTTATTTATTATGAAATATAAAGATACGTGCTTATTAATCCTCTAAGAATTGTTAATACATTTTCTTTACAGACAGTTCAGAGTTCAAAGAAAGTAGGCACTCTTCTCGAGTACATAATTCAGGAACAAGTGCGCTCATGTTTTTGAGAATATTTTCTTGATAAAGCTTGGGGTGGTATTTTGTCGCAATCTACAACTTACTTTCATAATTGATATTAATTTACAATAATTAAATGGTCTATTATACACTAGGTGTATGTTAACATAACAATTTATGTATGTGAATGATTGAAACAGCTGATCTTCGACGACACCCGTGGCCGAGATGTTAAGATCCTCGGCTTCGGATCCGAAGGACGCGGGCTTAAGTTCCTGCGTGCGCTAATAAATTATACAGCACCTTAGAGAGTGGTAGATACTCTCAGTATAACCCTGGTGAAAGATCACCATTTAGAATAGAAGCGTTACAAGAAATAGTGATAACCGTGTTTGGTGACCAGATCTGAATAGCCAAGTACTTTCCAACTTTCCTCTTCCCCATCTCCTTCCCCTCTCACTTCCTTAAGCCTCTCAACATACCCTAATAGGAGATGACATAAAACCGCTGGCTTTGGGCAGTCAGATGGTGTGGTGCTCTCATAAAAAAAAACCATACGAATTACAAAAATGTAGATTTATAGAAGAAAAAGATTAGGGTGCTACCGTCAATCGAACTTGGAACCGTCCGCTTAGCGGGGGGACTTCACTAAATGGCATGTAATATTCTAAAAGAGTTTTGAGTGATATTAATATATTCTTCCTGTAGCGAAGGACATTATTAAAAGAATCTTACTCCACCTGTGCATGTGAAAATAAGTGTTTTATTCATTCAAAAATTTAAATTACAACTTGTACATACTATTATTTTCTTTCATCCTAAGCTTATAAAGGAAAGTAGGCTTCTTATGATATTTCAAGTGTGCGTGCTAGCTAATATCCGAAACATTAAAAATAAAATGTTTTCCCCGAAAATACATGAGGTCACCGACCACCGCAGCCAGATAGATGTTTCTGTCGTTTTGGAGGGGTATTCAAATTCATCCCCGCCCCTGGCTCTTTGAGGACATTTGTTTCTGTCAGCAGTTTAGCGCGCTCGATTACAATACAGGGGTAGCTCGTGGATTGCCACGGCTCTCCGCACACGATTGGTTTTTGTTATTTTTCGTCCTTTGTGAAAGCTGCCTGTATTGTTATATGTCATTCGAGAGTCTTTGTTTTAAATTACTAACAAGAGAGAAATGTCGAAGTTTGATTTGAGAACAGTTCTATATGACCTTTTTGATGACCTAAATTTTAATTTTATTTTTTATAAATATAACGCATTTCAGCTTAAGATGGGCCTAAAACCTTTTGGTGTAAATAATTACTAAAATTTTCTTTTGTTAAACTATTTGTGTACCTACCATTCACGTTTTTTACGTTGGTTTATTATTTCTTTAATTTATGTATAAGATATACACGCATCTGTTATTATTATTATATTTTGTTATGCTATATTAACTATTATGTTTATAAACATTCATTTCTACTTACACATTCACCTCTTATACTTTTTGGTGAATAACTGTATTTTTGTAATTTCTTTCAAATAAATAAATACATTATTACTGGAAGTAAGTTCACTAATGTGTAGATATTTTTTTATTCCTTATTAAATAAAAAAAAATTTGAAACAGATATTAACTTAAATCTGTTCTCTTAAACCGATTCTTGACATGACCAGACTCAAGTATTTAAATCGCTTGATGTCATGTCTTCCTCGGCCGTTCCTGATTTCTTTTTCAAAGTAAAAATGTTGTCTTTTTGAAATTCATATATCGATGGATGGTTTGTTTTGAAGACCTTTTATCTCCACTTTTTGGAAAAAATTAACGGGACTGTTCTAAGGCAAACCCAAATTTGTATGTGTACAAATATGGCATCTCCAACTCACATAATTCCAAATTCAACGTTTTAAATCAATTTTCTAAACTTCGTTAATCTCGAAATAATATTTTATAGAGAAACAAAATATTGACTTTAAGCCACACATATTCTCCTGACATTCTTTTCCCCGTAAATCCGCTCTACACATCCAAACAATCTTAAACCATGTCTTAATCTTGATCACTACCCTCACTTTATGTTCAGATCTCCACATCCATGATTGGTCGAACATGCTTTACCACACATATGACATTCCAAGAATCTCATTTCTACTGCACTCAACTTACTGTATTATATTATAATAGTTAAACATTAACGTTTTGCATCCAAAAACTAAATATATTACCTACTTAATATTTTGTACAGTTTAATCTTTATACTTTTGTTTTCAAATTAAAATCCCAGCACTCAGAGGTCACAATCATTGCCATGAGTGCCGTGTGCGGGGTTGAAAATCTTCTCAACAGCAGATACAACAAAGGTACCTAATCAAAATTTATGAAACGTCTGTCGGCGACAGAAGCTCATCGCTGGAATTCGATATATCAACCTTCAACTAGAGCTGGTCTTAGGTGTTTTCAAACTTTCGTTGAACAGAAGGGCTATTATCTCAGCTCTCTATTAAATATCTCTTATTCAGTGCTATTAATCATCCCTTACAATAATTTAAATACACCCCAAAAGCGCTATAACAACTATTATAACGAAATGCTTTTAGCTCGAAGAGGTTCTATGAACTATTATTTATGTCAGCTGGATTGAACTACCTCCAGTCGCCATATATCCTTTGATTAAAAGACAGACATTTTACTGGCTTAATACCGTTTTTCGGTAAATTTCATGAACCATTATAATGTATATCCAAACCTATAGCTTCAAAGTAAAATTAGGGATATAGGTACTAATTTAATTACGATAACGGTGACGATTTACCATGTATTATTTTCGTGCATAATTTGCTTATCACACAGTTAATTTATTTACGATAGCATAGTAACTATTTATTGATTCAATACATTTTTAACAACACGAAGGTTAACGGCGCGGCAGAGTGTCATTGGTTATTGCCTAATTATGAAACGACAAGGTCAATGCATGACACGTGGCAGCGGTAAGAATAGATAACGGGTGTGTGTATTCAAGGGCGGATTTAAGCCTTAAGAAAAAGCTTTCATACAACGATACAGGTAGCAAGCGTAATAGATTGATTGCCCGCAGGCAACATTTTCAATGAAAACTTAGATGTCGTATTACAAAAAAATGTTCAATTTATTTCAAGAACAGCCCATCTTTCAATTAGGCACTTACTCGTATATCCGATTGATTATTTATTTCTCACAGCAGTTATTAAGAGTCAACTATTTAATGAGCTTTTATATGTTCATCAATATTTTAAGTTCTAAATATTTTTTTGAAGATTTGTGGAGGTATCCAATTAGTAATGATGTTAGGGCCCCCAAAAGAATCATTGTCCGAGACTACTCCGCACTACTTGATCAATTTCTTAATAACAGGTGCAATTGACCTCTCCCGGGTAAACTAAATTGTTAAAATCGCCCACTTTCTACCAGATGTATAAATCATTACCCCTATCAAGTATTTATCATGACAGAAAGAGAACGGTAATGTAAATATAACTGGGAATTTAAAAACAGTTTTACATTGCAAACAACTTTGGTAGGTTTTTCCACGCATACCGATCGCATTTCACAATGTATGTTTTCCTTTTCTCGTGATCCCTGAGTTTTCCATCTTGATTAATTAATATACAAGCTCCGAGAAAATCTATGCCTGTAATATTCTCAAAGCTTGGTTCTTAATCGAAATCACACAATGTAGACTGAAATGCTCGCATGATTACATAGGTTGCCTCCGTAAATTATGATATGTATATAAAAACAACGTTGTTGCGTATCGACAGTACAAATTAATTTTAAAATAAAATCACGTCTAACCTTCAACCCTTGATTTTCAACCTCCGCATTAATCTTCTTTCCCTCATTTAACTGTATTTTTCATCCAATAATCCATTTCTCAAACCGACTCCATTACACAGAAAAACATGTTTATGTCGATAAAAATAAATGTATCGAACAGTGAACTATGACGTCATGAAATTTTCACGGATTTTTCATTGTGAATTAAATGATATAATTATAGGTTAACGCAACTATTTTCAGTCCGCAACATCATTTCCATCAAGAGTTATAAATATTTGAAATATCCATTTAACTATCGACAAATAAGACAAAACGCCATATTGTATGTTTCAGCATTTTAAGTTGTTAAACAACAAAAAAGTGTTATAATTAATCAGTGATATATTATAGTTTCTGTAAAACCTTTGTGTGTGAAGATTTTTTAAATGTATTTATGATCTTTAATTAATCTGCAGAGATTAATTAAATATCATAAGTAGTCTTATAATTCTCTTTTTAATGTATTTACTCGTTAGTAATCTTTTATTTGTACTCGCTTTTGAAATGCCTCAGTACAAATATTATTCCCTTTTTTATAATTATGTTTTACCTGGAATAAGTTTTTTCATGTCTTTAAATATAATATAAGTATCAAAAATTTGTTTTTTTTTGTACTTAAATATATTTATTTTTTGTTACGGTTTGTATCGATGTTATAGTGCATAGATGTGTTAAGTGCAATTATGTCTGCTTATGCAATTATCTAGCTTAAAACACAATTTTCAATATAATTTTAAAATAAAATAAAAGTGTCACGTGAACTTTATATTAATTCATATAGGATACATTAATCGATATGAATGCCAACAACGTAGCTTTAATCTTTAAGCGTGAAGTAAACATAAGTTTAATTTTCATTCACTCGACATATTTGTATCTACAATACGCCAGCTATGCATATAATTTGTGTGCACACTTGATGGTTATATCTAATCTTATACGAGTATGAAAGCATCCAACGAGTATTGGTTGGCACGTCATAGCTCATTCAGCAAGATAATTGCCGTTCAAGAACGATAGGTATCGATCTAATGCCGTAAAGGTGAAGGGAAGGCGGCGCACTCACCTGGTTCTCGCTAGTGGGTGTCACGCTATCGCCCCCCCGGCAGGTGGGTGGAAGTGGTGCTCCGCCCCCCCGGCTGACCCCCAGGCGCCCCCCGCGTGCGGGCAGCTGACATCTCCCGCCTCACAGACGGGCGTGCACGTGCGGACCGCCCGAACCAACCTGGGATATCAAATGTTTTCAAACAAATTTACCATCTCATCAAAAGTATCTACCCATCAAATGTATCTACCCATCAAATATCAACAGTTTCATTCAAAGGATTTTTTTTTTCATAAATCTAATCGGTTCAAAAATTAAATTAAAATAGGGTCTAGCCACTGAGAGCTCTACCGAAGCCTCTCTTTCTGTTACATTTGTTGATAGTGAGAAAGGGGAAAAGGATAAAATAAAGCTGTCAGAGGTATGGTTATCCAATGATAGTAGTGGGCAAAAGAGATGTGTTTGAAAGTCAGATGTGCGAAAACTTTAGAGAAATATTTTATACGAATTATAAAGGACACTTCTACATAATATGGATTTAGTTTTAGACCTAAACGATTTTTTTTTTAAATATGTGGTATTCCCCTTATTTAAACATATATTTACTTATAATGTTAATATATTTGATTATAATTTGTATATATTTACTTATAAAGTGAAGTGTTTTCAATCAAATTTAAATACTCAAATGGCAAAGGTTTTATAAAAAGTTATTTCGGAGTAATATCTACAGCGGTACGAAAATAATTTCAAATAGATACATTGACATAGTGCGCAAAAGAAATATGTCTAAGGGCCAAGCGTGGGAGAGCTTTAGAAAAATATTAGCGCAGACCAATCACTTTATTTTACATTCGGGGGCGTCGCCACCGTATTTATTTTGGATACCAAAAAATCTATGGATTTAGAAAATTGTTGGTAAGTTTTTAGGTTCTTACTTAGGTCGCCTACGAGGTTGACTGTAATAGTACCTACTACTTTTATCAGGAATCATTTAAAATTAAGAACTTATGTTAGGTAAGGTTTTCAAAATGTGGTGTAGTTAAAAATGTTTTTCCTTGTGTCTGTATAACATTTGTAAAAGTTCACGTTTATAACAATAGTGCAACATTATTTAAAAAAAAAAACCAAAAACACTATGATGGGTGATGGGTTTAAAAACACATCATGCAACTATTGTGCACATAGATAACTATTGGTGTCAGGTTAGCGTAGTTTAGATTTTAAAGAGACTTTACTGCTTGTTACAGTCAGCTTTCTGCTTTATGGTCAAATTAAGATAGTAACGAAATTAATAAAGTTTCCCTTCTTCATTCAGATTTGCCTTCTCATCAAAAATCAACTGAAGTGTCAATTTTCGTATCTAAATCGGGACAAATAATATGATAGTTAAGTACAATTACACAGTAGTAGGTATGCAAAAAATGAAAAACTGAATGTCAAATCGAAGTATGCGAGATTTTCAGAGAAATATTTTTTACTAATATTTATTAAGGACCTAGTTGACCTTTATAAAATTATATACTGAGAGGGAAACTCGAACTGATCTTTTCCGAAAATTATTAAAAACGGAGTACCCTTAGAGTATATAGAGTGGTATCAATTCAAGGTAGTGTAGTCAGTTTTTGATGATTTTTACCTGACACGGCGGACCTGGGTGTGGCTAAGACCAAGGCTAAGGTATTTATACATCCATTCATAACACATATCGACATAATGTTTTTGTTTATTCGTATAACCACTTTTTCACAGTATTGACATGAACAAAAATATAGCATCTAACCCAAAAAAACCGTTTAGTTGTGTCAAGTTTAGTGGCATAATAAAAAAATGTGGGCGGAGTCCTGCGGTGACCCAGGAGCCCAAGATCATTGTGACAGTACGTAGAAGCGGAGTATTATATTTGTTGTCTCTTTTTCTCTCATGGTGTACGACGTAAAAACCCGGAGAAAGTGATTTATCGCAAGTTTGTATCGGTTGGGTACAAATAATTAGCTCTCTCTCCATACATAGTTTCTCCAAGGAAGGACCATTATTTAAAATAATAATTAAGTTTGCTTTGTACCGCTTTGGCTCGCGTCTCTTATAACTATATCTTATGACAGAGCAATAGATTAAGAACCTACTGAGCCACTTTTATTTTACTATAATGAGATGTTCCAGAATACATTCCCTAATTTTATTTAGGTTGAAGCATTATTTTAATCTATTACTTTTTTATATCTGTTAATTAGAATAGATCAAAGTTTAGTTTAAAAAACTTTTTTCAATATTATGTTTTCCTTCACATCTATAACATTTTGTATGATAATCACAGGCTTTATGTTACCAAAAAGTCACGAAAGTTATTGAATCAGCTTATCTTGCTGACATATTCGGTAAACCAAACGAAATTTCCACGTCTCTACTGAGAAAAGAAACAACCAAATTCAAGGATAAAATTACATGGCTGAAAAACAATTTGAGGTTTTGTTTGCATGTGCAGAAGAAAATAACTTCGAATGTTTTTCTCTCTTAAATGGATTTATAGCCAAAAACGAGTTACAACTAACTGCCAATGTGGGAAAAACACAAGGGATCATTATTTAATGAACCTCGTGAATATCAGTATACTTATGTATTTTTTTCATAGAAAGGAACCACTTTGTGGTTTGACATATTTAATAAATAATATTTTAATTTTGTACCCTAATGGTGCTTGGGCTAAGCGAATCCGGTCGTTCATAAAAAATAAAATAAAATCTGTTACATTTTCATTACTTATATTTATTTGAAATTAAGAGTTCATGCATCATCGAAACATAATTTTGACTCAGTGCTGCCAAACGATTTTTGGATAGGATTTAGAGACGAATACCCTTCAGTAGCTGAAAACGCCGACGTAAAACCGGCTTTTTAGATAATGCCTGGATGAAAAATAAGTTCGGGGCTAGATGGGATGCTACCCCAGATCTACGATTTTTTTCATGTTCTTTAATATTTCAGAATGATAAAAATGACACCATTTTATGATTTGACCTTTATTGTAGAAAAATTACACCTGCGGTGCTTTTTGTTAGGATCTTAGTTTGATATTTAAAAAATAAGTTAAAATTAATAATTGTAAATATTGATCGAAAAAATGATAACTTTCCGAATTGCAAGAATCTAAAGAATTTATTGGTTTGGATGGAGTTGGGATTTTTCCAACATCCAAGAGACCTTTTAGGGTTTTAAGTTCGAGAATCGTTGATCTAGAGTTCATCAGAAAATATCCGTAAAAAAAACTTCTACGTTGTGAAGGTCATCGTTGGAATCCAAATACCGTGAACACAATACATCACCTTAAGTTAGAATTAAAAAAAACACACCCTTTTTTCTATAATAATAAAGAGGTGAATTGAGATATTTCCTTGGCAAAGGCAGACAATGTTCCATCTAAAGAGAATTTTACTGCCTGAAAGGTCTGAAGGATAACATAGTAACTTAGTGAAAGCAAACAATAAATTTCCCCTTAAATCTTTTATCCAACGCTAGTATTCTATTTTATTTTATTCACTTGCTAAAATAGATTCATCTTTTTATGAAATGTTGTAGGTATCTCAAAACTATACATCAGTAAATCAGTAAAAAGGGTGAACTCTAGAGTCATGATATTTGTAGTTGTTTTAATAAAATTCTTGAATGTTTAGATCCACACAACTATTTTTAAAGTTGCAAACGTTATTGCCATCAGAGGCTAGGAGTTTTGAAAAATTATCTGGCACGAAAATAGTATTTTCTTTCAAACGAAAACTAATGATTTTATAAATATTGCAAGCCACAAAGTAAATGCTTTTTACAAATAGGAATATTTAATGATTTTAATTTAACTATGTTATTTAAAGTTTTGCTAGTTTTAGGGTGTATTTTTACTATTATAACTGTTCCGGCGTTCAAACTGTGGTTAGGCTATTAATTTATTTGTATAATTTTATTCACTACCACCCCATTTTTTTATTGTACTGTTTGATTAATAATATGGATAAAAACTCATGCACCTATATTGAAATTCTTATTCTCTGAGACACTTAAAATTAAAATCTATTTTTCCCATTTAATGATTACAAACCGTTGCTTACCAAAGCCAGGTTTATCTTAATTGGGTTTTAATTTGACACTACTGAAGTCAATTGACATTATGAAAATCAATTGTTCAAATAATAAATGGATTACTTTTATAGCGCCGTTTTTGTGGGAAGATCACCTCAAGGGCGCTTTACAAATTAATTCATCTTACCTATAATTTATCGCTTAAGCTTTTAACTAATAACTTACAGTTAAGATTTATTACCAATGGCTTACAACTAATATTTTCAACTAGTGACTTACAATAAGGACTTATGGCTTGTAACTTACTACTGAGTATAACTTATAACTAGTAAAAATATAAATATATAAATATTTGTTAGGTAAGTCTCTTGATTATTTAAAGAATTATTTTAGTTCTTTTTTTGGCGTTTTATTATTATTATTTAGTATGTTTAATGTTGGTTTCTTGAGCGTGGAGAGAAAATATTTTTTGTTTGTTTATTATTTTATTAATATTATATTTGTTTTTTTATTTATTTTGTTTATTTGTGGTTGCTAAAGTTAATTTAATCTAAAACCCTTACTTTCAATATGTAAAGGCGTTGGCTCGTTATTGGTAAGCGGGACGTGGTTTTTTTCTAAGAGATGGGCTGGAAAATTGGATTCTACTTTAAATATTTTTATAGTAACACATACGCTCTATAAACCTAGTTGAAAATCCTTTCCAGTGTGTGAAATTTAAGTAACGTTACATTCTGATAATTACTAAGCAGAAAATCTGCGTGCTAAGCCATTAAAATATCTTGAAAGATGAGCTCGGGCACTATTAAAATTTTCAAACACTTTCAGTCTTCTGGGTCGATTGTTAACTTGTTATTGCAACAGCCATTGTAGCTTTGTAATATTTTAAGTGTTCAATAAAAAAGAGTGAGTTAGAATCACGGACTTGGCCTGCTTTGATAACTAGAGGACTATAAAACAATTACATTAAGTAGTGATTCATGAAATTCATCGATAGTGTAATAATTAATTTCAGGAATGGGAGGAGCGTGATTTATTAAAATACAAATGGAATCTAAACACGACCGTGATTAATTATATCAGAAACTTGAAACTTCACGATACGATAAATTATGATAAACGCTATTCGAGCTAATTACCACGACATCAAAACTTACTCGCAAAAATACAAAAGAAAAATAACGAATTATTGATAAAAAGCTCGCCTAAACTTTGCCCTGTTATTGAAATTCAAAACGTGTCGAATATTTTAATTTCATCATTTTTATGTCCGAGTACAGGGTGGTAAATTTTTTGCGGAAAGGCGAAAACACAGACAATTAGCCCATAACGCCTCCCCCCCCCGGGGCAAAAACAAACAAGCCACTGCTGGATTAATTAACTCGCTCGACACACCATCAGCCGGGTCTTCAAACCGAGCAAATTATCACAACGATTTTAGTGTTTTTTTTATCAGATTTTAAAAAGTTTAAGTATTTCAATTAGTGATTCTCTTCGAATAGATTTTGAAATGAGTCACTAATGGCTGACCAGCAATTGTCAGTCTATTTTTTGGAAAGGGGAGTTATTAAAAAAAAAATTATTATTATTATTCCTTGGAGATTGATGTAGAAACACAAGCTTAGAAGTGAAACAAGTTGTACGGTATCGAAAATATGTTTCAAAGAAAGTATATAACTAAAACATGAGACAAATGCACATTGAAAAAAAAAACAATTCTATGGTTACAAATTAAAAATTGGCAGTGTGGCAATGTTTTACTCCTTGGAGTTCTTTTTTTATCTAGTTGATAATGGTTGAAGACAAGCACCTCTTGGAATCAATATTTTCTTGGTATTCAACTTGCTAATTGCACTGTCCTGGACGCTTTTCGACGTAAATTTATTATCCGGAAGAGAAATGACATTCAACCGCTTTTTTAAGAGACTCTACCAAATATGCCTATGGTAGGTACATCAAAATTCTTAAGATACAATAAATACATATTACAGTATCATATTATGCAATACTATATGTTTCTACGTATATAGTTTGAATGAGATAATAACTATTTTTAAAGCCTTCTTAGAACGTAAAAATATAATTTATTCAAATTAGAATTAACTTTAAATACCAATTGAATGTGAAAAGTGTGAGATCGATTAAAAATGTCGGTTTCTAGTAAGATCCCAATGGCTGAATTGGTTGAAGTGTTACTCCCGGATAAAGTACAGGATCCTAGTTCGTATTTCGGTTGTGACTATTTATTTTGTGACTTTTTCTGTTTCATATCTGTGTTGTTGATTATTGATATTATTTTAATATTCATCGTTTATTCGTTTAAATATTGTAAATATCGCATGGAAATGACAACATTCACGTTATGCGTGTAAAAAATGGCAATACAGCATTAAGTAATCTTTTTATTTATTTATTTGGAACATTTGACAGAGTGACAACATTACATACATACTGACAGATACGAAATAAAAGGTAGGTCATCAATCCATTTCCAAAATGTTCACATCATGCAATTAGAAATACACTGTATTACACTAATAAAAACAATATCAAAATAAGGAAAACAACCGTTTATAAAAGAAATATCAACACAAGCTCAAATTTAGGAAAAAAAAATTATAAAACATAAAATTCCCTTAAAAATTTATATACGTGTGACCTTTTTTCTGTTTTATGTTTTAAGTAAAAATGGTATTTAAGATTTGATTTAACTTAAAAGGTGAGTTGGAGAATATATTAATTTCGTTGATCATACTCGTACTATGTTCATTAATCTTGCCACTACAGTGGATGTTATACAGTCGACACATTCGCATAAGAGGTTGGGAGAAGGTTAAATTAGTGTTTTTGAAAAAGGAATGTAAAAAGTTTCGGGGTTTCTTAAATGACGGGATCTAGATGTAGATAGAAGATGGAAATATTTTCGTTTCCCTTCACCATTTCCTTCCGCATCCATAGTCCCCTGCCTCTTATTACGGAGCTAAAAGCATGTAGAGTGTAGGGAACTACTACAGACATTCCTATTAAAACTTTTGATCTCCGAGGAATACAAAGAAACGCGAACCTATTGTTTTCACACACAGAGGCGGACCGAATATTTAATATAAAAGTTATTTCAAAAAGCCCCTCTGTATGAAGATTTTGTATAAGTTCCACGTGTCGTTTTCGCACATCAGAAGTAATGCTTAGTTAAAAAAAAAAAATACATAATTGTACTTAATATGAGGATATTTTTTTTTACCAATTTCTCATTTTAAAAAAATAGCGTTTACATCCCGGCATCACCCAAGTTACGTAATACTTTTTGTTCTTAATAAAAATGTACATTTACACAGTACATCGTGAAAGGGAAGAATTATTTTTTGTTTGTATTATTTTTCAAGTATAAATGAATAGGGCAAATCATTTTCGCAATGTTTTATCATTTCAGATTCGAGTTAGGTAAAAATATTTATATCCTCTATGAAATAGCATTATTAAGGTAATCATAAGACCAGGATATATATTTTATTGCATAAAATAGATCAAAAGGCAAATTATCTTCACAATATGTATTATAATATTCTATGTGAAGACAAAAATTTGCTTCGCTAACTTTGTAGAAAACTAACACTGTCGCCTTTTTTTAAAGACAAGGTGTCCTAAAGTATTATTAATATGAAATTACTTGAACAAAATACCCAGATGTTTATTATTGGGAAGGTTAAGTGGTATTGTAATTAATGATGAAATTTTCTAATTTAAATGTGTTGACAGATTGTATATTTCTCGTGTACTTATTATATTATAATTACTAACTGTTAACTGTTACTACTTGCCCGAGTTTCGATTAAATGTTTCTTTACCCTTTTCCTCTTTGAACGATCGAAAAATATGGCGTATCTTTCTATTAATATTGTGTTTTTTGTTTGTTACGATACTGGTTAGTGACTGTACGAGTATATTGTAGCAATTATATTTGAAGCATCTACAGCGTAGTTAACACAATCTTCGCCAGAAGGGTTAGCTTATGTGCCTTTAAAACAAAATATTTAATGGTTATCAAAACAATACATATTCGCAACATTTAAGGACGAAAATTGCATTTATCATTATTTACCATTTAAGTATTTGGCTGTGGCCTTTGGGAAATTCTCGGTATGCCCCTGAACCAACAGCCAATGAAAGTTACGAAATGAGCAAACTTTGCATTTGTTATTAAACCGCTCATAGTTCCCAGAAAAGTTAAAATATGATTATCACCGTTGAACACATTACTGATGAACATGAATACTTCTGATACGTTTAGCAAAAAACGATGCATTTAAAAAAAAAAACTAAAAAAAGGTAAGCTTTGGTACCTACCTACCTACTGTAAACACTTACTCGTATGTACCGAGAGATTTATCCCATGGGCACCATATTGGCTTGCGTAGATTTTTTTTTTAAATAATGTGCTTTAATGAAACCAAAAAATAAATGTGATCTACTGACAACCTTTGTGGCCAAGCGGATAATAATAATATAAGAAACTGAACTACGAATTCAGAGGTCGTGGGTTTGAAGCCTGGCGTATACATTTATTTTTATTATATACTCGTATGTTATTTCACATATACTCAAATGTACAATATGTTGTTTAAATAAAATAATATATTGTCTATTAATAATATATTCAGAATTGACACGTTCCTTCAATTAGCAATAGCCGTGTTTAGTGACCAGACCTAAATAGACAGATATTTACCAATCTTCCCCTTCCTTATCACTTTTCCTTCCACATTTCTTTAAGCCTCACAACATACCCCAATTGGAAACTCCGGGTAGTTAGAACTCTTGTGAAGTATTTACATAAGAAAAAAACTCAAATATAGAGCTAAAATCCTGTTTGTATGTCTTGTTAAATACCAGCGACGTTGAGCTCTGGAGTCATGAAATTTGAATGGATTTTATGTCTGCAAATTTCAAGCCATCGCAATTATTGTAGGTTCTCTACGTTATTTCCACGATAAGCTATAATGGAGATATAAAACGTTCGTTTTCCTGTAAAAAAAAAAATCAGGTTGACAGATTGTATGTTCCACGTCTAAAGGAAATCTCGTGAAAGCCGGTTAGTAAAGCTAGTATAATTTATCCCATGTAGGTACAGCTGAAACCAAGTAAAATCCAGTCCCTCAAAAACTTTTTACTTTTACCCTGATATAAGTAGATACAAATAAGCTTTGGTTGAACTTAAAAATAAATCCACCTGAATAAATGCAATACAATGCTTTTTTAATCATAGTTAGTGTTCGATCCAGAAACCGCGAATCGTTTTCTGAATGGAATTGGACTGAATTTAGTGGACTGTAATGGCGAGATGGTGCTTAGTAAATGACTTGATTATCTGAGGAACAATTGTAGAGGAATTACGTCATCTTGCTCACCTGCTTTGTGTGTCTGCTTGATGGCGGCCAACCTCTCTGTTCCGGTGATAGTGTGAAATGACTTCCAGGGCCGGGCGTGGTCTTGAAGGAGCAACCTCCTTCTCCGGGCGCTAGTTAAGAAGTGGACCGGTCTCGACCGTTCGAATGACACGATCCGAGAGTGGGGGTCAAGTGACAGGCTGATTAATGTATATTTTATACAGCCATGCCAATAGGGCAAGACAGGTTCGCAAAATGACGCATAGGAAATAAGTGAAAACGGGGTAGGATTGAACATCACATTGGAATCCACAAAATGTCAATTCTAGGACCCAACATTCCCCCCCCCGAGAAGAGATGAAAATCTCTTATCTACCAAACGTCGATGATTCACACATTCTAGATTATTGTCAATAAACAAATTAAATCATAACAACCGAAAATGATAATCTCAAAATTATTAATTAATTGTGTAAGCAACCGATATTTAACTTCTATGGAAACTCAATTTGAAAACTCGAATAAACTACAATATAGTCTTCCCGTTGGCTATTGTCAAATCGGTGAGAAACCGTTTATCGAATACAGCTTTGATGGAAACCTATTGTCAAACTAGTGGAAAAACATCATCGTTATTCATTAGAAACGGAAAACACACATCGCTGTCCTGTCGAGTATGTTAAGCGGGACTTCATAGAGTCGTTGCGTTTGAAAACATTTATTTTATTCGTATGCTATTTGCAACATGTACGTATCGAAGACTCAACAGGAGTCATACTAGTATAATAATATAGATAATAGATTATTAGCACAACTCTATCTAATAAGTTCGATCACCTATTTTTAAAATGTGCGTTGCCACCTCCGATTATTAATGAAAATTGGTTTTACTACTACGTAAAACTATTAAACTAATTACTTTATCTATTTACTATAACATTATTCAAAAGAGAAATAAAATAAAGTAGATAAACTATTGACAATCACAGGTTCATGGGACGAAACCAGGCTACATATATCCTCGTTATGGTCGATGAACACTTAGACCGGTAACGGATAAACTTTGACAACTGGTCGACGAAATGTTCCGTGTGCATTTTTAACTATTATTACACGCAAGACTTGATCACGATCAAAATGACATTCCTCGATACGCCCTAGCTATATGCCTCCAAAATGAGATATGGAAGGGAGGTGAGAACACCAATTGATTTGACGCGTAATAATAACGGCAGATGATGGATATTCGTGAGCCATTCGATGTTTGTTAGCATCGACGAAATTTGTGCCATTGTCACTAGTGAGACTAGAACATAATCCCCGTTCAGCTAGGAACGCGATCTAACACGCTTAACATGCTGCGGACGTTAAGTCAAATACTATTTCTAAATGTACTGCTTTGGTACTTAAAACAAATAAATAAACACAAGTAAGTGGTTAACACTTTTGTTCCTCTACGCTTTCTGTCTTTTATTGAAGAAAGGGGACACCTAAAATAACATCAATATTGAAAAAAGGACAATCTTCACGAAATTGAGATTGTGGCGAATCGCCCATGACAAGTTGTAAATTAAAAGGACGAGCCTTAAACCAAATTATGCATTTGCTAAAGCGTAAACAAATGACGTTGCGAGCGGGAACAAACCAAATTGTTACATGTAAACTTAATAATAACGTCCCAGGTCCCGCGTGCAAATAAGACGAACGATACGAATCAATAATTAAATTAGTCGAATTACTTTTATCACATAGAAATATGGAATGTTGACTATTAGAAGTGATAGGGACATGATGCAATCTCCCACCAACTTTAAGTAAATCAACCGAATTTACAAAAGAAAGTATTAATTTGCGAACGTGATTCAGCATTATGATGAATTTCGTGAGAAGAATTATGATGAATTCAGTTTAAATCTTTATGAAAATGCACTTGTTGCACTTTCTCTCTCCATATATTTAGCGATGAATATAATTCTTCGACAATAACAACTCCGAAATTGCGATCTTCTACCTTATGTTGAATGTTAACAATAAATCTCACAATCCAAGTTGTAACTTGTTGTATTTTTGTTAATGACGAAAATCTATTTTAAGACGGCTTCATCCCATGACGTCATGGTTGGCGTATGAATCCATGACAAAACGATGGTAGAATCCGTAAAGCGAACACTTTATCAATATTTACAATGTCATTAACAGATTTCAAAACGTAATCTAAAAAGTCGAGCGAACAATAAAACGCCGCATAATTCTAACCGCGGAATAGAAAGGGTTTTACGACCCGCCTTTAGCTTGGCAATCAAAAGGCGAATATTAACTTTATGCTCCGAGTGCTTGGACCGAAAGTACAACACAGCATAGACATTACCCTTTTCAACGCGTCGGCAAAACCTACTAAATGGTAATTGTTATCAAAAACTCGCTACGATATAGCGCGGAATGTCTGTATGTATAGCCGATGTTTACGGCACGGATTGGAATGTCCCACTTCAATCCAGGCTTCCACAACCATTGTAATAAACACTTTGCCGAAAACGTAACGGGAGAAATCCATTCAAGCAAATCGAAAATCTTAGCAACCGTTGATAGTATTGACCTTTTCGAATAAGTTATTTGGGAAGTCTTCACCCGGTACGAGAACGAGTCATTTTGGGCTCCCAAACAATACCTAAAATCTTAATGCTATCATGATTCAAATCGAAATCTATAGGTACTTCGCGATGTGAAGCTGGAATATCAGACAGTAATTCTGAACAGTTACTAGACCATTTACTCAATTCAAAAACGTCAAGATGAAACAACTCCACTAAATCTTGTTGTAATTTACGCGCCGCTTCGAGCGTGGAAGCTCCAGTTAAAATATGTAACGTTCTTACAGCGAGAAAAGGTGCAGAAGCAGTTTCGTAAGTTACAGTTTGTAATTCAAATTCTTTGATCTCGTGATCAGATGATTCACGCCACAAAATGTGTTGATACGGTCTATCCTCCGGACGAACTAAGATTTGTCTATACATTTTGCAGATATCTGCTGTAAAAAAACTATTTTATGCGATCTGAACCTCGAAATTAACTTCACAATATCTTGTTGAAGTTTAGGTCCTGTCAAAAGTATGTCATTCAATGACTGGTCAGATGTAGTTTTCGAACTTGCGTCAAAAACTACTCGAAGGTTCTTAGTAGAACCAGTGTCTTTAATCACACAATGATGAATAAAATATCTTCCAAACGAAGTTAATGAGCTTGTCACATGTATCGTGTGACCTAAAAATTCATATTCTGTCATGAATTTAATATATGCCGATTTAAAATGTGGATTCCTTGAACATCGACGTTCAAGGTGATGCAGTCGAGATACTGCCGAATGATATGAGTCCTCAATTTCCGATGACTCTTCCTTGAAAGGGAGCGAAACAACGTGCCGTCCCGAAATATTTCTATAATCCTGAGTTTCAAAATTTGGGTCAGCTAAATTCAAGTTTTTGATATGTTTCCAGTCTCCCCGACGAATGGGAGAACTAGGGACATCTGCATAAGTACTTGACAACAAAACGAATTCCCCATTAACATGCTCATTGGAGCAGAGGGAACGGATCCGAACATTGACGCGTTCTCTCTCTGCGGTGGCCGACCCCTGTCTAATTCCTCGAATAGGAATATTTCGATTAGAACAGTCGAGGCCCAAACGAATTGAGCAGTCATGAGTTATGAAGTTAGCTTGACTTGCAGAATCCAATAAGACGCGTACATTCTTATAACGTCCTTGTTTATCTTTTGCCTGTACGACGGCCGTAGATAAAAGAACGGACGAGTTACTTGAGCTAATTAACACCTCGGTGTTTTAATTAATTCCACCTGCGGCGTGATACTAGTTGATAGAATTGTGTTAATAACCTGAGGCGGCGACACATACCTCTCAACAGTCGGTAGGTCGAAATTATTGTCGTCTGACTTTATCCGATTATCGAACACCGAATTATAATTAACTTGGATATCATAGTACATTTTCATAAAACATGTGTGACGATTCTGTAATTCCTCCATGCCACAATCTTTATTCTGAGCCGTTTCGAGGATCACGTACGACTCTACGAAATCGTGCTTAACATACTCGATGTACCTGAACTTAACCTGTAGATAATTCTTATCTATAATATCAGCCGAAATTAATGCTTTTAATGAACAATTATAAATTTCAATCAAGGCTGTATTAGCCTGTCGATTTCTTAATGCTGCGATCGCCGCCATTGTAAACGTGATTTTATCGACGTGACAATAAAACCAATTCACGGAATAATAATCAACAATTATTTAGCAACAACAATACGACAATCGAGCGCGTGTGGCTTACGTTTTATGTGACAATAAACTAATTCACGGAGTAATAATCAACAATTATTTAGAAAAACAACCAACGAATCTTGGCATTCAAAATACGAAAAATCGAGTGTGTGTGGATCCCGTTTTTATGTGACAATAAAAACTAATTCACGGAATAATAATCAACAATTATTTAGAAAAACAACCAACGAATCTTGGCATTCAAAATACGAAAAATCGAGTGTGTGTGGATCCCGTTTTTATGTGACAATAAAAACTAATTCACGGAATAATAATCAACACTTTGTAGGTTCAAAATGTGGAATCGATGGAAAATAGGTTAGGAAAACAGATAATCAAATCGATTCACCAAGTAGATAACAACAAACGATAATACGATAGTAATCCGGTAGTAATCCGGTAGTAATCCGGTAGTAATCCGGTAGTAATCCGGTAGTAATCCGGTTCGAGTAGGACCAAATGTTCGATCCAGAAACCGCGAATCGTTTTCTGAATGGAATTGGACTGAATTTAGTGGACTGTAATGGCGAGATGGTGCTTAGTAAATGACTTGATTATCTGAGGAACAATTGTAGAGGAATTACGTCATCTTGCTCACCTGCTTTGTGTGTCTGCTTGATGGCGGCCAACCTCTCTGTTCCGGTGATAGTGTGAAATGACTTCCAGGGCCGGGCGTGGTCTTGAAGGAGCAACCTCCTTCTCCGGGCGCTAGTTAAGAAGTGGACCGGTCTCGACCGTTCGAATGACACGATCCGAGAGTGGGGGTCAAGTGACAGGCTGATTAATGTATATTTTATACAGCCATGCCAATAGGGCAAGACAGGTTCGCAAAATGACGCATAGGAAATAAGTGAAAACGGGGTAGGATTGAACATCACATTGGAATCCACAAAATGTCAATTCTAGGACCCAACAGTTAGCCTGATATCGCACTCTAGCTTATAGAGATTCCGCTAATATCTCCGTTATAACCTCTCTCTTTCTCTTAAACTATGCATATGACGCATGAAAGAGAAGTCACAATGTAGCTCTCAACGGCTGGACCATATCACGTGAGTTAACTACTTTGGATGACCTACATCTTAAATAAAGCAGGGTGGGACGCCCACTGCACCCGGCTTTACATCTGCTCTAGAATGAACAAAAACACTGACCTCCACATGAATAAATTGACACGTGTTTTCGCGTGGTAATTCCACTGACCTAAATGACATCTAAACCCCCAGCACACACAAACAACCTATATGAAAGCCTACACCGCTGTATGAAACAACTGTGTTTTGATTTAACAATGCTAAATTTTAAAGAAATGAAAAAATTACTTTATATAAGACCACGGATAAAAACTTAGTATTATTGAATCATTAAAATATCTTGCCGTAGACTCAGAAACAATAAATTGCTGTTCCTCAATCATCACTCTATTAACTATGGGTATCATTCTCCACTGACCTGAATGTCGAAACTTGTTGACGAATGAGAAAGAACGGAATGAGGAATATTCACATGTATTCATTGCTTGCATACAGTATATTTCAAACTCTTTATTCGATTATAGAAAAGAAAATCATAATGAAATTGAAGAAAACTCATTTTGAATGTACCTACATAATAAAAAAACTAAGCTTTTTCAATAACTGTAAAAAAAAATTATGTTATAATAAGTATTCAAGGCATACACTTATTGTCCTTTTATCGCTAAAACCAAAGAGCTAGTGTAAGCAAGAAAAATGCTGTTTCTCGGTGACGTTTTGCAATGACATCACTGTACTCAAATACACCAATACACACAATCCTCCATTTTTTGTGTTGGGTCAACTCTAATTGCGTGACCTGTTACAACTAGTTATTTAAATTTTCGTAGAAAGCAATCATTTTGTGGTTTGACAGATTTATTGTATTAGACCACAGATTTTATTTTAATTTTCATGACCTGTCAGTTTTGCTTAGCCTAAGCATCATCAGGATCTAAACAAAAAATACAAAGTGTACGGTTATATATACATACAGAGAGATAACCAAATATTAAATAAAATAAGAGAACAGTGAGAAAACAATTGAGTAACATTTTAAATTATAACAAAAGTACAGAGAGAAAGAGACAGATAATATGAAATGAATGAAGCACTTTACAAACTTTACAACATTTTAAATAATTAAGAAGACCTAGAAATAAAGAAAGCCATTCAAATTATTAGTCATATTCTTAATAATCAGTTAAATTTATCCAGTAGTCCAATATTAGGTATATTTCCTGTAAACCAATAAAATTTCTCATTATTTTTTAATCACCCTGTCAGTTGGCGTTTTGCCTCTTTCATTTAATATTATCTGTCTCTTTCTCTCTGATCCCTTGTTATAATTTTAAATATTATTCTATTGTTTTCTCACTGTTCTTTTATTTCATTTTAATGTGTGTTCTCCCTCTTTTTTTAAATTTCTTTTTTAAAGAAAGATAAGCATTCCCGGGTTACGAATAACCTGACAATATTTGAAAAACTCCTACCGCCATCATAAGAAGCGGAAGATGTTGCTCGTGCAATGATGGAGGACTTAGCCAGCAGAGGAATTGAACGCACGATGCCCGGGTGGGATCCGACACGTTTGTCCACTCAGCTACCGACCGGTCTCCGTATGTAAATATATCCGCACACTTTGTATTTTTTGCTTAGTTTAATTTTGTAACCTGATAATGCCTAGGCTGAGCGAAATCGGTCGGTCATACAAAATAAAATTAAATCTGTGGTATTGTACAAAGTTGTGATTTCATTTTTTATTTCATAAAATAATTATTTTAATGAGCGCAAGACACGTGTACGCTTCAATTCATCTACCCACTCCATAAAACATCCCCTTCAGCTTTTAAGCGACAGTACCTACGTACATGTAAAGTAGGTGTAAAAATAAGGCCAAAGCGCCGCTAAGACTGTCAAATAAGCGTCACACGGATAAGGCGGCAAAATGCGAGAAAAATCTCAATGAAATGAGTACGGTCGATGGCGCCTGGCGACAGGCGGGGAGGGGAAGGAGGCGGGGTGGGGCGGAAGTAAAGGGGGTAGGAGAATGCGGGTAGGGGGTAGGCACCTTCCTTCCTACCCTTCATTGCACTGAACCAGACAGAGCGAGAAACGCCCTGACATCATGGACTCTTTAAAACCGGTCCAAGGTAGGGCCTCAAAGCGATTGGATTGCATGACATATTTATTCTCGTTTAATTAAATTTACACCTGAAGTTTTTTTTTTAAAAATAATAATAGTAATAATTTGCTATGATGTGGGTCTGATTGGGTGCTCTTTGCGTGCTGATGCTTACATTTTACACTTTTATTTGTTTTATTAAGTTTGTGTAGGTCAGGTTAGTTTACGTTTAGTTGTAGGCTCAGAGCAATAATATACAAGAGAGAGCGCTGTTGTAGTCAGTTATGATAAGTTTTGCCGGACTCGGCTAGACCTGGGCGTGGCCAGGACTAGGGCTAGGGTATTTATACATCCATTCATACCACATGTCGACATAATGTTTTTGTTTATTCGTATAACTTTTCGTTTCGCTTAACTTTTTCACAGTATTGTTATAAAGAAAAATATACCATGTAACCTAATAAACCGTTGAGTTATGTTAATTTATTTCGCGTATCTAAACGTGTGGGTGGAGTCAAGGGAGACGCGGGACACGAAGAACATCCTTACAATACTTTAAAGCAGTGTGATAATTTGGGAAATTTTGCTGTCTCTTTCTTTCTCATGGCGTACGACGTAAAAACCCGGAGAAAGTGATTTATCCCAAATTTGTATAAGTTGGGTAAAAAGAATTAGCTCTCTCTCCATATATTGTTACGACACCATATGAAAATATGATGATACAAAAGTATATTACGTTATTTGTAAAGTGAATATCAGTGCTTATTTATTTATGAGTATTATTATAAATAGGTAATTTATAATCTATCAATGTATTTATTAAAAAAAAAATGTATTTTCTATGTTATCCTACATTTTGATGTTTTTAAACACTATGTCAAATATCTGCAATGTGGGTTAGTAAAAAAATGTTTTACCCAAAATCTTTTGCATTTGGAGCTTAGATGTTTTCAGCAGATATAAATCTTGTATTTATCTATAGGAAAACATGTAAAACTCGATTTCGGCAAATTGTGGGTTGGACGCTTTCTGTTCTACGTCCGATTATGAAGCGTAATGTAATGTAAAGTCGGCGCATTGGTTTCAATTTAATTTTTAACGATATTTAGGTATTTAAAATAACATTTCATCCACTTTTTAATTTAAAAATTACTTTCCATCGGATATGATTTAGGAGTTAGAGATTCTCACCGCAATTTTTTTTTTTAATGTGAATCCCGCATAAGAGTCCCAACGGATCCAGTTGAATTATGGCATCCCCAATCAGCGTGTGTTGTAAGGCTGAAGGGCGTGAGGAGGGTAAGGAGATGGGGTAGTGGAAGGTAGGGAAGTATCTAGCTATTCAGATCTGGTCACCAAACACGGCTAAAACCAAACAAGCAACGTTTCGATTCTGAATCATGGTCTTTCACCAGGACAATACTGAGAGTATCTAAGTCCTGTTTCACACAGAGCGGTTGAACCGCTTGGTTGTCGAGGTGTGTGGAGATTCATAACAGGACTAACACTCTGGGACGTGCCACAAACATGTCTTCTATAATATACGAGTATATTAATCAAATATGAATTAACACATATGAATGTAATAAATGTTATTTTCGCACGCCGTGATTTACGGAGGTCGTTTTTTGTAATATTGAGCCGTGTTCTATTTCCTTTTGCACCTAGATCTAACGTTTCGAACTGCTTTACAGTGTCCTTCGTCAGAGAAGGTGTCTGCATACCTGTCCTCATAATGGAAACTGAAAGTCAAACCAAAACGTTGACTCAAAAAGGTGGAGAAGGCGCGTAACATTTACCCAAATGGAAAACCTATAAATGGTCATATTCACACTACCCATGTAATATTTTACCTAATTTATGTGTAAACTGTTGGTCTCCCAAATAAAATAGAAAATAATAACCAAAAAAACATAAATCTTCTGTCGTCTTGAGATAAAGCATCAACTTGTGAGTGTGGGTAAAAATGGTGTTTGGAAAATTTTGATTTAATCATGTGGCAATTTATGAGAATTTTTGAGAGTTTTTAGTTAGATTTCAACACCATTGGTTCGAGTCAATCGAAACTTTTTCTTATGCTTTTTGTTCATGCCCTTTAAGAATGAAATGATCATTATCTTGATTGCCCACGCTCTTTCAGATTGGAAGTATATTTCAGTTGGAAAGAGATTATAAATGAAGAAGACAAGACAAAAACAAGATACAGTCATTAGGTAAATGGTAAGTTTAATGGGGTGGAATAGAAATAGTAAAAAGAGGCGATTCGGTAAAGGAAACACTGCTGATCGAGAAGAAAACTGATTTATTGGGCAGCAAATGCGGCACATAAAAACAATAGTGCCATCCGATTTCTGTAAAAACTGGTTTCCAGCAGAAAGTTCTGCCAATAGGTACATACTCAAATCACAAAAAGCTTTTTTTCTGCCAGCTAATGTCATCCTGTACATCTACATATGTATGTCAAAATGGGCAGTAAATTAGCAAAGTGCAAATTTGTAAAAATGTATAAAATACAAATCCTGGAATTCTTTTTTATTGATAGCGCTCGATGGGGTTCTTATCGGTTTCAATTTACCTGTGACCTTACACCGTAACCGTCGTTGTCTGTTGTAAACTTTTATTTTATAGAAATCTAAAATAAATTTATGTTTTAAAATTATGGAAGCTGTCAAGATTGCTCCAAACTATAAAGTAACATTTTTAAAAAGGTAAAATACTCGTACATATAATTTTAGTTGGCAAATTAGTATATTGTTACGACAAGCAGTTCTAGTTTTTGGTACTTGGAAGCCTTAATTTATTCCACTATTCACTTGTAGAAAGATATATTCAAGATATGTATCCCTCATTGACACCTAATAACATGCTACTTTTTGACTTATAATTATCTTTTCTCAAAAAGAATTAAATTCCATTATATTAAAAACACATTGTTGACTTGAGTTAAATTATGAAAACATTCAACAACAGAAAAAGTTTGTACTATAAATGTTAGCATTTACGGCTCCTTTTTAATTCAAATAAATTACAAATTATTACCAAGAGGGTTGCATGATTTTTAAATGATTAATATGGGTTTTATTAGTTCAAAGTGAAAATTCTAGTACTTATAGTAAATCGTTCTTTGTACCAAAAGATAAGCTTCATATTAAGAACCCTCTCTTTAACAGAGTGCTTGCTATTCAGTCGTTTTCGGCTTAAGGAACGCTCCTAGCTTTATCGCCTTCGAGTAGCCCTCAACACGGCGCATGCTACCGCGCCCGCGCCGTTACCTCAGTTACCAGTCGTTAGCCGTTACAGAAGCGCCGGCGTTGTTGGCTAACGACTCGCTACAAGCAGCGCCGGATCCACCATACGTTCAAACTGTGCAAAAAACAAAGGCGCCATCTCTGAAGAGGCACCGTGAAAATAAAGATCTATGTTAAATTTAATTAAAATATTATTTCTAATTTTGAAACTGTTCGTGGTGAAATTCCACTTTAATGATTTAATAAAACAAATTTATAACTTTATTCCACTTGTATTTTATGACTGGACCGGTTTCAGCCTATGACGGCCATCTATATAGTCTGAAGATGGCCGTCATAGGCTGAAACCGGTCCAGTCATAAAATAAAAGTGGAATAAAGTTATAAATTTGTTTTATTAAATCATTAATTAAAATACTCTCTAAATCAAATTAAAAAATCCATAAATCATTTAAAAATTACATATCATGGGATAATTATGTTTTCTATTGCGCTAGCAACATCATTGTGCATCCGACGACTATCGAAAATGTACGATTTTTTTTTGTCACGGAAACTTTTTACGAATTGCATAATAGTTACTTGGACGTAGAGTATGTTTTTCTATGATGTGCCGTACGTTAACATCGTTACGACCCAAAGTTCGCTGATTGTAATTTTGCTGTTACTAACAAATTTATTCCGAAGTATTATAATAGAACACTGTCAAATGGAGAAGAAATACATGGGTTGGCTTGTTTATACTAAGACTTTAGATAAGGTATTTTGTTTTTGTTGTAAATTATTTTCTATATCTAGTAATATTGCTTTGGCTAGTTTAGGATTGTATGATTGGAATCATTTGTTACAAAACTTAAATTCGCAGGGCAATTAAAAATGTTTGATTATTCGTATCAAATAAAAAATGGTGTTGAAGTATTGGGGGGGGGCGTAATCGGTACTTACTGCACAGGGCGCGAGATGTCGTGGAACCGGCCCTGGCTGCAAGACACACATGACAAATTTCCTTTGATCTGAAACGGATTTGCGCTGTGGTTCTTCTGTTCGTATCGCGCAGAATAATGATTTATGAGAATAAGACAAGCGGTTTACAAAAGCGTCTCAAAGGTGAAAACATGATATTACAGAATATTCGGGTTTACAAAGGTATTTCATAAACAAGCAGACAGACCAGGCACACGTGGGTGCCGACTTGGCGGGGCATTATTGAACACAACTCATTGCAATAACATCGTTTGCTCTCCATGTTCGTGTTAGACTGGAATTCTTCTTTGATGATATTTTTATAGATCGCATTTATAATGAACACATAAAACCACATAGTTACTATATCATTCACTCGATACTATTCTTTCAAAATATATTTTTAAAACTTCCAGCAGCCGTATTCTACAGTTGTTTAGTCAGTTAGTTTTGCTGTAAAAAAAATGCATTAATATTCTCAGTTTTTTAAACATGAAGGTACTAATACGCTACGTATACTAATTGGTACCGTCAACAACAAGATTTAGAATACAGGACGACTCCGCTGGGCAGGAAATGCACGAAGGATGAAAGATAGGGGGCCAAAAAAGGCCACAAAATAGGTTTTCTCTATATTAAGCCTGAAGGACGAAAGAGTGTTGGACTAAACTTGGGTGGATGGCGTGAAAAGTAACACCGGATCCTTAAGCATTAGGAACTGAAGGGAAACAAGGACTACTAAATTAAAGGGTAATGGTGGCTAGGACTCTCCAAGGGTTGTAGGATTAATGAATGTGATAATGAAATACGTATATACCAAGTCTCAATCCACTACCAGTACTATTTGACCATTTTGAACAATGCTCTTATTAATACATTGCTAATTGTGTAGGGTTTTGACGTGACAAGTATTTTTTTTTTAAATGTAGTCAGGTCAGGTTGGACATGGCTAGGTTTATATTTAATGTGTCATGTTATCATTAATACATAATTCGGCACGTGTTAGCATTGTATTTATAACGTCATGTGACCTTGAAAACATCAAGATCAACTGTTTCGATGGCGTATTTACCATATAAGCGTATACAAGACGAGGGAAAATCTTGAAGAGGTTCGTTCCCACCGTCTACAGCGTATGTACCGGCTTGGATATTCTCTAAAGCGCACTTCAGTATCGATCTTCTCGGAATGTTTATTTTTGTTGTTCAACCATTTATTAGAAATCATATTACTTTGCCACAAAGGCTTTGTATTGAGTAAACGGCATCACACACATCCCACGATTTTCTCTTTTGTAGCAAAAGCCTTTAATGTTAGAAGTAAAACCATTAAAAAAATATCCTCTCGCACAACTCTTCTTCCATTCTTGGTGTGTGTGTTTTTTTTTAAATTTATGTTTTCCAAGCCGTGTTTAGTAACTAGATTTTAAAAGTTAAGTACTGCCCAACCTTCCCCTTTCCCATCTCTTTTTCTTCCCACTTCTTTCAGCTTCACAAAATAAGACAAATTGTAGAAATCAATGTTCCACTGGATCCGAGCAGTTTCGAAGTATAGTAATCAAATAAAAGCAGTATTATTTTCCCATTACTTTTCTTCATACATTCAAATGAAACTAAACTATAATTTAACTGTATAGGTATATAAACTAAACGACTCGTGTACAAAAACGAATTTACCCTAAAAAAGCTTTATTCCGAAAGCTTTGAATTTATATCGCAGTTGGAATTCTTTACATTGTCAAACAAAGAAAACTTCTTCCCAGTCATAAAACTGAAAATGTATCGCGTGGAACTAGTAAAAATCAAATAAAATCAAATAATCTAAGCATTATGAACTAAAACTTCTTAGATGAGAGAAGCTGGTAGTTCATAAATATCATGTATCTACCTACTTACCTAGGTGTGTGTTGATTCTCTCGCCCACTGTATGTTTTCATACAACCAACACTTCTTTAAACTAATAAACATGGCGTCAATATTTACACAAACATCTGCAGCAATGAACCTTGATCTACAGAGAATCGAAATAGCACAGCAGTCGTTAAATATGATTTATTAAAAACATTTACTTATATTAGGGACCAACCGACGCGAAATTAAAACAAAAAGCAAAATACCGAGACGAATACAGTTTCACGAGTAAAAACAACTCTTTTTTCCGTCTATAAAAATCTAAAGAAAATGTGGTTTAACAGGGGCGCACTTACAAAATTTTTCGCTCGGTGCAGATAGTGTAAATGACACACAGTAAGAATTTAAGACATTAAGGTTTTTTGTTAATCAATACAATTATCAATCCTACAACTCACTAAATATGTAAACAAATAATGATAACGAAAATAATGATAAAAATCAAAACTTAACAGTGCCGGCTGAAGGCATTTATTTACATAATACAATAAGCTGTGGAACTGAAAGAGAATAAATAAATATTTTCATTGCTTTTTTTGAGCGACGACAAAGAATATATAGTTTCAGTTGGAATACGAGAGTATTCTTTTCAGGAAATGGGTTTTATGTTGGAAAATGGAAAAGCGATTCCTGGTTACTTGTTTTGCGCCCTGGCCACACATTTCATATGCACCTCTATAGATCCGGCACTGACGGAAGATACTCGCAAAAGTCGTAGATTAGCAGCTAATGCAGCCTTACCTGCTCGTGCTTGACTCCTTGCGACTTGTTGAACCCTTGACATTTGTGAAGGTCGGAAAATTCAATGTAATGACTTAGCTAACCGTCCGAGCACTGCTTGCCGCTTGCTAAAGTTTCGTTGGTTGAAGTGTTTCTAACTTTCTAACTTTCTGACGTTTGACGCTTTCTTACATTTGACGATGTCAAATGTGACGAAAGTTTAAAACCATTTTGTTTTTTTATTAATATGTGAATGGTCTCCGTTAAACGTCGATTTTAGACCTATTTCAGCTTTTTGAAAAATTGTTATCACCTCACAAGCATAACAACATGGCCGTTATACTTTTTAGCTGATCACAATTTGTTCAAAAGCTGAAGCGAACCAACAATTGGCGTTTAACGGAGACCAGCCAATTGTCAAAAACAAGATGGCGCTAACCATTGAATTGTTACGATGTGAAATGTGACGAAAGCTTGAAACACACCCACCTTAGTATTTATTAAAGTGTAAAACTATATATTCCTTGTATTTTTGTTTATGAAGAAAGACAAACATTTCCAAGTTACTAATTAACTGACAATATTTGAATTCCTTCTACTACCATCATAATAAACGGAAAATGTTGTTTGCGCGATGATGGAGAACTTAACAAAAAGGATTGAACCCTCGATGCATGGGTGGAAAACCGACACTTTGGACCGCTCGACCAACTAACCGATCAAGTAATTAGGTACATCGCATTCATCTATTGATTAGAAAAGAAGACATTTTTCACAAAAAACGCTTTTTTTTTGTCTTTAATGAAACGAGAGAATTTAAAAAAAAATTACCTATTTTGAACTTTGGGTTTATCTTGGTATTAACCGAATTCCCTGGACAAATCTAGTAACCACTGTTAAAGGTAATTATTATCCGTGTTTTCCGAGATAAGGATTTTTTGACACTGGAAAAACGCATACTAAAGCACTTGGAAAATATTGATACATTTTAATTTTGAAATCTTTTCAGCTTATAATGCAGGGAAAAAATAGTACGAGCCTAAACATAAGTATGAGCTTTAACGATCTCAGGGACAGAGCGGTAAGCTCCTCAGATTTGAACCCTGTAGTCGTCGGTATAAAACCCGGTGAAGGCAAAATTAAAAGTCCGCCTTAGTTTGGATAGTTTTTTTCACACAGATTATTATAATAATTGAATATACTCGTATATCATATTAGCACCTCGATACATAGCGAAACATCCTCTTTGAATCGCCCTAGTAAGAGCGGTTTTAAATGGCTCTAGCTATTTAACGGACCGGATCTAAATATCTAGGTACTTTCCAACCCTCCTTAATCTTCCTCTCAGCCTCAAAACATAGTTCCACCGATTCCAGTAATATTCCCTATTCTACCATTTATAAAAACAGGCAAATGAAATAAGAAAAGAAGAAACAGATTTATAAATAAAAAACTGTTTCAAAAAATGACCTAGATTAAGTCTTAGTCCACAAATGCAGCTTTTTATAACAGGAAAACAAAAAGTGGTTACTTTGTAGGGGGTCGGGAAACGGAAACAGGGCTGTCATTACGTTTACCCACAGAACGCCGTACCAGTGACAAAAAGACTCTCGAGGGAAATTAACTTCACATGAATGCTTGGTTATGAAACATTATGGATATTTACAAGATGGAAGCACACAGTTTTATACGAGAGACCATTTGTGAAAATCGTTGGAATTACATGCTATATCAATGTAGTAAGTAACAAAATATATACTGTCTCCCTTTTCAAAGGAAAGTTGGAGGAATCAAAACCAAGAGACATACAGAGACGGCATTCGTTTGATGACAAATGAGACAATTATAATTATATTAAACATTTTTGTGGACTTGTCACCTCAAGGGCGGTGTACAAAGCTCTAATTTGTGTTGGGTTGTTTGAATCTCCATCCTATTCAATCCAAGATCGAATCAAGAATTAAAACCATTTAGTTTTTTTTTTACATTTAGATGAACAGTCCCCGCTAAGTAACCGCTGATTCTCGACTCATACAAGCGTTTGATCAAATTTTGATCAGTCGTCAAGCATAACGGTCATGCTGTTATACCTGATTGCTGATCTTAATTTGATCAAAAGCTGAATCAGGCCAAGTAACGGCAGTTAACGGGGACTTTTCAAATGTGAAAACTTAAAAACAATCTAAAACTGATATTTTGAAACGTAGAAGTGTTAAAATTTGTTGAATAAGCTGTCGATATTGAAAAAAATAAATTATTATAAGCTGCGAAACCTGTAGCAGTGCCAAAATAAATATTATCATACCGCGTAATTTTCAGGAACAGTAAACTATGAAAACGATCAACAAATAATATGCCAAACAGAGCAAAGTTGCAAATTGATTCTGAAAATGTTCAAACGTGAATAAACGTGAAATCATTCATATCTTTTAGTATTCTATTGCCCGAGTGGTTTCATCGCTTTGCCATATTCAAAAGTTTTACGGTCGAAAGATTAGTCAACATACGATACACTAAATACAGGGAAATGGCCACTTGGTGATTCGGCGTTTGACGTTCGGCGGAAACTTCTCAAGCGATATCCATTGTTTCCCAATATGGGGAGCAAATGCAGGCGCTCTCATATGTTTCTCGGTTTTGGATGAAATGTTAAAGACCTGTTTCGCTTCTCATATTGAAGTAAATATCACTGGCGAAAGGGAATAGTAATATTTGGTAATTTATTTACGAGTGATTGCTCCGTGTTTGAGTGAAACTTCACAAGAGATATCCACTGTCTCCCAAAATGAGGGACAAATGCAGGCACTCCCATCTGTCTCTCTGTTCTGTATGAAATACTAGAGCCATTATATCTCATTACAGTTTATGGTAAATGTCATCGGTGAAGGGTAAAAAATCTTTTGTTTGATATTTTAACGTATTTAGTAATATATAGCGCGACTTGCAGACGGACAAGCAGGCTGCGGATGTACAAAAATGGACTTGCACTACAAATACGATATAAATACTAAATAATATCAACAAATATTGCATTTATTATAATAATGCTACTGTCTTTAGTGTTTTTTTTTATACGAACATTGGGTTAGTCGGACTTACTTCCTTTAATGGTCAAACTGGTTGGAAACATGTTTTCTGTTAAATTAATTTCTGTGTAATAAGGACAAATTTTAGCTACATAATTACAAAACTCGTTAATCTGTTTTAATGCGGTGGATATTTGCAAAATGTTGTCAGGATGATTAAATTAGGGGAAGGAAAGAGATAAAATGCAAGAAAAAGGTTAGTTACCTCAGTTTTTCAGTACTGGTCTCTAAATATAACTGCATCGTTTCAAGGAACTTTTCGATACTGTATCTCCCACGCATTTACTAACGAAAATAACTTTGTAAAAATGATTTTACTTTTGGATTGCGTCAAAAACACTTTAAAATCTCTTTTATATTCTGCTGTTTCTGTAAAATAAACAATCTGAAAATAATATTGACGACTTTTGTTGAGATCAATTGGTATTGTAGCACGTAGAAGATTTTTTGTCAAAATTTAATGAAAAGTGTATCTGTAAAATAATTACTTATTTAAAAGCGACCCAAAGTTTGACTGATAGTTGAAATTATTCTTTCGTTGAACATTTAATTTGATACATTTGTATTACGATTTGAGACTTAAACTACACGAAATGCTTATTTGTGTGAAGGGAAACAAGATTTTTATTTTTAATTTTTATCGATGTTTACAAATTGTTTTCCCGATTAGATATTGGTCTGAAACTAAATAGGATACTGTTGACAGAATAATAAACGTGTTTGTTCAGTGAATTGGATAATGTTGGCAATAATGGAACTGCGTAGGCTTTTATACGGTCATAAAATAAAACAGGTACTTACTTACGTTTATTACAAATAGAGACATTACGAGAAAAAAAAACAAATAACATTATCGCGTTGAATTGGTTTATTTATTTTATTGATAGATATATTGGTTTTCCCCAACGGTCGCGGCTAGAGCCATTTGTATAAATTAATGATAAGTGTTTTTTTCAGAAGAGAACATCAATTGAAAATATCAAGAATGTTGGAGGTTTGAAAATATGGCGAAACATGGATCTATAATATTCAAAATCTCTTGATTAGATGAAAAACTGGGGATATTACGAATAGCAAAAAAATGTATTTTTCTATAACTCGTTTTGACTCCAAACCATCGTTTTCGTAATTAAGTAGACGGAGTTTAAGTCAAGTAATTTATTTTGGTTTCATTTGTATTATCCAGTTATCATTACAAAGCAGCTAAAGATTAGCAGTAGTTTTCCGTGTAGTTGAACAATAAAGTTTGTGTATGTGCTCTTATAAAAATGCTCGTACATACACTAATAGCTGAATTGAATCAAATAAGGGAGGTCATATCTTACAAAAAATGGCACTATGTAAATCAGTCAAGTATTATTATTAAATAAATAAAAATAGCAAAAATGAATCGCATTTTAAGAAACTATCCAATTCAAATATAAATATGTATAAACAGACTATTTTTGGAAAGAGATATCGACTAATGCTCATGGATTAATCGATTCCATATTATAAAATAAAAAGTGTCGAAACGAATAAGTTTAAAAAAATAATAATTGATAAATGAAGAAACCTGTACTTAAGCTGATAAAATAAAGAAATTATTTTTTCAGAAATTAATTTAGAGTAAAGAAAATATCTTATTATTAGACTAACAGACATATTCAATAGTTATGTTTTCTGTTTTATTGAATCAGGTTAAGTCAAATTGATTTTTCATAAAAAAATATAACAATCATTACAGAAGATACTTTATTCTGATTAGCAAAACTAAATCATAACTGAAATCAACACAGTATTTTTTTTCAATAAACATCAATGTATTCCCATATTAACTGTGTAAGCTTGGATTTCGCTATCAAAATATGTGGTTCCTTTGCTTCTCTCCGTGATTTGTAATGAATGCCGGCAAATCCACATTATTATTATTTAGGCATCTGCCAAATGTTGTTTTGCGAACCAAATAAACTCCTACCGTGGAACAATACACAGCTCGTACTAGAGCAAATCAATTCAAATGCTTACGAAAGCGAGATCCAAATAAGCTCTGAAAGCTCGGGAACAAAACGACCCAGATGTTATTTCAGAATTTCCTGAAAGGTGGCGCAATTATTATCGTAATGACACCGACATTAATGAAACAAATAATTTATTTTTCGCAAGATCTTTAGCATGACAAAATGACTGATATTTTTATACGATTAATAATTATTGTTAATAAACTAAAATTGTTATTATTTACGTGAAAAGCGTCGGACGTAGTGTGACATTAAAAATGGTTTGATTCAACATAATTAAAAGCATGAATTTTTATTTTGACGAATACCTATTTTTGTTATTTTGAACGGTTTACAAACTTTAAATTTGATCGTATTAGGTTTTATAAGCAATGGGAGTATTTTTAAAATAACAAGCTTCTTGCATAGCGGAATGAAAAGCTTGTGATGATGAACACAGATGTCACGAGTTCGAATTCCAGCATGGGCAATAAGAAAAGAAATTAAGGGTGTTTCATACAGTATCGCTCTGGTGGGAGACCACGACTCAGAATATAACCTTGCTTGAAACGATGTAGTTATGTTTAAAGACCAAAACTGAATAACTGATATAGCCTTCCTTCCTCTTGCATCTTTTTCCTTTCCCTCCCCTAGTTAAATCAGCCTGACAACATTCTGTAAATGTCCATCGCCCCCGAGCAATTGGCGACACTTGGGAAGATCACATTTAAGCAAATTTACGAGTTTCGTAATTATGTTTCGTAATAATTTCTAGTGACTAATTCTAAATAGTCAGGTACTTCTCAACTTTCTTTCTCTCCTTCTCGCACTTCTTTCAGCCTTCACCGTATGTCAAGTCCTTCTCAACAAAAGCCTGAACAATCATTAAAAACCTGAAAAACAACAAATATGAATGGCAGATTTTTCTGAATACTGAACATGTAAGTAGTTTCACCACGAGTATTCGTTTGAAACTGAATTATCCAAATTATTGCTAATTCATTAGGTAAGCCGATCACTCGCGTTAAAAGGGGTTGATTAAATTAACGTTTATTCGGTTCACTGTGCATTTGTAAATTGTATAATGAGATATTAATTACTCGGCGTGTAATGCATTTGTTGGTGAATGTATACACTGAATGACTACTGAAAACAATAACACTGTGTAAAGCTACACAGATATTAAATAAATCTAAATTATAAGCAAAGAAATTACTCAAATTTGAAATGATTGTTCTATCGAAATAAACATGACAGATTTTTTTATTATTCTTTTCAAAACAAATTATTTTATTGATGCTGTTTTTTTTCTGCAGCGATTACTGATCATCTCATAAAACAATACTATACTAAGACCTTCGTAGAATAACAGTAAAATGTACCTGGTTTGAAATCCGGTGTTTAAAAATATATATATGGTGAATACCGCACAAGAGTCCCAACTGCTCACGAACGTCTGGAGTCGGTGAGACTATGGCATCCCCAATTGGGGTATGTTGTGAGGCTGAATGTAGTGGGGGGGGGGAGGAGATTGAGAAAAAGTAAAGTTGGGAAGTACCTGGATATTCAGATCTGGTCACCAAAAACCACTAAAGCCATTCCAAGCAACGTTTCGATTCTGAATGGTGTTCTTTCACCAGGGTGATAATAAATTATATTTAAATGGCTTTAGTTACTAGATTTGCTTAGTTAGGTACATTCCGATACTCTTCTTTCTTTTCTCTTCCCCTCCTACTTCCATCAGCCTAATAACATTTCCCAAACGGCTAGTTCGGTTCCACCGATTCCGGGCTATCCGGGACTCTTTGCGGCTGCATGCACTCTATGCATGTATTCCGTTTAGTAAAATTGCTCCCATTATAACATTGTATAATAATAAATATACTTTTCTTCGTTCTATAGCTTCATTTTCGTGAAATTATACCACTTTAGGGGTACTTACTTAACAAAGACAAAAACTGTAGTTGAATAATCTTCAAAATACTTAAATTCTACTCAAATTAAACGAATCTTTACGAAATAACATATACATATTTGTATTATATTTACAGGTTTGCTTTACATTTTACAAAAGTACCAACGTGAAGATAAAATAAGTCCAAATCAGCTGATACAGAATGAATGCGGTACTGCCTTTCATTTGAAACAGGCAGCAACATCTGAAACGCGATATCTTGAACCTTTGCAAATACAAAATTCTTCTCCACAATAGAATCGCAAGCACTCCCCGTGATATCATGATCTAACGCCAATAATACAAATATCCACCGACAGGTGGGGTGGTAATATCACCCACCAGTTGGCTGTGTGAAGCTGAACGCATTCACCATGAAGCTTTGCTCGTATTAGGGATGGTTGATATCGGAAATTGGGTGTACCTGCGGTTCCAGCTACCGATGACTGGCGACGAACCAGTTATTTTTGGAACCGGTTCGTGGTGACAGAAAAGTTCCACAAAGAGGATTGTTATATTATACAAAGAGGATTCATCGCCGCCAAAAAATATTGATATTCGGAGAGCGAAAAGCACTGGAACTGTGGAACCAGTTCCTCGTGAAAAGTACCTTTCCGTTAAAAAGCATTTAATAGGTATTCACCATTTTTTTGCCAAAAAAGGAATTAGTTCCTCGGATAAATAATACCGACGGTTCCAGTGACCGGCTTGAAACCGGTTCCTTTTAATCGGGACAGGAATATCGACCATCTCTAGCTTTTATTGAAAGTTCCTAGCTCCTAGCTGCTAGTAGTTAGCTGCTACTTCACTTCCCTGCGATATACTAAACTAAAATCTCGTACCGCGCATGAACTGTGTTCAACACAACTAACAACACACACGAATGACATTACGTGGACCAAGGAACATCATGGAGAGTGTTTACTACGAGTGGAGAGAGCGCTAGACAAACAAGTCGAAAAATAAAGTGGATCTTTCAGCGGGGAAAAAGGTGTACGCCCTTACGTTCAGTTTTCTGTAAAATAGTGCAGGTACATTAAATACAAATATATTTTTGTAGAAAGAAAGGTTTGACATATTTAATGAAAATTCTTTTATCACCTTCTCAAGTGACGTTTTGCGTTTTTCATGTTATGTTATCTGTCTCTTCCTCTCTGTTCCTTTATTATAATTTAAATTTAGTTATTCTTTTGTTTTCTTACTGTTATTTTATTTTATTTTATATTGTGTTCTCCCTCTGTATGTACGACTATCTATAACCGTCCACTATGTATTTTTTGTTTGGTTTAATTTTATAGCCTGATGATACTTAGGCCTGTCCGGTCTGCCATAAAAGTTAAAATAAAATCTGTGGTCTTGTACAAAAGTTATTATTTTATTTTCATTTTAAATTTTTGTTTCTACGTAAGACTCTGGCAAAGAGGCGTCACCCTCATAATATTTTCGGATATGGTGAAAGTACGACGATGCTGCAAAAACCGTTTGATAGTGGTTTCGGCTATCAGTCAAATAAGTCAACGAATTGTGAAAAACATAGTGCATTCGGAACATATTTAGACTACCCAACGAGAAAATTTTCCTCGTTGGGCAGTCAAAAAACATTTAAGAAATTTCAAAATATAATGCTTTCTATTTCAAGTTTCAAATAAATAAAAAAATTAATTACCCTTTCATGTACGAGTCTCTGTCGAACCCTCACTACAAGGTGGGGTTTCAAGACGAAATTTCGAATAACAGGAAACATGAGCCTGTCTGGAGAGCGGCTGTTGGTTGTTATCCCTTTTGGAATTTAATGAGGAACTTACTTTTTTACCCGTGCCGTAGATTGTATCTAACATCCAACTTGTGTTTTCCTGCGAATAGTATTATTTGACAAGTATTTGAAATGAAACCTCTTTTCCTCTAAACTTACCGCTCTGCAATAACGAAGTTCTTCGGAACACAAGGTACTGGCCATGTGAGTTTTAATCTTTCTGATTTAGGTTGACCTGATCATTCCAGCTTGTCAGCGAGTGCTCTCTTTCCAACGTCGCAATGTTGCATATAAGCAAGATCATCAGTATCTGTATTATATTCGGAATTCAATCCCCTCTCAGTACAGACAGATTAAAACTAAGAATATAACGAAGGTCCATATCGAACATACGCGATATGGACTTTCTTATGGTATGGCGATACGGACTTATCGCCCCCTCTGATAGACATCAAAAATATGCGGGCGATCAAGATAACTAGCATTGGACGAAGTGTGGACGATAGCAGAATGCTGAAAATTATAATAATGAAACGGAAAACCCTGTTTGGTCAATTTTAATTGGAAACAAAATAGGAATATATGGCAGACTGTTTTCTCTGGATATTGATTCTATGATCCCATTTATTACCAGGCAAATGCAAAGAAAGTCCAAAAATAACACAGTAAACACGTATAGGTCTACCTACATATAAATTAAATCATTAATAATAGCGTTACTATCGAACCTCAGTTTAAAGTCTTTAATTTGGTAAGCAAGGCGGATTACATAAGTTAATAAAAAAAACATATCCGGACGTCTTGTGCCAAGAAAATTCCCAGCAATGACGCCACAAACTAAATCATAATTTGAAATTTTGACCTATCTTCTCGATCTTGAAGGTTGAAAATGGATGAATATTTATTCATTAACAATATTTTTTAAAAAATAGCTTAAATTTTAATAAGCATAGCCTAAGAAATTAAAAACCACCTTCCTCCCAAAACCAGAGAAGGAAATAAAGTTGCCACCCCATCATGAGGAAAAATCAAAAGACAAAACCCTTGACTCTGTGCAGAAACGGGCGGCCCGTTTGATAGATTCTCCTATCTTAACAAACGGATTACAAACCTTTGGAGCACAGACGTCAGGTGGGAATGCTGTCCTTGTTCTACAGGTATTTCAATGGAAGATGCTCCGAGGAACTTGCGTCATTGATCCCTTCGGCACCGGTGCATAGTCGGGAAACTCGCCAAACGCACGCCCAACATTTGTACACGGTATTCAATACATGAGAACAGGTCGCTTTTACGACTCGTTCTTATGTTCAACAGCTCGGCTATGGAACGATTTGCCGGCCTCTGTTTTCCTCCCTCCTTCAACATGGGCCTCTTCAAGACCCAAGTTCACTCCTTCCTTTCCTCAAAAAAACCCTCCACACAGCATCCCCAAAGATGACATAGGCCCTGAGGGAAATTGTTTTCCTCAAGGCCTCCTGTATGGAGTTATTGTAAAAAAAAAAAAATCTAGCACATTCCCAATTATTTCAAGTCCTTTCGTACAAAATAGTTTTAAACCGAAAATACTTAGGTTTAAACCCAAATATTTTGTTTTGAGGAATCCAAATAAAACGTTTGGACGGAATCCTGGTTGAATAAAAAAATATTGTAATGTGCATCATCAAGCTCAGAAGAATGTACATTTTTTGTTGTCAGAACGATCAATCTATTTTCTCGTGAACATAAAACAAGCCGGATATTGAGCATTCTAAAGAATGCTGCGAGCTATGAATATGTTTCAATACTCGCATTCGTAGCCCAGCAAATATTCTTCGCGTTGATTTAAAAGTATTCCGATATTTGTTTATTTAATAGCTGGCTATGGGGTAAAGAACTTTAACACACAGTCCAATAATATCTCATATAATGTTAGTTTTTTATTAAAACATCTAATCTGGCGATCATATTAGAAATGCACTTATCGTTTACGTATTGCAGCACTACTTATCTATCCGTCGTGTTGTGGCAAGCGAAATACACAGTCAGATAGGCCAAGTTTGCAGATGCAGGTGGGCGGTACTAAGTACTGACTGCTACGGCCTACGAGGTACGAGCTACGGCGTGTTCTGCGTCCGATATGGACCCCGTAACAGGTCCGCTACGGAAAACCGACGTGCAACTACCCCGCGGTGACCCACTTACTTCGCTACTCGACTTCCCCAGCGCAGAAGGGAAGTGTTCGGCGTCGATAGCGGCTTCAATGCGATGTAAAGCGGGTGGCGTGCCGGCAGGTACGAGTACTAGACCTGCACTAGTATACACTCTGTACTGCCCAGGGCTGGACTAATCAATAAACGAAATAAAAACGCGCTTGGAGCGTCAAGGGATAAGGGACATAACATTTTTTCTTTAAATCATAGTCGGATTTACAGTAAGCCATGTGGTTTAAAACTCTTCAACACACAGCTTTTCAAAAAAATACCTCAATTGATAATATTTCAACCAATTTGAAAAATATGTGTACGTCTTAACACAACTCAGACTCTGCCTCGGCGTTGATGAAGACGGAAAAAATACAGTGATTAAAAAATACATTACTACTATAACCCTAGATTTATGTTTGAACTTGGAGTAACAATGTATTGAAAATCTTTCTTATCTGGATAAAATTTCCGGGGATGACAACAAATATAATACTTTCTGTGTGTGGGTGGGTCACCTTGGGAAAATTTTTATGCCACTAAACTTGACACAACTAAATTTTTTTTATATTTTTGTTAACCTATAAAAAGTGGTTTGCGATAAAAAATCATTCTCCGATTTTGAATGGATCGTACAACCGTGAGAGAAAATTTGAGACAACAAATATAATACACCGCTGTTTCTATGTACTGAGAGAAAAGAGACGATGATGGACGGCTTCTATATACTCCTGGGTCGGCGGGACTCCGCCCACATTTTTATTATGCCACTAAACTTGACACAACTAAACGGTTTTTTAGGTTATGTGCTATATTTTTGTTGATATCAAAACTATACGAAAAAGTGAATGGGTATACGAATAAACAAAAACTCAAAACTGACTTCATGTATACTCTAAGAATGGATGTATAAATACCCTAGCCTTAGTCTTAGCCACGCCCAGGTCCGCCGAGTCCGGTAAAAATCATCAAAACTGACCACACTGCCTTTGGGTAGATACCACTCTATATACTCCAAGGTGTGAAAGGAAGAACGAAATGAGTCAATAAAATCAGGTTTTGAGTTAAGCATGCAGAATTTTTCCTTAGATATGTATCTAAGGAAAAAAAATCCTGATTTTATTGACTCATTCTGATATGTGCTAGTAAGGAAAAATGAGGTGAATCAGAAAATAAAATAATGTGCTATTATTTTTTTGAAAAGGGACATATGACATGGTTACATACAAAATAAAAAAATTCAAAAATCTCATTCCGTTCTTCCTTGCGCACGCAGATTTAACTGGTTGAATTCGCCCCCTTGGCATATACGAGTGGGACCTGATGTTAATGTCCAAGTTCTGGCCTGCACCGGCTCTGCACCACAATGATCAGTTAGCACAATCAGATATCGTATCACAATCCACCTTTACTACCTCTGTGACAATTGTGTCACTCGGCCTTTCCTCCGTATGGAAAAAAAAACTTAATTTTATATTCCTTCACTGACTCACTACTTCACTGAATTATTTTGTGATTTTGTGCTTTCGTTCAGTTATCAAATAAATTACGAAAGTATGTTTTCAAATCATATAAAATTACACTTTGTCGAACTGCCAATAACAAAGATACCGAAGCAGTCATGCAATAAACAAATTCCACTATTAAAACGATTATTTAATGGTGCAATTATTTTTATGCAATCGGTTTTTTGTTGTCTCGTGAAATGTGAATTGCAAATGGTGGCACATTATTTACCACTGCGAAGCATTTAAAGCGGGCCTAAAGCAAGGCTTAATTAAAGCTTTGCCGCAAAGAGCTAGCTGAAACGCCACACATTATTTTACTTCCTAGATCGGTAGGTACTTGTATCTGGTAATCGGATTATTCCGACCACGACTATTTTGACTTCGAATACTGCACACAGATTATTCCTCACACGTTAAACACTTCACGCAGATTATTCTGCATAACATAAAACCTTTTTTTTTTCTCTGTTCGGTAACACCGTGTGCGGAATAATGGTAGATTCACACCAACGTCCGGATCCGCTCAGTGACGATATTGTTCCGCATGAAAACTTATTGATATGGTATGAATATCAATCAAGGAGTATGTGCCAAGACAAAGTTGTGTGGCAGTATATCCTTCTGCCCACCCTTGTAATTATTTTGAAGTTTAAAAATTTTTACATCGCAGATTTTTTATTTAAAACCATTTTTTTTATTACTAAATAATATTTTTACTAATTATTAATTATTAAAAATATTATTTAGTGATAAAAAATGGTTTAAAAAAATCTGCGATATAAGTATTTTTACACTTCAAAATAATTATTTAACTAACTAAGTAGTTAAATATCACAAGGGTGGGCAGAAGGATATACTGCCACACAACTTTGCCTTGGCACATACTCCTCGATTGATATTCATACCATATCAATAAGCTCTCATGCGGAACAATATCGTCACTGAACGGATCCGGACATTGGTGTGAATCTACCATAATCTGTGCGCAATTTTCGTAGTCGGAATAATCACCGAACCCTTGCATTATTTATAGTAACACGATTCTGTGTAAGCCATTACAGCTGCAGTGTTTGTGCTCCGTGTTGTGTATGAAGCGACCGAAGAATCTCGATTAGATTGGCTCTTACCTATATTTAGAGAATATTGCACGTGCTGTAAACTCCACTAATAGGCAAATAAACACTTGTGCTCCTTCGCTACTGCAGTGAACTCAACACGAATTAAATTGTACTCAAGTTTTTATTTCAAGTTCTGTACTATATAATACTTATATGGTTAGTTTTCAAGATTTTCAAATTATTCTAAAAAAAACTTTGTGACATGTTAACTAACACACTATGATGTAATTACACAAAGTTATTGTTTTTCTATAAAAAATCCGAAAAGTTAAAAATAAGGAATTCTAACTTTAAAAAAAAATTTAAATGTAAGTATTTTTTTCAAATTGCACGTTTCCAAAGTAAAATAATATAGTACGATTTAACCTAACATCTCCAATTTTAAGTTTTAAATTGCACAAGATCACGTCACATAGTTGGGATTGGATGAGATCAGAGCCAAGCCGGAGCGTTTAGATTTGTTTGTTTCTTTTACTTTTTTCAAAATTGTTTTATTAATTGCACAAATAACCAATTATAATAAAACCTATATATTCAGAAACGATTTTTGTTGTTCCAAATGAATACTTTTAAAGTTAAAATATTTTGCACTGGAATTATTAGAATTATTAAATTAAATTAGGAAATTAAAGATTGTGTGTTTATTATAATAGCAGTAATTAAAGTTGAACATCGCATGGAAAATTAACGAGTATCAAGAAATCATAAAGTATTTTAATTAAAAGCTCTGATTTGCGTAACGCCGACATTCCATCGAAAGTAATCTAAGGAAATAGGTACGTTGGATGTTTGCTTGCGCAGATACCATACGGTCGTTAAAAGTTTATTACCTTCAACGTGAATCGTTTGGCCACAGAATAACGTGCCAATAGCTAGATTAGTTTATGACAAATTCACGAGGAATTATCAACTCAATATTTAATCTTTCACGTAATATTCTCATGTACATATTGTTGTAAGGATTATCTTGATGGATTTAAAATACAGTTTTATTTTTGGAAAAGGGATAAATCGCTGAATCAATCATTATGTACTTGTCATCATGTAAATGTTTTTTTCGATTTCCGTTAAGATAATATACATTTTTTAAATATTTTCATACACTTTAAATTTTATGGGATTTTTTTTTAAATCCATATTTCTACTGTTACTTTTCTTCCCCTCTCTCTATCTTGCGCTCGATCACCGAATCACTATGTAATAGAGATGGTCGATATCAGAATTGGGTGTACCTGTGGTTCCAGTTACCGGTGACTGGCGGGGAACCGGCTATTTATCTAGTTATTTTTAGAACCGGTTCCTGGTGCCATAAAAGTTCCTCCAAGAAAATTGTTTTATTATAAAGGAAAAAAATTCTCACCGCCAAAAAAAAGCTTTCATGGGGGGGAGTTTGCTTGCAATTTACAAAAAGAAAAGAGCTGGAACCGGTTCCTTACAAAAAAAAAACGAAAAGAACAGACAAAAGTTTTGAAAAAATTGCAAAAATTAGGAACCGGTTCCAAAAATAACCGGTTCCTCGGAGAAATAATATCGACGGTTCCAGTGACCGGCTTGGAACCGGTTCTTTTTAACGGGGACAGGAATATCGAACATCTCTACTGTGTAATTATTCTTACAAGTAGATATTTTTTTCCAGAAGTTTTGAACCCTGAGATTTATAGTACATACCTTTTCAATGAGCATAGTGTCGAAAGAACAGTATGTCAAGTACTTACTGTTAGTATCGACCTTGTCCCACCCGACTGTCAATCAAGCATCCTACCCACCTGGATATACACCACCTTCTTTAATTTATGATATACTCTTATACTTATGTGCTTGTGTTATATTTTAATATTCAAAAACGAAGGCGCGATGTGTCCGAAAATAATGAAGGTAGTTTTAATAATACAAACACCCGATCGCACAGAAAAAGTCAAGTATAGATAGGCAGAGAGAGTGGAGCATAAAACAACTTAGGGCACACTCCTGTTTGATTCTCAAGTATTTGATGCATTTATTTATTTATAAACTATCGTCCAATTACAAAAAAAAGCATTGACACGAAATGGGAAAAAGAGCCACAGAAAAAGAACAGCACATACATAATAGTTTAATGAAGCAATGACAAAAATAAGACAAAATTTTCTTGAGAAAGAACATTCAAGTCAAAGCCAAGGTCAAGTCAAAGTTTTGGTAGAGTCGTAAAGAGTGATAAACATCATTTAGACTGGTACCAAAAATTTCAAGACCATTGCTTGAGTTAACAAATCTCGACATTCTGGACACTGAAGAATGATACCCATAGTTAATAGAGTGATGATTGAGGAACAGCAATTCATTGTTTTTGAGTCTACGGCAAGTAATGTTGAACTGGATGAGTTGCAAATAAGAAGTCAATAATACAATTAGTAATTATGAAAATACAAATTAAATCAATGTCTTTCTTAAGCTTTTCTAATAAGGAAATTTTAAATGTTTGTTCAATTTAATAAAAATTCTATTTAATTTACGTGTGCAATGTTTTCCTGCGATGTCCCTGGATGATTCGTTCATCTACTTTCACGTCATATTATATTCTCCAGATACTCATCAACATGTCCACACCCTCTAAGCTTTCCTTTCGCAATCTCTTTTACTACCCCATAACTAGCTTTGACCTAAAGTAAAGCCTTGTACAGAGATGTATTTTTTTTTCATAAGGTAAGTTTTTATTTTGGGTCACGTTTTTTTCAGTAAATTATTTTAGAACATAGGTTGTTTTTTCGAATTGGTTTCGTGGTGTAATATTAAATGGTGTTATATTTACCAATTCAGCAATGCTTTTTGCTAATTCTTCGATTGCGCGTAAGTTTGAAACAGGTACATAATGTTATTATTATTACGCTTCTTACTTTGGGCATTTTTGTATTCCACAATTTCTGCCTTGCGAGTAGCCAAGCGTCGCGTCTGGCTCACAAAGTGAAAATCGATTGCACAATCAGCGCTCGGGAGGCAATTTTGAAGTCACAAAGACGTGATTTAAAAATACCTCAAATAATATTTCACGTTTCTAGTTCATCACAGTTGAATAAAATGCTCCAATGGCCAAAGTTCACCCTGCTAAATACGGCCTAACATATTGTAGCATGTAGGAAATACTCACGAATAATGAATACTTTCTCGTATTTTCTATCTGTCCGGAGAATATATGAAACGACCCAGGAAGTCCTGCCACGATAAATTTAATCAAAGCTTGTGGACGCATTATGTAAAGATTTGAAATATCGGATAAGAATATGGATGAGTGTGAATGAATCGTGGAGTGTGTGCCAAGACAGTTTTCTGTGGCGTTCCGACATCTCTGCCTACCATTGCGGGGAGTGGGTGATGACTAGTTAGTCTTGTGTTAAATCATTCGAAGCTGCACTAAAAATTACGTTAGGTTAAGTAACCAGATCTTTCAGTTCAGATTTTCTGACGTTTTTTCCTGCTTTCATTTCGCCATAGAAAAATTCGCACACGGTGGTCTAATTTAAATTATCTCTGTAAAACAAGAGAAAACCTAGGAAAACAGGTTGACCCAGATAAAGCAAATAACATGAACAGTTTATAAACTCTCCGTGGAATGTTTAATAGTCATAAAAAACAGACGCGAATAGTAACGAAATTGCGTATCCGTCGTTAAAGTTCACGTGCCTTCTTTATATTTGTTTTTAATGGCGTATATTTGACTAAAGCAATAGTATTCATGAACAAGAACAATAATTCTAAAAATATTACCATACGATTCAGGCATAAACAAATAAAACATTTCTGTGATTACTCCCAGGGGAGAGGTAGTAGGAAGAGATTTATTAATACAGGTCTTGAAGAAGCCTGAATTTAAGTGAGAGATAAAAGACGAATGCCGGTAGCAAATTACACGTACATTTCATTTTAGAAAAGAATGAGTCAGAGAAACTTATTTTCACGTCTTCTGTGAGCTGGTGTTGTCAGCACATAATATTTTTTAAGCATGTACCAAATTTGCATAGGTATCAAATGTAGGCAGGTACTGCATTTAATTTCGCCGTGGGCAATTTCACGTGGTCCACTCGAACGAGGGTCATCAATGCATGTTTTGCAAACTATACATAAATACAAACTATATCAGTGTCATGACTAGGCCTTTTTACTAATATTTCAAAACCAATGTATTCTGTTTGAATTTTTAGAATAAATATTATTTATTTTTTATACTGTTTTGACGTATCCACATTGGATTTGGTAAGAGTAAGAAAATTTAAGATCTTACTTCTTTATTTATTGATCGGTATCCGCTGATAAAATACTAATTTACGATAGTGTACGTTATACTAATATAAATTATATGTTTAAAGATTGGGGGCATTCAGAGTTATAATCAACAGAGCATTAATCTGGACAATATCCAGAAAACATACGTAGAACAATAGAAAGTCTGTGTAAACAATACATGTAGCGGTAAGGCGAATTCAGGTCTAGTCATTGTTATGTTAATTCTACTCTTTTATCTCTTCCTAGTACATGCTAGAAAATTTCCCGAAGCCTAGGTTCGAAGAATGCTAACAATAATAGTATTGAATACAGACGCAGTCCATCAGAAGGGGTTGGAATAAATAATAATTAATATTTAAATAATATCAATAACCAACAACACGAATATAAAACAGAAAATAAACAGACAATGGTCACAACCGAGACTCGAACTCGAATTTTCCAAAAATTGGAGAAACAAATTGAAAAAATAATAACAATAATCTTTAATGAAAGTATGAGATCGATTAAAAATGACGATTTCTTATAAGGTCCCAATGGCTGCATTGGTTGAAGCGTTACTCCCGGATAGAGTAGAAGATCCGAGTTCGAGTCTCGGTTGTGACCATTGCCTTTTTATTTTATGGCTTCTTCTGTTTTATATTAGTGTTGTTGGTTATTAATGTTATTTAAATATTTCATAAAAAAAATGTTTAATCCAGAAGGTATGTAGGGTCAGTGTAATCCAATGCATTCCAGAATTTAAAAAATAACATTAAACAATGCCAGAAGTAAAACGGTTTTAGATTCATAATTCATAAGTGATTGGTCCATATTTCACAGAATCCGACCTACTTGTTCCTTTGCCTTCGTGATTTTAAAAAAGGAGAGAAAAGCTTAAAATTCAAGTTTTGCAATGGAACGAAGCCAAATGTAAAGAATAGCCAATTTTTGTGGAGTTTTCATAGTTTTCAGGTAGAAATAGCACAGTCCAGTATTGGTTCCATTTCATCTGATTATGATCACTGAGGTATGCCAACAAATCGAACCTTGACCTTTACAATAATTGTGGCAGCTTCTATGGGGCTGTATCATAGAATCATCAATATTTTGTAAACAAGGGTTGTTGTAGGAATTTCGCTATGTTAGGTAAGGTTAGGTTGTGTAAGGTTTGGTTTATTAAAGTAAAGTTAGGTTAGGTTACGTTGGGTTACATTGCGTTGTGATTTTTCTATAATATGGATTTATTGTGTTTTTGGTGATTATTTTGTGACTACACCGTTATACGATTTTTTTAATGTTAGGTTGTGTAAAGTTTTGTTCGGTTTGATTAGATTAGGTTAGGTTATATATGGGAGATAAGGTTAGGTTGAGTAAAGTTTGATTAGGTTGGGTTAGGTAACTTGTATTTTGTGCGAAAAACAATATTCAGTGCATTCCTCAATGCGCGTGCAGCTCGGACATGAATACAAAGTCTTGCATCTTCTGGTCGTTATGTTTAATGCGGCCTGGAATAATCGCCGCCGCCGAGATAGATGGCTTTCGGAATCTGGGCAGTCTTCTATAAATATCTCAACAAGCGGAGGTGAAATGCCGATTGGCATACCAATAAAAAACGATATAGCACATGCCAATAAATAATAAAATATGCGTTCGTTTTTGGGCGTAGGTATTCGAAAATTTTCAGTCTGACGTGAGCGACCTTTTTTCATTCTGAATAACAACAATCAGCCAGAGAGAGTTGGATGGATAATATCCTCACTGAATTGACTGAAGGGAGTGGGAAGGGGAGGAAAAGGAGATGGAGAAGATGTAGGTGAGAAAGTACCTGGCTATTCTGATCTGGTCATCAAACACGATGGTCTTTTATCGGGGCTATGCTAATAGCATTTTTCTCTTTTAATATTCCATCAAATATGATTGCATCTATTAGTGTTTCAAACCATGCTTAAAGGTATGTGAGTTATTTTCAGTACTAAGTACTGGCCTCGTCAAAAGCTTCACAGTTTCCTACGACTTGCTGTTTTTTTTGTGAACTTTAGTAAAAAGTAAAAAATATAACAATTTATGGTATGTAATTTAAAAAGTATATAACATAAACACATTTATAAAAAATCCATTTGTTTTTACACATTTATGCCTAGGCTTTGTTAGTAGCCTACAGTTCACGTCAACTAAATCTGCTTAATTTGTTGATTGTTCGTTGGTGATCTGCGATCGTGTTCAGGAGTGTTAAACAACTAACTAATATTGTTGATAAAACGTCATCGATGTGTTTGCTGTTTCAAGAATTGAAGATGTGTTTGGAGAATTTCACCAAAACTAATCATGGTGAATATGGTGGCTTTTAAATCTGATGATCATTATGAAATTTCCATTAATCTCAAAATATACTTGCTTTAAACATTATTTCAATGATTTTTTAATGATTTCAAGCGTATCATGCGAAGTAAAAACGATAAAAAATTATCGTTAAAAACTATTTCAATCATGAATACCAATTTTACTTTACGACTTTTTTTAATAAATTACGTAGGTTAGATTTTACCAGAAATATTTGATCAGCAGTAAAAATATGAAATTGTGGAAATTAATATCAAATCCGTGATGGAAAATCTATTGGCGTGTTGTTTTAAATAAATTGATGTACCAACCAAAGCCACATCAAAAAAATATGTTCAAAATGTTGAACTTCATACATTTGAATCAGATTCAATCCCAGTTTCAGGTATTTTCGTAAAAAAATGTGTTTAGTCATATTGAAATGCATTTAAATATTATGATTTAACGATACAATTTTTATCATTAAAGCTCTGACTGAAAAAAAAATAAAATCTTCTCTGAAAAAGTATTTTGATTGCACTCTGAAATGTACGGGAATATTTTCACAGGTAGGTGTAATAAATGGAAAAAATAAAAGGTAGATATAAAATAGGTAGGTACTTGGGCGGATCGTCCTTATCCGACGTGAAATCATTCCACCAAGAGGCCTCTTTATTAGGTGCATAAATAAAAAGAAAATTAACAGAAAATTCAGTTAGTCAAATCTCAACTGGTCAAAATGTTAGATTTTTTACTACCTGAGCTTTGCTCCATAGATATTTGCGATATTACAAAAAAATGTTTCAGTGGCTTAATTCATAAAAAAAAATACCGTACACTTTTTAGAAAGCTCGGAAAACCGCTGAAAAAAATAGAGGCAAGGTTCTTGAGAATACCTATCTCGAAAAGTGTACACAAATAGGTATAATGTATTATAGCTGCTGATTGTTAATGTGTTTCGCACATCATTAGTTCTAATGAGTTTCTCGCACGCCATGTTTCATTTTATTACATGGGAGTAAAAAACAGACATTTTCATTTGAAGGTTCTACAAGGTTCCACCAGTTATCTCTAGATTTGCGTGCCTACTTTGACAATAATGTAGGTTCTTTTGAGAAATATATAAAATTACGTGACCAATCTTCTTCACCTAAGGGCTTAATTCTTACACCTCGAGGTGATATTTCACCAAAATGGTGCCATGTAAATTTTCAAAGTATTAAGAGGAAATTGTCTCAATGCAATTTTACTCCTAATTTTTCTTTTTTTTAAATTTAAAACGTCGATCTATAAACAAATCTTTACTGATCAATTTTGTTGTTTGTTAAATAAATGCATGTCCGTCATTTTATAGAAAGAACTATCAGCTTTTCTAGCATATTTTTCACAAATTAATATTAGTATACGCAGTTTCCTCAACAATAAAATGGTGATTGAGAAAAAATCGCCTTGCACATGGACTCTATGATATATATATATATATATAATATATATTATCAATGATAAATACCTTTTTGATATAATATTCCCAAGGATATAAAAAAATATTCCGGGAAGGACAAAATTATAAAACCAAAAAGGAATAATATTTTTGCAAAGACATACGAATTTTAAAAAGGAGTACAAAAGAAAGGGGATCAAACGAGTAAACAAATTAAAAAGAGACTCATAAAAGTAGAGATCATACGTAAACATCATAAATACATTAAAAAGAATATTCACAAACATAAAGGATTTATATTGTGGTAATTTTTTTATTTATTCTAATATGTGAACTGAAAATAATGGTAATAGCTTTTTTTAATAAGGAAAAGGAATGAACATGTGCAAAGTTAATAGTTGGTGTAGTTTTAGGTTTGGGAAAACTTTTCAGAAATTGAAATATTTTATATTTTCATAAATTACATAGCGTAGGTTTAAGATTTTGACAGTTCTGGTAACGAAGGAATATGACAGAATGGTAGTTTATAATTAACTCATATCATAATTACAATATTTTTAATCGTTTTATGTCTAAATTAGTGAAGAAATATGACATTGGATACCTGTAAATAATGCGTGCACATAAACTTAACATAAATAGATTTAACGCGATAAAGTAAATAATTAATACGTAAATTAGAAATTACAAGTCGTCTTACATAAATTAGAAGTTGACCCATCAATCCAACCACCTGAAGAACATTTTTTATAACTATAATAATTGAATCAGTCTTCATTCTTCGATAATTCAATTTCACCGTCGGGACCTTTCATTATGGATAAGTAACAAACCGAACGGGTTATCAATCCGTGGCACATAACGTGCAGGTAGCGGCGATCATGTCACAACTCGGAACTGCTATATATTATATTTCCACATTATTTCAACAAAACACATGTCACTGTAAAGGAAAATCTGCGAAAATCAATCCCCCCGTCCATTCGCGCGCGCCGTGGAACACAAAATAACAAATAAGAAAAGGTTTTCCTTATTCACTCATTAGGGCATGTTGCATTTTCTTATCCTGTCACTTGTTGAGACGTTTCCCGGAACTGATAGAGCGACGAACCCTCCGTGGAACTGGCCGTCTGACGGTACTGGCGGAACCCGCGCCCGCAGTACGGAAGGCGAGTCACCGCTGCCAACCGGGCGGAAAGCTCCTTCCACTTCTGACAGCGGCGGCGCCGGCACCGACCGCTGCTGCCAACAGGGAAAAGAACTTTCGGGAAATGACGCATGCGCGACGCGAACAAGGGAAATGGAATCTACTATTCCATTTTCTCGCGGGTATCTTAGTGCTTTTAATACCGTTCGCAAATTGATCGTTTTCACGTGATTTGTGAGCAGCACTCAGCATGTGCGGGAAGGGAGAAGGCAAATGAAAGGTTACGAGGAGATACTAGATAATTGTTTTCGGATTTTATTTATTTTAATGTTATTCGCTTCTATAGTACCGAGCATTAATCGGGGAGTTTTTAAAAGCGTAAAAAAATAGGGGAGGGTGAATGAAAATGGGAAATGGGAAGAAACGTAAATACTTAGCTATTCACATTTAATAACTAGACATTATCGATTTGGAAGTCTCTCTTCCGAGTAGTAGTTTCTCACCAAGATTTTACCGAAAACTCTAACCAAGAGTCTTCCTTGAAAATAAAAAAAACCTGGTAAAAATAGACTACTTCTTTTGTTTCTTATAACTTACGCTTTCTTCATTTTCTTAGGAGAATGTGGTCATAAACTTCGAATATCCGTTGTTTACATAAAAACGCAGCTTTAATGCCAAAATGATTTTCCTTTGTGCTAAAATGATCGGTTATTAGTATTTTTTTTAGATTTATTAAACACATTTTCATTTTGTTGTACCTACTTTTTTTCCGGCCGCCATGTTTCAGAACGGTAGATAGTCTAAGTATTGCCCTGGTGAAAGACTTTTGAAGTGGTTTTGGCCGTGCTTGGTAATCAGATCTGAATAGCCAGTTGCTATGTTGTTGAGATGTTAGGTTGTACACGGGGCTTTGTGTTAAGTAGGTGGTGTCATATTTTATTTAGACATTATATTTTCGAACATTCTTGACGCGGTATTTGAGAGTACGATTGGTCGATATGACTATTGATCATGAGGTGGGTGAGTGATCTATTGAAATTATTTTTGTCTTAATCGTTTAATTTGCCGTGTGTTTATGACGTAGGATTTTAGAAAAATATTATTAAATCATGTCCGGAAGCCTTTATTGATGCCATTTATTCAATTGCTTCATCCAACAGGCTATATATTTGAGGGATTTCAGTAGGTACTTCAGTGCCTATAATAAAAGATGTTCAGAGTTTTCCGCTGTCTAATCTGCAAAAAATGAAAAGCTGCTGTGATATTCACTTGCAGTATTTTCGATCCCTCATACTCAACCAACGTGTAGAGTTTTTATTTCTGGAGTAGTAGTTGGGAGCTGGTAATACAATCGTTCAATATTTTGGCATTTTTTTTTTAATTCTTCGGCATTTCTTAGTTTTTCTTTCACAAATTTGCAGTGTTTTAACAATAATTAGTATTTTGATGAAGGAAAAAGGCAATTAGGTACATACACGATTTATCAAAATTTCACATCCACATTTCGTAAACAATTATTCTCTCTTTATATTTTTTTCTTTAGAGTTTTAAACTCATGACTTCTGAGTCCCGAGTAAAGGGTCTTAGCTTTAGTTCTTTTGTTGGTAATTAAAATAATATTTTTCTGGTACATTATTTTTCCAGTTTCTTCGAGTGTCGCCATAAAATGTCATTTTTTATAGAACTTCATTTCGTTACTTGATGGCACTAATTCATAATATTAAAAAAATATTTAACCCAAACTGTAATTTTAAACAGTTTGGGATTAAACATATTAATTGGATCAATACTTACAAATGTATTTAGTAAATAAAAAATAATAGTGATTTCCCGTTTTAAAACAGTCAAATTAAAATTTTCATGAAATATACAGATTAGTGCAAGGAAACCAACATTGGCCATACAGTATAATTTAAAAACATATTATATGGATAAAAAGATATACATACATGATTCCAGTATAAATAGTTAGCCTCGAGGTAAAACACTGAAATCGCCATAGAAGTGACGAGATCTGAGATTAAAACCTGAATGTATAATAATTTATTTGTTTTTCCAATTTCACATCAGAGTGTAATTCAAAATTTCTGATAAGGTTTATGGCAAGAATTTGTATTGCATCCATCCCAAATAATTATCCTGGAAATAAATATGAACATTCAGAATGGCAATATTGGGTTAAAAGGCTCCAGCTGGGAATGGTTTATTTGCAGAGCTGGTAAGCACCCTAACGTTGAAATTGACATAGACCCACTGGTTCCAGCGAGTGAGACTGTTGTGGGTCAGGTAAGTCTCATGTCAAGTTTGACATCTAACATAAACCTGCTTTAAATGCTTTTATCGTGATTTTTTATCAAACAGCAACCAGGATTCTTTTTTAGCTCGCGAAAGCCTCTATCAAGGTACGCCGAAGAAGACTTTTTCGTTGTTTTCTTTGGCTTTCAAAAAATGGCGGGACCTATTTACTATCGACCTGAGAAGGACATATCACAATATGTTGTTTGGACTAACTTAACAAATGTGATTTATGTTAAATATACGAAATAAATGTCAACAATTAAGCGACAGCCCTAAACTACAAATATCCGGGGTTCGACTAAAGTATAGTTCTTGGACTTATACTTAAAGTTGAGACATCTTTGTATCTGTGTTAACTATCGCCACGTGATGAATTATCAAAGTGGTCTGAACGTAGGGTTTAGGGGTCAAAACCATAACGTAACTAACAAACGTTAACACTATTGGTTAACATAATTTAACATGTTTCCCTGTCTCAAAAATCATTTACTTACAATAACTTATTGAAACCTCAATATCTGTTCGAATCGAACTAACACTAGTCACAAATGACGGGAAAATGGAATTATAAATCGGTAAATGTTTTCTTAACTTCTCTTGTCTTTATTTGATAAAAGTCGATCTAAATACGCTAGCGTAGTTACGTACGAGGCCTGTTCAAAAGAAAAGGTGAATTTTGAATTTTCGCGGGCTGTGTACATTCGATAATCGTTTTTTGTTGTTATGTTGGTACACATATGTTTATCATATGTTAGCATTATCAACCATTTTGGATTAGTGGTTTGTTTTTGACAACTGGAAAGGTTAGTCACGTTTTTGTGTGTTCTTCGATTTTTTTGTTACTTTTTGAAAAAAGAATATGTATTAAATTTTGCGTTAAAAATGGAATAAAAGTGCTCCAACGCACTTAAAATGTTGACTGTGGCATTCGGCGAGTCTACTTTGTCTCAAAAAAGTGTTTATAAGTGGTACAAGCGCTTTACAGAAGGCCGAGAAGGTGTTAATGACGATGAGCGTCAACTTTTCAAAAGTAAAAAAATCGAAGAACCCACAAAAACGTGACTAACGTTTCCAGTTGTCAAAAACAAACCACTAATCCAAAATGGCTGATAATGCTAACATATGATAAACATATGTGTACCAACATCACAAAAAAAAACGAAAATCGAATGTGCACAGCCCGCGAAAATTCAAAATTCACCTTTTCTTTTGAACAGGCCATGTATGTATAATGCCCATTCATTTTGTTTATGCTTACCATATTAAAAATGTTGTTAAACTCTTGTTGGAATTCTTGGATACTAAAATTAGCATTCAACATGGTGGCAATTACACTTCGTGACTTCACTTGCCCATTTTTCTGCGCCTCACCATTCTCATTTAAAAATTGCGTGTCTGCTAAAATATCATAAAAAAGTTTGAATGTATTTTTGTTCGTGTGGCGCATACTTATATTATTTATGTACTCGTATGTCACTCGTTTTCAAAATACGAAATCACTAATCGAAACGTTGTTTGATACGACTTAGAATGATGTAACTTTAAGCTATCTTTGAAAAGCTTGATTTTTTTCAATAATTTCCTCTTCCTCGTTTTCTTCTGCTTCATAACATTTTCCGATTGGGGGTGACATGGTAACGTTGGTGCTGGTTAATGAAACACTTGTATGGTAATCATATGAAATCTTAATTGGACTTGATTGAAATTTTGGAAGTATCGGAAGATTCTAAATTATGACATCAAATTTTGAGCGATTTTAGAAATGAGCTCCAAAGTAAAAACGTTTTAAGGATTATGTGACTTAAAATTGGCGCAATGGAAGATGTTTAAAAAATATTAATAACATTTGTAGTACATTTGAAATGTCCTGTGTCCTAGAAGAGTGTGTATATCTTATTTACTCCTATCGTTTAGCTTGAAGAATGTTGCTTCACTTACCATATTTTTCCTTCCTGATTGCAGCTACCTTTGTATCTAATGCAGTGTAGCAGTATTTTGTGTAATCGTCTTTAAGGTTTAAAAGTCTTTATAAATTTTCTTGTAAAGATGCGCTTGAAGGTAAAATCTGACAACAGCCAGATCCTGCACATTCTCTGGTGGTCTATCAAGCTTTTCCTGAATACGTAAAATTATGTCGTAAACCGTGAGAGAGAAAGAGATAAGACGAGTTCTCCTGCAATCTAGCACAGCTTTTAGGTGTGTAAGCATGTTGTCCGTCTCCCGCGTCTCCGGCGACTCCGCCTTTTAGGTTATATCCTACATTTTTTTTTATTACAATACAGTTCGATTCATACTTCGAGATTTTCTACACCTTACCAAATTCTTTTTTTTAATACCTATTATTTTTCAAGAACTTTTTTGGTTTATATTTTAATACAACACAAGAGTCCAAACTGCTCCTAATTGTCTGGAGCCAGTGGGACTATGGCATCCCTAATTAGGAAATGTATCTACCACTCTGGAACTTGAGGCAAATATATAATTTTATATTAATTCAATGTGAAATAACACAAAATAACGATTGAAAAATATTTAAAAAATTTTTTAGGAACTTTGACGGTAAAGGTTAAGTTTTAATTTTGTTCCAACGCATATTTTCAAAATACGATTCAACCATAAAGTGATGATTGGGAAATTTCAAGGAATAGGAACTTTGACGGGCTGTCAAAGGTTAAGGAACACCAACTTATTATCGCCAACACCGAATAAGAATAGGCATGAGCGAAAACACTCTTGTGAGGCAGCACTGGACTTCTTGCAGGGCCCCGTTTATAAACAATGGAGTCGACCTGATGTCTTGAAACGAAGTTTAATTTTATTTCTTTATTGCTGTTATTTGAATACTATGTTATCATGTTTTTCTATTTTTATTTACAGCTTTGTATGAATGCTAAAAGCCTCTGAGATCTGGAATAAATTTAAAAAATATATATATATTTATTATGAATGCTAGGGTGAAAAAAGACAAATTTTCAATGAATATTTTCTGCCCGAATCATTTCCCAGTGGCGTGTATTTGATAGTGGCTGAAAAACTGTGCAATCCCCTTAAAAAGAAAATAAATAATGTTTTCCGAATAATTTTAACACTTGCAATTTCTAAGAAAACTCGAATGAGGAATTCACACATTTGACAAATGTTGGCGGCCATGTTGATTTTTAAATATAGGTAATCAATTGCATTGCCCAGTCTGGGGCCAAGGAGTCGAAAGGTTTATGTAAATTTTCCACAGCAATTTTCTTTCAAATCGGTATAGACCACACTTCTGGAGATTTTCTCACTGTTTTTTTTATATGTATACAATACACGTATCACAATAAAAAGGATTTGTTGGATATTTATATTAATAAAATATAAAAACATATTTGGAGGCAGGTTTATTTATTGAATTAAAAGATAACTTAAATAGTAAACAGTTTAAATAAAAAAATCTTATAAATCATATTAGGTTTTCAGCACTAAGATAAACATATTTACAGATAGATAAATAGTAATAATTATTTACAGTTCAATAAAAATATACGAAAATTTTTTTTTAAATCAGTTCAAATTAGCACAGCTAAGATTTGTTCCCTTTCGTCTATTCTTTAAATGAACCTGGAAAAAAAATTAAAAGATTAGTTTTATATTGCTAAAATATTATTTTTATTCACAACAATGCTAATTTTAGTAAATGTTTTTTTGTGCACCACTTTATTGGGGTTTAAGGCCAACTAGTTTCAGACACTTGCATGCTTTCTTCGAGGCAGTATTATCCACTATAAATAGTTTTCTTTGTGAGCATGGGCATAAATACTCACAAAGTTCACACTCGTAAGTATATACAAGTGTGAACTTTAAAAATTTAGAACTGATGTTAATAGAAATTTTAAAACTTTAAAATCTTTTTTTTTAAAGCCCTGCCCATCCCACAGCTTTTCTGCATTCTAAACTCTTTCCTTCGCCGCGGTACTTTCCAAGTTCGAATCAATGGCGTACTTTCTTCCTCTGGATTTGTGACAGCGGATGTGCTACAGGACTTCCTTCTATCCCCTACTTTGTTCAACATTTATACTCAAGACATTCCTTTGACAGAAAACTACGCATCCTATAAAGACTCTATACGCTGACGACAGCCATTTCAGTTCAATATAGATCACTGAGAACGGTGACCCTCAGACTTCAAGATAACATAGACCTCCTCCAAACATGGTACGACAAGTGGCGCATTGACGTGAACCCGACCGAAAGTGCTGCACTTTTCCTTTTACAGTGCAGGCTCGCAGCACTCCGGTGGGCCACGTCAAATAACAAAACCACACGATGCCAAAAAAGTGCCAAGTACCTTGGAGTGACACTCGACCGAAAACTACGATGGAATACACACACACACACGAGACACTAGCGAAAGCGATACGGACAGCAAACGCACTATACCCCCTCACCAGCTGCAACAGTAAACTCAACCTCAAAAACAAACTACTCATTTATATATCGACAATCCGACCAAAACTTACAAATGCTTCACCCATATGGGCTACATCAAATTCAAAAAGACTTTTTAACATTTCAGAATGCATTGCTCAATTATCAATTAATTATATTCCGTGATTTTTCGACAATTAATTACATATTAAAAAAAACGTCCCCAAGTTTTCAGTGTTTTCTGTCTAAAAAATCTAATTTGCCACATTAATTAACTGTAAATATTTACCACTTTGAATGACCTTGAGGTGATTTTTCACAAAAACGACGCTACACAAATTATCAAAATATTTACCTATAATATACTTGACAAATCATTGATTATTTAAGATATTTAAAATGAGTGGATTAAAGCAACTAATATTTATTCTTTGTAAGTTAAGTTATTTACTACGATTTTTCATGGGTAATAAATAGTTATTAACTATAAATAATTCCTTTGTGAGTATGTTTGAATGTTAACTTTTCAAATTTGGAGCTGATGCTAGTTAAAGTTATCAAATTTTCAAAGAAAAAAATCAAATCCCTACCACCTACCTATTATATATTAGACAAATCATTATTCTACATTTTTTTAATTGATGATTCCGGATAATCTAATATTTTTACCGTGTTACTGAAAATGAAATAAAATCTGTCTTTTATCAAAATTGTGGGTTTTTTTCACAATTTTAAAAGTTTCTTTTTATGACAATTTTCAGCATATCTTTATTACCACAGAAATTTATTTGGCTCTTAAAAAGAACGATAATGTTGAAACAATAATTATTTCTCATTCGACAGGTTGTATATTATAGATTCTGAATATATTGGGCGTAATATAAATAACTGAAATTCTGTAAATACATTTTTTCAATATACAATCAGCTTATTCAGTTATGAGATAGATTATAATGACATCTAACAAGTTTTAACCAGATAATTGGAGAATATAGACATGTGTATTTAGATATTTCCACTCCTATGATAACCAGTCAAAACCTTCAATGTGACAAAATTGACATTTTACAGGAGTAGAGAAACTTTTATCATTCTTCTGGGAGATGCACAGTGCCGAAAAGGTTTAAATTTCTGAAATAATTTAATTTATTGATTCCTATGAAGCACATTGAAAATTTCACAAAGTTAAAATACCATTCCAATGTGAAGAAAAAGTAAATAAAATAAAATAAATGTAATTTGTGTCACATCATTTGTACAGTCCTTGGTGAGCTCTGGCATCATGAAATTTACACAACTTTTGTGTCTGGAATTTTCAGGTCAGTGCAACTGATTTTACTGTGCAATATTTTTCATCATTTCGTTGATTAATTATTTTTAATAAAGTAACGTATAATAACAACTAACTACAATACAATTATTAATATTGACCAATGTTTGAATTGTTTAATTGTCTCATTGTTTAGTGAGGCGGGTGACATAAATAATAATGCTTTGGGGTGCCGGCAAAGAAATATTTATAATTACCTTAATGATTTGAGCATATTCATTTCTATTGAGCATATCATAGGCGACGGAGAGCAGTCGTTCAGCTGAAACGTGGAGGACCTTCTCCCCAGTGCAGAAGAAATCCATGCCAAGCTCCAACCCAGTGCCAAAGTCACACTCGTCTGTGGCAATGTTCGCATTTGTGATCACGTGTTGCAGTGTGGCGAGGGCTACAGTTTGCTGGGAGTCATTCATTGCATTAACGACGTTTGAAATCATCTCTTTTATCTTATCTAAAAAAATAAAGTTAAATCAATATTGTTTGATTATTTTAGATCATGACAAATGAGACTAGCTCTCTCAAAATTTTGTATTCCTTGTAATTTAATGATAAAGTTCAAAATTTGTGTTTTTCTACATTAAAAAACTACCAAAGTTCTTGGAAAAGCATGAACTTTCATTCCTAAAACCACCAAACTCCTAAGATAACCTGATTTAAAAAAATATAAGATTATAATGCCAATGTTGGGATTCAAAATGTCATGTTATTTTGTTAAACAGTCAATGTTGACATTGGTAAATCCTTTTTTTATTTATCGATTTTGATACTTATAGCATTGAGTCACAGAATTTATTTACGGAAAATGTCTTTTACATCTTGTACAATGTTTTAAGCATAATTCAAAAAGAAGATTTTTATTTTTTTAAACTTTTACTAAAGTGGCCTATTTCTTGAAACATCTCAATACTTATCAAAAACAAAAATGAATAAATAGATGAATTTAAAATGTTGACAAAAATGCTCTTTACAAGATTATCTTAGATTATAAGATATCATCATATTACATATCTAAAAACCATTATTTATCTACAGCCCTGATTATCAAAGCTTCATCAGATATTCTTTTCTTACTCAAAAATTTCAATATTATAAATTGGCTATCTTTTTAAGAATTATTTACGTATACATAAGCATTTTTTTTATAAATGCAATATTAACATCCCCGAGCAAAATTTACAGTTTTTTAGAAAACTATAATAGATATTGCCTTTCTTGTGAATTATTTTGACTCACTTTTAGTTGATTTATCACTTCACTACGAAAAGTTACTGATTTCTTTAAACACACACCTAAACAATATCAATAGGAATTTAAAAAATAATAATACTTTAAGATATTTGGTTTTAATGCCAATAAAAAGTCTTTAAAAGCCAGGCTCACCAAAAATACGGTTTTGTAGTTTGACTTTTCTAAACAACCCAACGATCCATAAACAACCCAACATAAAATAGATATTAGTCTCACCATCGGGTTCAACGAGGCGCCTATACCCCAGCATAGTCTGTCGGTTATACGGGACGAGGATGCCTGCACCATGGAATGTCTTTGCCACTACGGAATTCATTCGCTTCTTCATCAGTGGAGTGTTTGGTTCCAGAGTAAAATTGTTTTTATTAGCCCACTCCTTCAATGGGGTGATAAGTTTTTGACAAGCAATTGAAGTGAAGGGTGACTTTTTCTTGGTATTCTCCAAGTAGGCCCTGCAAATAAATAATTTAATTTGTATATCTCACTAAATTATACGCACATGAAGCTTGTTTGTACTAAATAAAATTGTAAAGTTAATATATTTTTGAGTAAATATCTAATGTTTAAAACTGAAACATTTTATGACTTTTATAAGACTTAAATTGTCCATAAAAACTCCACATTGAATTAAGATAGTAAACAAGACATTTATAATGTAGGATATGGAGATCATAATATAAATAATAACCCATACTTATGTATTCCTTTGATGAATTCTCAAAATTTTTAACATATATTATGTACAACGATTCACACTATAAGAAATAGCTAACGTAATTCATTGCTTTTCATTTTTTACTTACAAAACAGCCCCAAAGATATTTTCTGCAACTGGAATGATCTTGCAACCTTTTTCAGCCTCATTGGACGCAACGAAACAGGGGGATTCCGACGGAGAATCTCTGAAGTATCCCATATGAAAACCATTGCTCCCAACTGAGGTAAGAATTGTCTGAAAATTGAAAACGAGATTAGTTTACTAACTGTATCTGTTAGATGGCCTTAACCCTTTCTGGTCCACAATAAATAAATAAAATGTTCCATCAGGTCCACAATAGATTTACAGAATTACAGGGTAAAACAATACATCCAGGTTTTTTTTTTATTTTGACACTAAACTGCTTGTATTTTGACACTTAACTGATGAAGAAGAAAAATGTCGAATAACATTCGACATAGGACTCACTGGAATAAAGTCGATGTCGAATGTCATTCGACATAGGACCGGAAAGGGTTAAGAGTGCTTACGGGAGAAAGTATCTTTATCAATAATAATAAAGGAAAGATTTAATAAGATCAAGTTAACTTGTCTGTTTTTTTCTTCTCTGATCTAAATAGTGCAGTTTCTGGTAAGCGTTAAAAATTAAAGGAGAAAAACAATAATCACACAATAGCCAGTGTAACAAATCCCAAATTAATAGTTTCATTTAAATTGACAGCACATTATGAAAAATAATGCTTCTTAAACAAAAAGGAATCTTTTTTAAGTATTATAGTTAGTGCAAATTCATTCATGCAAAAAAAAGGATAAATTTTATTAGCAAAATTTTAAATAGGGGAGGTGAAGGTAGAAGTAACATAATTTACTGTGTATTAATAACATCATGTTTCAATTTTTCTTTACCTGAAATTCAGGTGGATCATAAAAATAACGCCAGTGGAGAAGATAGTCGCTGTTGTTCGTCCTTATGGGTAAGTTCCCCAGAAAAACGTCAAAAGGTCCAACCATCGACAGGTTAACAGCTTTGAACACATTCTTTATTCCATCCTTTGTTGCCAGCGAACTACAAAACTCCCAAAAACTGTGGAAGTCATCGGGCATCTCAACTAAGAATTTCTCCTGGATGAACTCAGAAACGTCTTCGGGAATGTCATGTGTACCTGATACTTCTTCACCATGTTTACTTGACACATTTGCTGTGTCTAGACTCAGTTTTTTCGACGGTGCCAAAATTAAGGCCGGCGAAATAGGGGACGGATTTGTAGTATTAGCCACATCTACTGGCGATTTTGACCTATGATCTGATATGTCATCCACTACGTTTGTTGGAGAATTTGCAGTATGAACCACATCCAACTTTATAATCTTTTTTGGTGGACAGTCGTCTTTCTCGGGAGAACGCTGCTTCTTGGGGTGTTTGAATTTTTTCGTATGTTCGGGGTTTCTCTGATAACATTTAGAAGCATATTTACAAACAGGTCTCGGATCTTTAGCGTACTCCGCTTCTTCAGACATTTTATGTTATAATGTCTTTAGTAAAAAAATGCAATTAATATCCAATCAATCAAATACACTAATAGATGGTTTATAATAAACGCGCATGTACATAAATAAACTCAATCGCCCGCCAGATATTATTTTATTATGAATCAAATCAATTTTCAACAGAGCGGCTAACTGTTAACTTTCACTCGTCGCGGTTGGAATACTACGGCAAGCACGATGGACGATCTACCAACAGATTTCGATGTAATCGTTATTGGAACAGGTATTTTTTAGAATCTCTTACATATCGTAAATTTGTTGCAAACCCCATTACGATTACGATTATTATGCGCGGCTCCACCTTATGCCCATAGTATGTAATTTCGTCGCTTATTCAAGTAATATACTTTTTGCCTTACAAAAGTTAACAAATGAATAATAGTTTCATCCATCAAGTAATAATCTTTGGAAACTAAAAAGAATACTAATTAAATTTGTTATTTAAGACTTTATTAATTTATAATTAAAACACTGCTACCAAAAATGTTAGCTTAATGGAATTCGGATAATTAATTTAGTGTTGCCAAATTTGTCATTGAGAAGTGAAACTATTGTTAATTATTGACTCATTGATTCTTTGGGCTGACATTTTTTATGATTCGTTTAATGAAAACAAAGCAAAACTCTTCAAAATGTCTGACTTATTTTTTGCTGTATGGAACGAAATATTAAAACAAATCGATGTTAGTTATAATTCCTGTTCCTCTATCTATCTTTGTCAATAGTATAAAACAGCAACAGAATACGTGGCACTGTTATTTTTTTACAAAGTGCCAATAAAAGTATTAAATCAAATGAATTCCAAATACTTTATTTTTTTTTTACTACGATTAAGTTTCTTGCAAACCATTGATATATTGTTGAAGGCAGAAGATCTGCGCAAGTTATTTTTTTTAGATCTTATCCATTTAATATAAATAGACAATGGAGTCATATAATCATTTAACTAAATTAGAAATCAGGCCTGCCATGTACAGATCACACAATGAATTAACTAGTTTTAAATAAATGTCTGACTCTTATTAACATCTATAGCCCAAACAAGCCACTCTTCAATGCAAAATCAAACAATTTACATATGTATGTGGGTGAAAATTATTTGCTATTAAATCCCAATCCCCATGATATGTTTTTGTGTAATCTTCTGAACTTATTTAATATTCCTGAGCTATTTAAAGAAATAATAAGTAGGTATAGGTATTTTGATTAATACCTATTGAAATGCAAGCAATTGACAGAACATATATGTTTTTAAAGTCGCCTTAAATCTTTTGTCATGGAGAAAAATATTTACTTGAAATATCAGATAATTTGTTGTATGTCTTACAATGACAAGCGCTTAATTCCGTAATCATTATTTGTTTAGATGTGTTGGCCCTTGTTTAAATTATTTATCATGTTGTTAATGCAATGCGTGATGGGCAATGGCCTATCATTGTGTCATAAACTCCCAGGTAGCGGCCTGAATTTTAAAAAAAATACTCATTTACATAACATTATTTATAACCCATTTAATTATATCACATTCAAAAGAATTCTCACAAAATATGATCACGGGTTTCACATTGACAAATTATTTAAAAAATGTTTTGATAAAAAAAAAAATTAACATTATATATTTATCATAAAGATTTTGAAATATTGATTTTATCTAAATAACCATTTAAAAATAGAATGCTCTTTTCACTTTGACATTAAAATTATAATAATGTTGTTTTAAAAACGTATTTTTAATCACAAATGTGCTTGCTTCCATTAAAATAATCTGTAAAAATCATCCAAATGTCATAAAATATCTATTTATCTTACAAAACGAATATTTATAAACAGAATGCCCTTTTGAGTATGATTAAAAATTACTCATTCACTTGATTGAAAAAAAATATTATTTCACATTTAAATAATATGTAGTATATTTGTCGCACATTCCGCACACTCTCCAAATGACCAGATCTAAATAGCCAAGTACTTCTCAACTTCCTTTTCCCCCATCTCCTTTTCCTCCCCACTCCTTACAGCCTCGCAACACACCCCATTTGGGGATGCCATACTCCAGCTGGTTCCGGACAGTGGGGGCTTCATCAATTGGAAGGCTTTGTATTCGTCTCTTTAAAATCTTTAAAAATTCCGAATTCAGAACATACATTTTTTCTTTGTTAAAGGTATGACCGAGTCGATAGTTGCAGCAGCAGCTAGTCGAATTGGGAAAACTGTTTTGCATCTGGACTCCAGTGATTTCTACGGGGGACTCTGGGCCTCTTTCAACTTTGATGGACTCCAGAAGATGATCGAGGATGCCAAGGGAAAGAGTTTCGCCAAGGACGAGTTTGGAATCTTCAATGTAGAAGACAAATGGTACATTAAGGAGTAAGCATACTATTATGTACTATTAATTGTAAATTTGCAATTGTGACAAAATCAGGGAGTCAACAGAGTTCATGTTTGAGAATATTCATCTCTTCTAGCTGAAATGAGCAAAATGCCTGAGACAAACAAGTGTGTTCAGTTTTGAACTTTTACTTTAATAATTTATCTATTTGCAGCAAATAGTTTCCTTATTTAGATTACAAATATTTTCAAGAGAAAATTAAAACACTAAAACTTTTAATATTAACCCAAAAAAACTTTTTGGAATATGTATAAATTGAAAATATTGATATTAAATGTGTAAAGCATGTTACTTGTGTAGAAAATACATCCATATTTAGTTATCAATACAATTATAAATGTTATCCAGAAAAAACTCATTTTAGTTTTTTTAAAGTTTCTAATAAAGAATTTTTCTAACGTTTGTTCTCTTAAATTTTTTAGATCTAATAAGGAGGCAGAAATTGAGAAGAAAATTAAAGAAGTTAGTCTCGAAGAAGGTGCTGCAGCTCCTGAGGCAGGAGAAAGCGGAGATGGAAAAACTGAAACTTCTGGAACCGTGTGGACTCAAGATAAGGTCAAAAGCGAATATAGGAAGTTCAATGTGGATTTAGCCCCCAAGGTACAAGTTTTATTTATTTTAATAGATCATACAATCAATATGTAGAACAATAGAAAACAAATGGTTTTGTCATAAAAGTCAAATATGTAAGTCATTGATTATGACTAGAGATGTACCGAACCTCTGCTTCTGTTTCCGCAACTACAGAAGTTCTGTATGCTCTTTCATTTCCACCTTCTGGTTCTTCTAAATTTAATGAATCTTTTTAGGTGCGCTGCTTATTTATTTATTAATTTTCTTGAGGGTACAGGTTTTCGCTGAGTAATGAATGCTCTTCCTCGATAGAAGTTATGGGAAAGTCAATTTTTACATCCTTTTTTTTGCCATATAATGTGGCAAAAAAAAATAGTTAGGATCTGCTTTATAGCCAGTTTACAACACAAAAAAGCTTCATCCTGATAGTTTGAAACAATAAATTCCAAAGCATGGTAAAAAAATTGGCCGATGAATTGAATTCTAGCACAAAATTTTGTGAGCTGACTTAAAGCTGCCTGTACGCATTTGCTACATTCTTGACCCAAATAAATAAAATTACTTGAGATTAAAATTCTCAAATGAAATTGTCAAAGAGCAGTGCCAATTCACAAAAAGAACATTGCATTCCTCCAAGCCCTGCGAGGAGAAGAAATTTAAACGAAGAGCAACCTTCAACATGCCGGTACGCAACCACAGATATTAAAATTTCCAATTGATTTATTAGAATCTACGTTGAGCATGGACAATGTCTAATGAGTAATGCAACGCCTTTCTTAATCCAAGCTCCAAATGCAATAGAGTTTTAGTAATTCAAATTTTTACTGACCCACATTGCAGATATTTAACTTATTTGAAGTTTACAAACATTAAAATGTAGGATAATATAGGAAATACAATTATTTTTTTAAATCAATACATTGATAGATTATAAATCACCTATTGATAATGATTCTCATAAAGAAAAACCACTGATATTCATTTAACAAATGCCGTAATATGATTTTGTATCGTCATTTTTTCAAATGTCTTTTTCTCACTTTCATCTTTTTGGGGTTTGATGCTTTCTGCATAACTACTTCTAATTATGACGTTGTCTTTATGTCAATTTTTTTATTAAATATATAAAAATAAATTATATGTTTTATAGACAATCATTCCCAAATTACAAATAACCTGACAATGTTTGAATTTTCCCTTCTCCCACCATAAAAAGCTGGAATTGGTGCTTGTGCAATTATGATGGGGGACTTGGCTTTCAGACTGATTGAACCTGTGTCGCCTGGGTGACAAACCTGAAGTTTTGAACTGCTCGACTAAACAAACTGGTTATTGTTTCAGCTATTGTTTGCCCGTGGAGAGTTGGTGGAGTTGCTGATCTCCTCCAACATAGCGAGGTATGCGGAATTTCGCTGCGTGAACCGGGTTTTGACATGGATCGGAGACGTGCTGGAACCTGTTCCTTGCTCTCGCGCCGATGTGTTTGCCACGAAACACGTCTCTGTGGTCGAAAAGCGAATGCTGATGAAACTCCTCACTTCATTTTTGGAGTATGAAAAAACCAAAGAACACGAAGAATTCAAAGGTATATACATACATATTAATTTTACTAACAATAACATGACCTTCAATTGGGTTAATTTTGACAAATTTACAGGTTAAGTTAATATTATGAGTATTCAATTACAAATACATAATTAATAATAAAAATTAAAATATCACCCTTTACAAGGCTAGAAAATAAAATAAAAACTATGGGCTAAAGTGACCATACAGCTCTACCTAGATTTAATTTTGGTCATATAAGGTTATTTTATTTTACAGGAGTGGAAAATAAAACGTTTTTGGAATTCCTGAAAAGCAAGAAGCTAACAGGAAACCTAATTCATTATGTTCTATACGCAATTGCGGGAGGAACTGACACAACTCCGTGCTTTGAGGGTATCTATAGATGCAAGCGATTCCTCATCAGTTTGGGTAGATATGGAAATACACCCTTCTTGTGGTCAATGTACGGTTGTGGAGAGCTGCCCCAGTGTTTCTGCAGGTAAAATTGAATCATATTAGTTTAGGTTATGACAAATCGAATATAACACATTAACTCCAGGATTTAATTCTCTCGACATCACCAAGTGCATATATTCACTTCCATCCACTTGCGCATCAAATACTCTCCTGATACTCCTTTCCTCTCTATATCATCTAACGTTACTTTCTTAATCTGGTTTATTAAGCTTACATTGGCTTTCCATTCTTTTCTGATTTACTTATTCGTAGTACGGTTGTACATAATATTATCTCATAGTTTTATGACACATACTTAAAATAACTTTTTTACTCAATAATAATAAAGATAATCTAATCAACTCAATGCATCCGATTCTTCCAGATTGTGCGCGGTGTTTGGAGGAATCTATTGCCTGAAGAGGCCCATTGATTCCATCAAAATTGAGGAGAATCCCGTTGAATCCAAGAAGAGTGTTGAAATTCATAGCAACAACAAGATTCTGACTTGCGAGCATGTTATTATCGGGATCGACAAGGCGCCCAAGGAGTTCCTCTCTGTGGCTGACTTCACCAAGGGAATATCCCGGGCAGTCTTCGTGACCAACAAGAGCGTACTGGAGTACGAAAAGGAATCTCTCACCCTTTTACAATTCCCTCCTCTTGAGGGCTTAAGTGACCCTGTGACCATCATCGAGCTAGGGCCATCTACATCTTCTTGCCCCAAGGGCTTATGTAAGTTAAACTTTTAGTATGTTGCATCTACAGTACCCACACTTCAATTTACAATATTGTCCATTTGTGAATCTTTTTTGTGTGGTCTTTTTTACAGATCTTGTCCACATGACATGCACCCAAAGGAAAACTGCCAAGGAAGATCTTCAACTCTATGCAGAGAAGTTATTAAGCTTGGAAGAATGTGATTCTATTAAATCTCCAGATAAGGATGATGAAGGTTCCAATGAGAAGTCTAAGCCACAGGTTATAATAATTTATTTTAACATCTAAAAGTTTTTATTTGAATATTTCTATTTTTGAAAGTGTTTAATTTTTGTTGAATTCCACTGTTATATGACTAGCTTTGATACCCGGCTTCGTCCTGGAGTAGATTATTATGTAGTGTTCACAGCGTAGATTATTATGTAGTATTCACAGCCATTTCTAAATAATTTATGATAGTGATTATGAAAAACTGTTTTTTTGTAGGTTCTGTGGAGTTTCTATTTCAACATGGTGGACACAAGTCAGCCGGGAATGTGTGAGACATCTTCATCTAAAATTCATCTCTGCTCTGGTCCAGATATTGACTTAGACTTCGACCACGCTGTAAAACAGGTAACCTAAAATTTAAACAAACAAATTCCCATTTTAAAATATGTATACACGGTGTCCAAAAACTCATGGTAACGCAAATAAACAAGTTTTTTTCATTTTCAACATTTTTACTTCAATAACAAAACGTTTTTCGGCATCTTTAGGGTCAAGACATTATTGGAGTGCCAGATCTACGCTTCGTCGCATTTTAAAAGACAATTAGCAGCTGGTAAAGATCTGGATATTTTTAATTTTAGCAAAAAAAAAGAACTTCAGACTCAATTTACTCGAAAACGAAACCTCAAAAAACAAAAATTTATACCATAAAGTCAACTCCAATTATGATGTAGATTCAACAGTTTCCCGCTTATACCATGAGTTTCCAGGCACCGTGTATACATAATTCATATTTTGCACACTGATTATAAAACCATACTTAATTTTCTGATTTAAATGTAAAACAACTCTATTAGACATATTATTGATGGTATTTTTTTTTAAAATCACTGAGAACATGCCAAATATATTCATAGAGGCTCTAAAGCTGTTCATGGTCCAATAAAATAAGTAGGACCCTCGACCCTCTTCAAAAAAAAAAAATCCAAAATATAATTTTTTTCTTTCCTTAGACACAGCTTTCTAGCCTTTATGGACCGTCCTTGCCAAATACAGTTGTAAAAAATAAAATGTTTTGATTGTTATGCCAGTGTGCAATTATATTGGTACATACCATACTATTTGTTCCGTTTGCTAATAAAGCTGTTAACAGAAAATAGTGACCTCAAAACAAGTGTCATGCCAATTGAATTTTATGGAATAAAAAATAATCCATTACAAATCTGTAAAACTAATTCAAAAATCCTTCACTGCAGGGCCGTGAAATATTTTCTAAGATCTGCCCGGATGTGGAGTTTTTGCCCCGCGCTTCGGACCCAGAGGAAATTATCTTTGAAGGAACTGATATGGAGACCGGACCAGAATTTGAAAAGAACGAGAAGAATGTGTCCGAATCAGATGGTACCAAAAATGAAGGAGATAAAGCCGAAGCATCTGCTGAAGGAATTAATGATTAAGACAATCGGGAAGTTATTTTCTTACAGTATATAACCTCACTTTTACAGATGAACCAGTTTTTTTTGTGTGAATTATGTGTAAGCCTTAAATTTGAATTATTTTTTAGATATTGTCTTGATTTTGGGATTATTCCTTATCCTGTGAAGATCAGTGCTTGATAAAAGTATAGTTTTAAGAATTCATATTTGCTTAATTATCTCATGAAGCTCCTTACCCTCTACATTATGCGGTGCTATGAATCCCTTTGAAATGTTAGACATCTATCAAACCACGAGAAAACATTTTAAATATTCAAATGTTGATATTGCTCTTGTAATATGGATTATGTTACTATCTTTCTCGTATGAGTATGTGTGTAAAAGAGGGTTCAAATTAAAGCTTCATACACATAATATATTTTATGCTTATCAAATGCATAGTAGATATTTGACAAATATCTTAATGTTTAAACTCAAGCATATTTAATATGATAAATAATATGTATTATAATTAAGAGCTTATATTTTACACTCCTGCAATGAATGTGTTTATAAAACACGGCTGTGCTGAATGCAAATAGAAATGCAATGATCTCCCATATGAAATGAACAAACCTTTTAACGTATTATTTTTTTGTGATATCTCATCTCCATTGGGAGTACATCTCTCGAATATCTCCATATTTTAACATTACCATTTTTGTGCTCTTGACAAGCGATTCCATTTTTGTATTGAAATCATAATATTGTTCCTCAATCGCCATTAGTGATTTAACGTTCTGAAATATATAGTTTATAGATCAGAGTTCCTCCTAATAGTTTACCAATGATAAAACCCAGTCAGGTATTTTAATAAACTTAGAATAAAGGTGTGATGAAACATTGTGCTTGCGTATATAATATGTATTTATTTGTCTAAACGTAAAACAATTTGGCTCTTATTCGAAACAATAATGCTTATAAAACATAAAGCTTTTCTTTCATCTATTTTATATTTGTTAGGAATGTAAAAAGTGTCAGAAAATGTAAAAATATTTGGTTATGTCCATGTTTTTGGTTTATATGAAAGTTTGACACAATATGCACAAAACCTAAATTTTAATTTTATCATATCAGGTCAGAATCTACTCTTTACTGGCTTCTAAACATTGTGGCATTACATTCTATGGCATTACAGGTGTTAGTTTTTCCAAATCAAAGATTTAAGTAATTTTATCACAAAAATAAATATTTTTAAGTTACATTGTATTCAATAATATATGACTCACATTACCATTTGCTATGTTGCAATCAAGTTCATGTTATAAGTACTTTTTTATATTACCTTGTAATAATAAAGATCCAATACTTAAATATCACTTTGTCTTTCACTCTAATACATTCAACTAGCCAAAAATTAAAAACAACTAAATTCTACTCAAAGTCTGCTTTATAAAAAAATCCAGCTCACCCCCAGTTGCATTATTCAAGCCAAAAAATATAACTAATACAACAATAATTTTGCAAGATCTTACAATTGCCTTAAATAGATCCTTTCACATAATGTGCACAATGTAAACTGAGTAGCTTGAAGACTTATAAGACGTTTATTTAAAGAGATCTTAAGGACTGCTAGCTCACTCATTCGAAAATATAATACAAAGTCTAATGTTTTACACAATGCAAATAAGGTCTGGATTTATTTTTACACTATTTTACATGCTTACTTGCAAATTAACAAATAAATCATATCCCGGTATGAATAATATTTCATATTATAACTTTATTATTATGCAGTGAGATGCACACATAGTTTTACAATGAAACATATTAAATATAAATCTCAGTACAGAAGTTACAAGAGTAAAATTGTTTAAAGTTAATCAACTATTGCATCCATCGGATTGTTACACCATTGCACTTGGCTCAACACTACTATTTTGTATTGTATTTGTGGAATTAGAAATCTCTTGGAATAAAACAAAAAGATTTGAATCCATATTATATTTTTGATAGCAAATCATCCATCGTTTTAGTTAATTTATTGATAAATTAACCAGTGTCCTGATACGATAATCTCTAGCTGTATACTTTTAATTTGTGTTTTCAATAATTTGGTCCTCAACAATTTATTAAAAACGCAGCAATGTCAATAATTTATCATCAACAACACATTGCATTATATTTCAGTCAAATTATTCTGAAATGTGATGTTAACTTAATCAGTATCAGTTATATATATTATAATATTGGTATAATTGCATTTTTCAGATCTAATTAACGAGACATAAGGTATTTATAATCTTCTTGAAAATAGGGAAGAAATTTTTCATAAATATTTAGTCAGTAAACACAAACAATTCATAGTTAAACATATAATATTTGAATGGCAACAACTGTATTAATAATATTATGTAGACTCTGTTGACATAGACTGTTTGGACACAATTCATTACATGAATGTACAATAATAATAATATATATTTATAGTACTGGAATAACATTCTTCCCACATCATCTACACGTAGAAATATAATTTATTTAAGATTGTTTCAGTTTTACTCTCTCCTTAAGAGCGTTTATATTTCTCCTGGAAAAGTAACACTGCCATAGAAGGCAGATAGAAGTAGACTAGACTATTAAGAATTTCTGATGGTTAATAATGATGAGGGAAATTGTCAGATGAAAGATTTATTTAACTAAGTACCATTTTTTGTTAGTGTGGGTTGGCTGAACATGGAAAACTCTTGACCAAAAAAGTCACAAAAGAGAGCTTATATTAACATTTTTTATCAAAGACAGACATGTCGAATTAATAAAATCAATTTAAAGTTTTAAATAATCATAATTAAACTTAGAATAATAAGTAAAACATCTTAGAAATTATATTGAAAAATGGCCAAATATGTAACAATAAATTCTTTGAAGATCAATTGTTTTTTAGATCGCTGTTCAAAAAACATATAAGGCTTTTTAAAGCACTAAAAACAAAAATAGTAATAGATTTCATTGTTTAAAATAAAGGTTACAATCTGAGACAAAACCTAAAGAAATTAAAATATTCTAGATAAAACATAAAAGGGTTATCAAAATTATAAAGAAATATGCAATCAATCTCCAAATGAGTAGAGAATAATTAAATTAAAAATGATGAAAGATTTTTAACAAAACGTCTTAGAAGAGCCGTTTTTCATAAGAGAAAAGACCATGAACATTCCCCTCAACCTGAGCTGAATGAGTTCGGCGCATGAATCTTAATTCCTTAGAATAGGTCATTTTTAGTAGTTCAGCCACTGACTTGGCTCCGATATCCTGACAACTGTGCTGCAGGCCCGACTGAAGGTATGGTAGGAACCTCAGCACGGAGCCTTTGTCCACTATACTGCCACTGACTCCCTGGGCAACCCTGTGCTTGTCTGTTTCGTTGTGGAAGTAGCGACTCATGGCTGCCCCCTTGCCGTCCTTGTGCTCCATGGCCTCCAGGCTGCCCATTCAGCGGTACTTCTTCAGGCGCACACCGTCAGAGAAGAAGTACTCTCCCGGGGCTTCCGAAGTTCCGGCTAGAAGGGAGCCCATCATCACTGTGGAAGCCCCTAGAGCCAAGGACTTGACAATGTGTCCCACGGATTGAATGCCTCCATCTGCGATGACAGGGACGTTGTGTTGACGAGCGTGGGAAGACACTTGGTATACGGCGGTGGCCTGGGGACATCCGCATGCCATGACTTCCTGGGTGATGCAGATGGAGCCGCTGCCCATTCCCACCCTCAGTGCATCCACTCCTGCATCGATAAGGTTCTTGGCTTGCATGCGTGTCACCACATTGCCTCCGATCACTTGGATATTAGGGAACTCAGTCTTAATGTATTTTATCATGTCAATCTGGTATATGGAGTTTCCTTGGGAAGAATCAATGACGATGACGTCCACCCCGCTGTTATGCAACAGCTTTAGGCGCCCCCGGTCATCTTCCCTAGTGCCAATGGTCGCCCCCACCAGCAGCTGCTTGTTGGAATCCTTGGAAGCATTGGGGTAGCTACGAGCTTTTTTCAAGTCAGTGCGAGCGATCAAAGCCACCAACTCTCCTGACTCATTAACAATGGGTAATTTTCCCTTCTTGCTTTTTTCCAGAATGGAATTGGCTTCCTGAAGAGTCACTCCCGACTTGGCAGTAATCATCAAATTAATAGGAGTCATCACATTCTCTAAAAGTAATTGAGGACTATTTTCCCTGAAGTCAATATCTCTAGATGTAACAATACCAATCAACTTTTCCCCCAACTTCCCGAAGGCGGTGACAGGGTATCCTGTGAAACCGTTCAATTTCTTGGCTCGAATCACATCAGCCACGGTGTTCTTGGGTCCCATACAAACAGGGTCCCTGATAAATCCATGTTTATATTTTTTTACCTTGAGAACTTCGTTTGCTTGGTACTCTGCGGAGCAGTTGTGATGAATAATGCCAATTCCTCCGCACAGCGCCATCGCCACAGCCATATCAGCTTCGGTAACTGTGTCCATAGGCGTAGAAACCAGCGGAGCTTTGATGGTTATTTTTTTTGTCAGCTGAGAAGTTAAGTCGACTTCATCGGCAGAGAAATCTATATAGCCTGGAAGCAGCAAGAAGTCATTGTACGTCAACCCCTCACTCGATTCGAACAATTCTTGAATCGAAAGTCCATCGCGCAAATCCTCGGAGCAATTATTGGTATCAGCCATTGTAGTGTCTATATACGCGTCTTTTTACGGGTATTGTACTTATTTGAATGACTTCTTACGAGAAGTGATAACGCACTTATTATAAGGGATTCAACAACACAAAAACACGTGGTGTGACCAGGTAATCGTTAATTGAACTAAAATGTAAATGGATGAAGCCTTTTGAAATAGGTAAAACGTACAGAAATTAAGTAAAAGGGTTTTGTGAAACTTGGACAAGGGAGAATATGCTTTACCAAATAATAATTTTGTCAAGAAAATTCCAACTCCGGAGACACGCGACAACCGGCATAAACTGTTCCAAAATTTAACGTCGTCGTCGTCGATTGGCTGTCATTGACAGAACCAGAACGGTAAAGTTGTTCGATATTCCTGCCCAGGTTGCTTTGTCCCAGTGACTTGGCGGTCACTAGAACGGTCGGTAGTATTTCTCGAAAAACGTTATTTTTAGAACCGGTTCCAATTTTTGGAAAATGAAAATGTCGTAATAATGTAAATGATAGTGGATCAGATAATTTAGACCGAGGTTCAAATTTTTTCTCACTACCCCTCTCCTCCGTCATGAAATAATTACACGTGGAGAGGAACCGGTTCCATTTCTTTTTACCACCTTATGGCGTGTACTATTTAGTCGAGTAGTAAGTGGCAAGTAAATGGTTCAGTAAAATTGGTAGATACTGGCCACGTGTGTACAAAACGCTTTAGTGCTCACACATTTTAAATTATTTACTTGCCACTTGCTACTCAATTAAATACTGGCATCGTGTAGACACGCAACTATTGATGGACTTTCCGGCTTTGGAAATCGGTTCGAAAAGTAACTAGATAAATAATTGGTAGAATGGCAATTTTGAATTAAAAAAAACTGTTTTGAAGGTTATAAATACCTTATAACAGCCTTGTTTAGTGTAAGCTTTTTATTGATACTTCCAAGAAAAGGAAACAGCAGTAGATACTCAAGTCTGTTATTTGTAATGTCGTAAAAAATTAATTCCGTAATTTTTATTCGAAATAAAAAACACTATTTTATGTAAAAAAAAAACGATAAAAACATGCTACTACGAATGAAAACACGGATTTTCAGTTATTTTATTGAACGATCTATGATAAGATGAGGGAGAAAAAGTTTTCAGTTAAGGCAGCTACACACCTTTAGTTTTATCGGATGCAATTAGACTGTATAGTTAAATCGCATTGCTGTTGTGCATATACACGCTTAGTTCAAACTTAAGCCTGCGGTTTCAGACTGTATGGTTCGAGCTGTGTAGGTAGAATTTCACCTTATTTTTATGATGGTATCGACGGATGACGTTTTAGCAGTGGTTGGATTGCTGTAAGAGGGGGGGTATTGGAGAATTCCAAATGGCCTGTCGTGGTCTGAAAAGAAAATGGAGGGCGGTGAAGGGCTAGAAAAGGGCGGTTGAGGGCTGGAATGAGAGGCGAGGGCAACAATAATATTTTGTTCTCGTGAATTAAAATTAGTTTTACGCAAAAATCATCTATACGAGTTTAATCTTTTCAAATTCATGTTGATTTATAGTCGGTTCAATTTTATTTTTTGTTGAATTTAGGTGTTCAGCTAAAGAGGTTAATCGGAATCTGTTATAAGATGAACAATAGTGTGTTTCAGTATGTGTTGAGTATCAAATATATATACATATATATATATATATATACACACACACACATTTATCTTGTACATAAGCTATCATTATGAAGATCGAGGGTGCTGAAAAGGTCTATCAAGGTACAGAGTTGATCGCGGAAATTATTTTTAGATTTTACCTCTCAGTCCTGGTGTATACATTTATGTTTTATTATATGTTCGCGTCTACCTATCGTTATAATTGAAACGAAGCAAAACGTGTGGTACACTTCCGCATGCAAATATGTAATTTTGACTTCAAAGATATTTGATCTTGAATAGACAAACATTTTGGAAAGGAATTGAAAAAAAATGAAAAAAAAGTGGTGGTGAACGAAGTGAGTTTGGGAAACACTGGTTTAAGCCGTTTATGCGACAGTGGAGAGAAATATATCAAGAAGAAAATTAACTTATTCATAAAGATCCAAGGTTATTTAAATAATGTACCCATTTCAGATTTTATAACACTCTTGTGTGTAATGCCGGTCTTATACATAATATTTTTTATTATTTTATCTTATTTATTTTTTCTGTTGTTTTAGACAAGTTGTCTATGAATCTGAAAGAAATTTAATTAGGGATGGTTGATATCTAAAATGGGATGTTACTGCAGTTCCAGTTAACGGATACCGGAGAGGAATCGATTATTTATCCAGTTACTTTTGGAGTCAATTCACGGTTACTAACTTTTTTTTCATTTGCAGTTTATTATTTTATAAAAATAAAAATCGGCTCCAAAAATAACCGGTTCCTCTGAGAAATAATACCGACGGTTCCAGTGACCGATAAGTCGCTAGGACAAAGTAGCCGGGACAGGAATATCGAACATCTCTAAGTTTAACCTATAAACTAAGTTTGAGCGGTAATCTGTTTTCACGAACTCAAAAGTGAAGTCGAAATCTCTATAAATTTGCTTGTATTTGTACAATAATATTGAAGAAAGTTTGAGAATTACGATTCCGGCAGCCATTTATAATCACCTTTTAAAGACGACCACATTCCAAACATGTTATCTTCTAGGGTAATTTTTGTTGTTAACTGTCTTAATCCATTGTTTTATTATTAGTGTGATTTTTCTCTATTTGTTTTATCTATAAGACACACTTGAATTTAATTGGCTTAAAGTACTTTTTATATTAATTTCAATTCATTAACAAAATTTCTTAACCTAATAAAATATACCTCTTTCTACTTGTATTTAAATTTTCAGGTATTTTCTACTATTCTTAATCGTGGCCCAAGCATTCCGAGGAGTTATATTCATACAACATCTCTACTGACAAATGAAACGAAGATAGAAAAATGTATGTAACACATGTCAACAAAAAAGCATTGTGAAATTTCAATAAATAATCTATCTCTAATAACAGTTATGAACATCATACTATGTAAAACAATGTCCACTCAATTTCTCTTCCATTTATCAATATTCAGCAAATATACATTGACTCCCCATTACACAACAATGCATAGAAACTGCTGCATTACTTATTATGTAGCTTATTACGATTTATACAATTTTGTTTGGTTGTTATTTTAGCCATCAACCAAGTGACACTATTGGGGAGAGTAGGCAATGACCCCCAAGTACGTGGTTCTGAAGAGCACCCCGTTGTGACCTTTTCTCTCGCCACTCACAACAACTATCGATACGAGTCAGGAGACATGCTGCAGCGAACAGACTGGCACAGAATCAGCGTGTTCAAGCCAACACTTCGAGAGATGGTCAGCTCTTACATGAAGAAGGGGCAGAGAATCTATGTAACTGGCCGACTCACTTACGGTGAAATTAAAACTGACGATGGACAAGTTCGTGCGACAACTTCAATTGTCGCTGATGATGTAATCTTTTTGCAGAACTCTGGCAATAATAATAATAAAAATCCACCTGAATTTTAAACCCATTTTGTTGTACAATCTCATCGATAGTTTGTAAAAGTTGATTTAACATGCCTACCTTAAAAATGTATGACAGTAATTGACTTCAGCATTGAATAGATTATTGATTATATTTTATGTTTAGAATTAAAAATACAGTTTTTAGTTGATCTGTTGATATTTAGAGGTATTTTAGATTAGCTATCTCACTTTTGGTAGATTACCTCACAATTATATTTATAGCAGATCTGATTCAGTAATTTCTTTTTAATGGTTATTATTATGTACTTGTGTACCTTTTGTTACTATTTTTTAATTTTATAGTGTATTGATATTTCTTGAAAAATCATCACTGGACAGACTGCAGTCTGTGCCCTAATGAGCAGTTCGGAGTTTTGTTCGCTGCGACTATTATCATATGCCGGAATATTATACCTTAGATGTGGTGCTGCACACACATAGTATCCGTGTCGAATTTGTGGTGCCGCGTGTAAAAAACTGAATGTGAGTCTTGTAGTTTTTTTTTTAGCAATGTTTAAATACTTACGTAAGCTGTAAATCAAGCATATTTTTTCACCATTTTTTTTGGCAAACAAGCCTGACTACTCTACACCTGAATTAAGAAGATAAAATGGCTGATGTTTCTTGTATGTCATGTTAATAAGTATAATTTAGTTTTAATAAATATCTTTACATATTCTTATTTATTTATCTTATGGTCCTAACTAGGAATTGGTAATTCTCCCTACAAAACAATATTTTTATTTAAAAGACAAAATAAGTTATAAAATCCTAAGATTTATAGTACAAACTCTTTACTAAGCATAATGTGTGTTGGAAAGGGAATACGTCGGTTGCTTGCTGTGAGTACCGACCTTCATCCTTCCGTCTGCCAGTCAAGTGTCCTACCCACTATCAACCACCTGTTTGAAAACAGGCAAACCTGCTGTCACTTTCCTGCTATAATATCAAGGAGAGGAGCCACAAAGCGTTTGTATTAAGCGTTTTTGTTCTATATGAAATTCATCTGTGAATAAATAGATGTCATCCATCTAGTATAGCAAAGTTTCCAACCTTTTTAGGTGGTGAAATCATGTGTCAGACTGACGGACACTGCCAGTGCCTAGATTTATTTGAGTATGGAAAGAGGGTGACAATCAATGATGTTACATAAATATAGACATATTGTAGCGCTCTCAAAGTGGCAAGCAATAATCACGCTAGTTGGTGTGATCGGTGTTTAAGCCGATTTGGTGCTAAACGGTCAGGAGTCGCTTGAGGTTGTTTTAAGCAAGTATGGAACTCGGTCCGAACTTCGGATCTGTTTCGTTCATACACATATATTCTATGAATGTCTATCTTTGTCATACATGACCGATATTTGAATGATGAATTTACTGGTAACGTGTGTGTTTTGCTTGCCACATTTTGTGTTAATATTCTAAGGCCATAACGTGTCTTTATATGTAACGTCATTGGTGACAATTGAATAAACTTTAATAGTAATAATGTACAGACATGCAAAATTACATCTCACTTCCTTGGCGTTTAAAATTCTCTTAAAACATTAGTATTAAGCCAAGGCTGAAATTTGACCTGGGGTCCTCACCGATAAAAAAAAAAAATGGTTACTTTTGTAATATTGTGCGTGACATGATAGAATAAGGCGCAGACAAAATGCAAGGAGCAACGTTAAATAGCTCCCACTGGTAGCAATACTTGAAATTCTTTGCTAGAGTTAAAGTGATACCTGGGAACAAGCTACAACAGAGACCAAAGATGTGGTGGTTCTCAACACTTGATTGGAGGACGCAGGAAATACATTGCAGAAAGAGTAAAAAGCCAAAATGCGGCCACAGCAACAGTAGACCCCTTTTTCTTTTTGAGTAGGGAGATAGGTATCTTTATTAGAAGCATTGTTTGGTTATTACATAAATGATTCCATCATATAGGATCCAAATGATAATTTAGTCTCCTTCAACGGAAGTAATCTTCCCAACAAACCTTCCATTGAGATGCTTGGTGTAACCTTAAGTGACCAATTAAGGCACCGGGGCTCCATCGAAGCCAGAGTAAAGTTAGCCTCTCAGAAGTTGGGCGTGTTGTACAGGGCCCGCAGATACTTCAATAGTACACAACTGCTGACCTTGTACAAATCGCAAGTACGCCCCACTGTTGAATTTGGCAGCCACCTCTGGTCTGGAGCCCCTAAATACCTGAAAAAAACCCTTGACTCTGTGCAGAAACGGGCGGCCCGTTTGATAGATTCTCCTATCTTAATAAACGGATTGCAAACTTTGGAGCACAGACGTCAGGTGGGAATGCTGTCCTTGTTCTACAGGTATTTTAATGGAAGATGCTCCGAGGAACTTGCGTCATTGATCCCTTCGGCACCGGTGCATAGTCGGGAAACTCGCCAAACGTGCGCCCAACATTTGTACACGGTTGACATTCAATACATGAGAACGGGTCGCTTTTACGACTCGTTCTTATGTTCAACAGCTCGGCTATGGAACGAATTGCCGGCCTCTGTATTTCCTCCCTCCTTCAACATGGGGCTCTTCAAGACCCAAGTTCACTCCTTCCTTTCCTCAAAAAAACCCTCCACACAGCATCCCCAAAGATGACATAGGCCCTGAGGGAAATTGTTTTCCTCAAGGCCTCCTGTGTGGAATTATTGTAAAAATAAAAAAATGTACTACTGGACTGAACCGTTGGGATATAAAAATGATCCAAAAAGTACCTCTTTGAGGACAATCTCACACTCCCTATGTCTGTCACATTCTTTGTTACACACATCATTTATGAAAATAGAGAGAGAAGTCACAGCAGAGCTATCAGTGGAGTGTCTTTAGCTTATGAACCTTGTTTTTTACTGTCACATGTTTTAGTGTGAATTTGCAGTTTTTTCTTAGGAATGGTATGTATGTGTTAGGAAAGGGGAAAAAAAACGTGGTCGCATTCTATGCATTTATATTTTTCATTTCTTACTACATAACAGAATGTAATGTAAACATATTATTTTATGAGAACTATCTTATAATATCTTAAAATGTATTTGGTAAATATTCCAACAAACTTAAATATGTATATTTACTACCTATAGAGACGAATGAAGGCCGTGAATTTTACAGGTGGTTTTTCCTGAACTTGAAGGATTCAAATCACAATGATAAAATAAATTTACTGTGTAAATATGCTTATTGGTTCATTTACCCTGAGAATTACCGAATCCCCAGACGGCTGGGGAGCACTTATCTCTTAGTCGTGTCGGCGCAGGCATATCATGGTGCCCGGCCACTAATCTCTGTATATAGAATTAAACATAATTAGCATATACTTTTTAAAAATCATAAAGCTCTTTTTATTTAATAAAGTATGTTCATTGTACAAATATATAACAATATTTGTAATTATTATTTACATGTTTCAGTATATTTTTCTTCAGACAGTATCCGCATGAGAGATCACAGAAAAATATAGCTGTAAATCTGCTAGACAATAGTTAATGTTAAATTCACCCGGTGACGTGCTATCACAGAAGTAAAAGAATTAGTTCTTCATGGATCATCAGGCGCAATATATTATATACAGGGTCGGCAATCTGATGAGAAGTCTCTTATAAAAATAGATTTGAGTGAAACGATTTGAGTTGATTCTTATACGGTGAAATGTTTAAACCATCGTCGATAACAATAGTGTAACTTCACAATGAAAGTACTCCAATTCTGCATTTTATAATGTGGAATGTTTCTTTGCAGACGGGATCATTTTGAAATTTGATGCAATGACCTGAAATAACTTTAATGTCACTAGTGAATGAATAGGTACATCGCTGCTGCTACCCACTTACAAAATTAAATAATGCCAACGATCCGATCCGCTGGGGCAATATAATATTTGTACGTTTTTAAAGGTTTTTATCTATAATTTGTATTTATATAAAATCACACCCACAGAGATTTCAGCGATGCCGATATAATAAATTTTGAAATATAAAATTTTATGCAATATCAATAACTACAATTAGCTTAAATATTATTGGCACATATTGTTTCCAGTGTCTTATCACATTATCACTTATATATTTGTCATTTGCACATTACGAATTAGAAATCAGTCTTGGCATCATTGTCGATGTTGAACCACTCGACCGGGGCTCATAACCGTCAGTGTTGGCTCTCTTCGTGCTTTAAATTCAGAGAGGCGTAATGTTGCTTCTGCTGGTCTCTTTCGCACCGGAGCTTTTGGAGGTTTTCTCCCACAATCATGCTGATTCGATGCTTATCTGAGAGCGTCATTTGCTTGGGGGAGTCGGGGTGCGCTCTCTTGCGGGAATGCAGGTCTGAGGGCATGCTGAGATCGGTGGGCATGTCGTCATCCTGGGCGTGGTTCCAGGAGTGCGAGTAGCTGTCTTCCTCTATCTTGGGTTCGGCCTTGATGGTGAGGGAGAGGGGTGTGGGCTGAACTGGTGCGGGACCCACTGGCACTCGAGTGGGGCTCATTTGTTGGCGCAGCAGGGAGATGTTCTTGATGTTCTTCAGCTCGGTTGGATTTCGGAGGAATCTATAAGGAAAAGGAATCATCAGTACAAATGCCAAAGAACAGTTTACTCGATTAAGTGAGAAGAGATCTACTCAATCTTAGATTTAGTTAGCAGTATTATAATAACATGGGATGTGTTAAGTTGTACTCACTGGTAGCAATGTCTTTCTCCTTGAACTTTCCTGAGAATGTTCACCCTGTAGTAGTAGCGCAAGGCACGGGACATCTTGTCGTAGTTCATGGAGAGGTGATTCTTTTGGATGCCCCAGAGCTTAGCCAGACCGGCTGGATCCACTATCTTGAACACTCCCGTGTCGTGGCTCTTCCACGCAATGTAGTTGGTGTAGCGCTGGCCAGGGTCGTTTAGCAACTGTTGAAGGAAGTCCCATAATAATCTTCCGTCTGAAAGAAATAAAGAATTATTAGTACAAGATACTTTTTCATGCTGCTATACATTTAATTTATATATTTATAAGTGTTTTGAAATCTGTAAACATTGGAAATAATACTTACTTGTATTAGGTTCTGGCATGTCGTTGGGGAAGAATTCTCTAGGCATATTCTTGTATGAGTTGGATCCTCCGGGGGTGAGTGGGGAGTGCGTTGAGATTTGTGAGGGTGTGGAGGGCTCCTTAGGAGAGCGGGGCTGGGGGGCGGGGAGGAGACAGAGGGGGGCGACGCCGTAGCTCGGCGTGGTAGGGGGGGTGCTCTGAGGCGCTGCACTGGAAACTGCATTCATGCGAGCTGCAGTCTCTTGATAACTGTCTTCGTCCGAGTCAGATTGGTTGCTTCCAGAGCTGGCGTTGGTGTTGCCGTAGATCGTCTGTACGTAGTTGGTTGCGGCTCCATGCTCTACGTGTTGGGGGCTTCCAGTCTGACTGTCTAGGGAAGGGGCAGGACTGAGGGTGACGGAATTGCACTGACTAATAAAGTGTGCTAAGTTAGCAGCATGTTTAGCCTGCTGGAAGGTGGACTCTGCTGAGGGTTGTCCCAGCAGGTTCCAGTTAGGGGTAGGCGGGTGGGAGTGGGGGCTCAGAGGGTAGGGCTGGCGAGAGGTGGGGGTAATTGGAGAAGAGGGCAGGCAGCGCCCCAGGATGGAGGCATCTGGCACAAACATCTGGAGGGCGTTGTGAAGGACATCACCAACTCCGGGACACCTTTCACCGAGGTCATTCTTGGTAAGTAGACACAATGCTTTTCCTGAAAAAAAAACTAAAAACATTAGCGTTCAATAAAAAATAAATATATATCAGTTAATATAAGACTTTATGCTTTTATGATTATAAGACTTTATGATTATACCAATCTTATTGACTGCCAGTAAAATATAAATTAGTAGGAAAGATTGAATTAAAGCTCACCATTCATCTGGAACATCTCCATATCAAAGTTGGGCAGGTCAAATTCTCTCTCGCACCACTTAAGGAAGGTGTTGACGTCCTCGCGCCCCCAGGTGCGTGGGTCAGGGGCCAACGAGGCGGGCAGGTGCTGCTTGTACTCCAGCAGGGGGGATGGGGGTGGGAAGGAGAGAGGGTAGCGCCACAGCACGTCGGTGGGGCTGAAGGGCAGCTGCAGAGGCATGCGCTCCATGGCGGCCACGGGGGAGAGCTGCAGGGGTAGTAACTTCATAACCACTTCTCTTCTATCTGGAAGGAAACAAAATAAAAAGTTAGTTGAGAAATTTAGGAAAAGCACTGTTCAAAAACATGGTAGAAATATGTTCTCAGGAGTTTAGACAAAAATCTTTTTGTGGGTAATGATTTACTTATTTTCAAAGATTTAAAAAAAAAACAATATAATATTTTACTACCATAAACACAATGTTATTTAAAACAGGTAATGAGAAGATGTTTGCAATAGAATTTTAAATCTGAAAACTTTCTGTAAATCTTTGTTATTACATGTAAAATTTTCTAAGGCATATAATTTAATAACTCATTATTATGATTTACGACATAATGGTGCTTTGTATTTTGTTTTATGAATAATGCATGTTCGTCAATCCTAAAATTCTTATAATGCTCTTCCGTATGTAGGTCATTATCTTATCGTATGATGTTTTAAATATTTAGAATCACAATTTTTTAAATCTTCATTTCGTAATACAGTTTATTTATTTAATTATCAAAAACACAGAGGTAATGTAATTTAATTTATTACTTGTTTTTACCCCCGTTCAGGTTGATGGTTTATATTGATAAAATATTATCTTTATGTGAGATTATTGGATTCAGTTCTAAATGTATGCATGTTAATAATTATTTAAGTACAAATAAGATATCTCGGTGCATCTTTATCAGTAAATAAAATATCCAGATTTAAAAAAAAAATTAAAAAACCAATAACCCCCCCTAACAGAACGCGGAAGGCCACCATTATTTAAGATCTCCTGAGAATTTACAGCGCCAAGCTAATCGGGGTATTTTAGTTCATCAAAAGATGGCGCTAGTAGAACAAAATGAGAAAATTCACGAAAAAATATTTGCATTTTTAGAATGATTCTAATTTTAAACTCATGACAATAATGAAAATACTTTGTAATAATAATTATTATGAAATGACATTTTAATGGTAGAAAAAAGTGACAAGGTAGAATACAATGATAGTTTTCGGGTAATGTTAATAAAATTCAAATCAGTAATGGTTATTGTTTTACAAGAATTATAAATCATTATTTAAGAAAAAAATGGCAACAAAAGGGGGCCTCATGACGCCGATTCAAATAATTATCACGACGATCAAAGACTAGATGGGTTTTATTTTATTATCTTCCAGATGTTCACGTCCGGAAGACGCAGCATGAGAGACAAACCGTACCGGAAATAGCGGCCAGTGTGTTAACTTGTTTGAAATGAAATCTTCGTTTTTTTTAAGGATTCGTTCTTTGGGACGTTGAACGAGTATATTAAGTTACATTATGGAAGTCTCAAAGATTCTCAAAAGCTTAAAGATTCTTCCTAATCTTTGTTGCAATGTTATTCTAACGAAAAAGTGCAAATGAATTGTAATAATATGTAAGTTTAGTGAATATATTTAATTGGTGGTTTATTGAGAAATACAATATTCGTCCATCATATTGCGTACATTAATTTTCTTGACAAAAACGTTGATTCCCCTTTTAAAACTTTGTTCGTACAGGTAAAGAGAAACCGTTGAGTTATTTAATCGATAAGGATAAAACCTCAGGGCAATAAAGGATAAAACTATTATCGTGAAACAAAATAAATATCTACATGTTCATTTCCTTATTCCGTATAAAACTAAAAATAATAATTTATGAACTTCAGTTTAAGTTTGTGGCATTATGATGTGAATATTATGATTAACAATAAGTTATTAAAAAAAAAAACTATATTATCAATGAAAGTTTAAAAAGATATACGTTTCGGTTGAAAAAATTTTGGAAAATGATCAGAATAGGCGGTCTACTTACTTGTCTAGCTGTCGTAGTGATAACAAAGGTAAACAAAATAATACTATATTTTGTAATATGCACATTGCTATTTCAATTAAAACCCTAAAGTGACGCGATGAAAACGTAGGAATCAAAAACTCGGCGTTCCCTTCGGCTATTGCTCTTTCAAATATTGGCCGGTGTTTTGACGGAAATTAAAGTATTTCAAACAAATAGTAATGTGTGCACCTTTTTAAAAATATGAACATAATAAAGTAAATGTTCTAACTGGCCAGAATGATACATTGTGTTTATAATCAGAATAATAAAAAACAGGCGGTCATTTGTTTTCAATTTGTGGAAATTTTAAGAGGTTTCGGATTTGAAGTAATAATATTTGGATACTTTGTATAGCGCCGTTTTGGTGAAAAATCACCTCAAGGGCGCTAAAAAGTAGGTAAATACATACATGTACAAACTTTAAAGAGAAATCGACAGTTTGATTTGCATTTTTCAAGACACAAATTGAGATATGTAAGAATAGTTGTGAACACGAAAGGGCTTCCAATTTTCCCAAGACGTGAATAACATAGAATAAAAAATATTTTGAAACGTACCTCAATAATACTTCAGGGAAACAGAAGTCACTTCCTGTGTATCCAATAATAGTTGTCACAATAAAACACGGAAAAGAAACACTTCACTCAAAAGTGCTCAGCACTTAATTGGAACTTTTCCACACCAAATATGTTTAGTGCGTGCACACAGAGATCGTTTAAAACCTCCCACGAAACACGTAATATTCTTATCAGACCCGCTGCTGAGATCGAGTCAACACTTCCGCATTCACAAATAACATTAGTTTATGACGAACTCACTGCTTAATTCCAAACATTAAATCTAGTTTTGTAATATTTGGTTAGTTCACTTTGTTTATTAACGTAACACTCTTCCGAATTGATGATGCTTAAAAGGGAGCGTAACAAGTGTCACAAGTCGAATGAATAATAGATCGCCAGACTCAGAATGCCTTCGCGTACATGCGCTCGGCCCAAAGTCCCGGCTTCAACTGAGTGAGGTAAGCAGCACGCGGGTGCAGGAGGGCGAACAGCGAAGACTTGGCGGGCAGGGGTGGGGGGACCCGGAATGCCGGTGTCTGCCGGCGCACACTAGGAACAACGGGCCAGCCGGCCGAGCGCCCGAGATCTTACAAGTCCTTAAATAAAAAAGTATAAACCCACAACAAGCAATAAGAAAACGCACGCAAGACTATTTATTTTTCCTTCGATTAGTTTGTAGAGATTACGTTCGGTTTTCGATGTTTTTGATTGGTCCGTTTGGGCCTTACCGTTGGTAGAAGCAGGAAGCCTTTGAGGGGGGAGGGCACGAGATTATACAAAGCAAAACCTATCTTGAACGATACTTGCTGCCGCCGGATGGTCGTGTTCAATATTAGATTTTTTTCAAATCCGATTCTGCAGTTAGCGGGCTGATTTATTGACTAACCGCGTTCTAATGAGCTGGAGATGTACGTACGTTAACATATTTCCATAGAATATTATTAAATTCTTAGAATACTACGAATTACGGCAGTTCAGTATCTGTTTACACATTTTACAGCCTTATTATGTTTGAAATTTTCGTCCGTAACTACGTAGGTACTTTTTTTTCCAATAAATGAGTCCGTCTTAATTTTAGTTCTAGCATCGCTGTTTACAGAGCATAAAATACGGCATTCCGGATTTATTAGTAGACGAAAAGTATAAAAATATTTAGCCGGTGTAATAATACAACTTGGCAGCGGTTCCGAGTCTAGACTCTAGACTCGTCGTCCCTGAGTTCAGCTTCAACTGAAATGAACTTCCGGGTTCCTGAGTGATTACTGGCCGCTTCCGCGCGGCGGCCGATGCTTCCTATATTTTATTTTATTACTTTTAATAGCAGGTAAAAACTCGCTGCCGCTACCGCGGGTCTTTTGTTGCTAGGTCCTGCCGGCGGCTTTTTGTTGGGCTTCCAGTGAATACCTGATAAATGTACTGTATAACTAAAATTAATTTGAAATCCACGAGACCTATGAAACATTATTTCGTTTGACAAATTCATTTACTGAGATATTTACTCAAAGTTCTTTTTTAATTACACTTTAATTGGGGGGAATGGTAAAAATCGTAAAAAAAAATAATCACCGAAAAGGATTCAGAAAGAAGAGTGTATCTGTGTACATATTAAACATTAATATTGATGTTATATTTCTTCATTGAAATAACAAAAAAGCCGGATACGGGGAGGAGGGGGATGCCCGAAATTCAATAAAAAAATTTAAAGTAATAAAACAAATGAAAACATATCCTAAAACCAAGCGAATTAGGGGGAAGGGTTAAAAAATAACTATTCATCGATAAAAACAATCAGAATTATTGTTTACATAATTCTAAAGTTGGAGCAATGCGGAATATGAAATAGGTAGATCTTAATGAATTCTTCGGAGTCCTTTCGCATGCAAATCTACAAAATGGAATATAATATATCGACGTACTTATATTTCAAACAAAAATAAAAAATAAAAAGCATAAGGATGGATACATAGGTATCAATAGTCTCGCCAAGAAAGAACTCTAGAGTTTATAATTTAGACGTACGGAATGCCATAGTTTGTGAATCTTGTTAAATCGTTTCTTTGAAAGGCGATGGTTTTAATGCGTTGCGTTGGCGGGAAACAAGAAACAATGTCCGGTAATTGGTGCTCCACGGCCGGATATCCGGTATCCGGAGACCGGAGTGCGGTGTTCTTAACGAAACACCAGCCCGTTTGACCCTAATACCAGTAGGCGGCCACCTCGGTACCTACCACTTAATCTAACGTCTAGAGGCGTGAAAGCTTCTGCCGAATCGGTTGTACGTTGGACTTTCCTTTGTCTGTATCAATTCAAGGGTTCAATATACATAAACATACTAGTACTAGTACAACCATACGGATTCATAATTATTTTGTAAATAGTTGTTACAGAATAATTATTGAAAAATCATGGGATGTAACTTGACTTGCCAAGAAAAAATACTAGTTTCAATTTCAAATATAAAATAATGTCTGCTAAAATACATTATAGGTAGGTACTTTATTAGGTAGATAGGGATTGGAAAAGATTATTTTTAAAATTTGATAATTTCAATTAAGGGTCAGCACCCAAAAATACACACTTTTTGGCTTTCTAATACAAGCAATACTACAAATGATTTATCTGTTACGTCTAAGGTTGCCAGTGAATACAATTTTTAAACAGTAATCTTTTAAATTATTGATGAAATGCATACTGCAATTTTAGGAGAAACGTTTGAAAATGGCTACGCTGGTTTTGAACTGCAACTTTTACTGACATTTTAGTATTTTTTCATTGAATTTAAAAGATACCAGCTTAAAAATTGTATTCACTGGAAACCTTAAACATTTTCCTTACTGCCCATGTAAAATTTACAGATAAATCATTTACAGTATTGCTTGTATTACAAAGTGACGTTTAGCGCCATTTTGGGTGCAGTGCCAAGAAACTGTCTAAAAAGTAAATTTCTTAAGTAGATTAAGAAACAAATTAGGAGTAAATACAAGTTAATTGGTAGAGTAGCATCCAATTTAAATTAATTTTATATGGTCCTTTTCTTGTGCAATCAAACACAGATAAAAAATACAAGTCATTCAAAATAGAGGCATGTGAACAATATATCGAATTGTAGCAAGTTTAATAACATAAGTAGTTAATATGCATAAAAAATATGTGTGTGCAAGACAACCTATAGTTTTTAATACTTCCATATATATATATTTAAGTTTAAAAATAAGATGCTCTCGAAATACATGTTGGAGAATATAAACTTTAATTTTGAAATTTATGGCTGCCCCACGAGAGGCGGTGGCGATTTAAGATTTCCGAAAACGAATTTGTCGGGAACTCAAAATAACATCCATTTAAAAAAAAATATACGAGTATATTCAATAAAATACCGACAAATTAATGTTAAAGAAGCTAAAAGCGTTGCAACTTTTCGTGGCTTTTACCCAAACATCATTAAGAATAAGTTTTAGATTTAATGTAAGGTGTACTATGGTGTGTACTCTCAATGTCATTAAGATTAAATTTTAAATAGTTTATAATATTAATGTAATAAATTCATTTAAAATTTTGTACAAAGGAAATTATTTTATTCTGTAAAACTCGTTAGAGTTGGTAGATATTGGAAATGGAAAATGTTGTACTTATTGAAATGAAATTTGTATGAAAATAATACTAAGTATATAATTTAGTTTCTTGTAGGGCTCATAGGTAAAAATGGGGCATATGGTTCAAATTGAGATCGATATGAATCTAAATGTTGGACTTGTCCAAAATTGAGAATATTGATAACAGCGTATTTTTAATGGTATCATCACAAAGAAGGAAGACAAATAATATCTGCTTAGTGTAATTCAATCTGTTCATCTTTCCTAGTTTATGTTTCTATTTTTTCTGATACTATGTTAAATTCTGGAGCGTACAGCTTTGCACACTTAACTTTACAGTTTGCGGAGTCACTAGTGAAGATTTTGTGGTTGAAAAATCTATTGATTTTAAAAATTGTTTGTTCATCATTAATTCCTTATGTTGTCCGAGTACAAAGATAACTGTGTCGAGCTGTAGATAATACAATTATCACAGTACCTACTGACGAATGGTGAATTAAACTGGATAGGTCGGTAAGTAATAAAGATGTAACGGAAGCGGGTATTATTATTTATTTATTTTGCGGATGCGGAAGCGGAAGTGTAATTGGTATTAGAAATTCAATGAGGACAGGTATAATATAAAGTCTTTAAACCTTTTCGTTGGATAAAGTGTGTAATATGTATTAATTAGAATTTTTATTTCAATGTTCAAAATTTGACAAAGGTGAGTTGTATTTTTGACTGTTTTTTCACCCTGTGATTTGCTTCTCTATTCCTCATATATCAAGTCAGCTCAACTAGACAGTTGTTCACTTCTAACGCTGCTCGGAGAAGCACACAAAACCGACGGACTATCGCCAAGAGCACATCATATTTACTTCAGTTTCCACCACAGTAAAGGGATCTTCTTGTAGAGGTAATCTTCTCTCTTTATTGTACCCACTCCTGTAATTTTGATTTTAAGACCACACGTGACAACGAATGGCGTTGTCATTAAACTCGTTAGTTGTCGGGTCGCCATCGTCGTCATCCATGCTTAACACAGAATGTAACAAATCGGAAAATGTATTTGCGGTTGTGGCCGGGCTTGTTGAAGGTTGCTCGTCATTTACTTTTCTTCTCCTCTTAAGGCTGGGGAGAATGCAATGAACTTCTTGTGAATTAGCTCTGATGGTCAACTTGCTCTTTGTTATTTCGTAAAAGAATGTTGTCTTTTATCCGCGGGTCTAAGAACGTAGCAATTGCGTACAGATAGCTTTTAATCAACTCACCAAATCTTGAGTTGAAATTTTTAAATTTTCGTTCGTTTGTTACTTTCTTGGCCGGCCGCAAATTTAAGTATACCATGCTGTACTTACTGATCAACAGTAAGTTAAACCCGAATAGGTTTGTAATTGATCTCGGGTATTTGGTTAAACCTTTAACCCGCTATCATTCTAAATTTGAAAGGATGACCCTTCGAGGTAGACACGATTCACTTTGATTCATTGGGTATTTTTTTGACCCTTCTACCCACCCGAGATCAAAACTTCATTGATGTTATTTTAAATGTATGCTACACCACAGAATAAAGTGGTAAAACTGCCAGTATCACAACAGGCTAAACATATTATGTCTTTCGCCAGAGCAGTCGCAGATTGTGGCTCTCGGTCTCAGTTCTAGCACTTCCTTGTTTTGTAACTGGAAACTTACTCTATAGAGTTGCCTTATGCCTTAAAGCCAGGGTTGCCATAAAGTTCGAATAAGGATACGGGCCAGTGATACAAAAATTAGGAAAGAGGATGGTAATTTGAGTATTTTAGATTAAGGAGGAGCGAATGGAAAGGGTGGAATAGTAAAGATTATTATAATATTTTATTGAGTTGATTGTAAAAAATAAAATCTTAAAGTGTGATGTAAAAAAACGAATAATTTTTGCATTTTTGTAATTAAGGTATGAATTTCTTAATGTAAATACTGCACAAGAGTCATAACTGCTTGGATCCAGTGTAACTATGGCATCCCCAATTTGGGGTATTTAAGGTATGTAAGAAGGAGGTGGGAAACGGGAAGGTTAGAAAGTACTAATCTTGAACTTGGATAAAAGGACACCAGCCGTTCTAAATTTTTGATTAATAAACTTATGGGATATTTCACCATCTCTGAGTAAATTGTTTGAGTTTCCAGCTAGTAAAGTTAACTTTAATCGTTGGATTAACATGAATTAAAAACAGGCATTCACGGGACAAGCAACGATGCTCAGCTGTGGCGAACAGATATTATGCCATACTCGACAAGTAGCGCTATTCAGAAGTTTACTCAGAGTTGGTTGAATTATTCCCTTAAGATTAATAAAAAAATAATTTACATCCAAACAAAATAAGAAGAACGTCCCTTTGAAAAAAACTGTACTGAACTTAGAGTACAAGAGTGGTACCTATTCAGGGCAGTGTAGTCAGTTTTTGACGATTTTTGTCGGACTCGGCAGACCTGGGCGTGGCTAAGACTAGGGCTAGGATATTTATACATCCATTCATAGCACATGTCGACATAGCATTTGTTTATTCGTATAACCAATTTTTCACAGTATTGTTATCAACAAAAATATAGCATATAACCTAAAAAACCGTTTAGTTGTGTCGAGTTTAGTCGCATATGAAAACATGTGGGTAGAGTCCCCGGAGACGCGGGAGACCAAGATCATCCTTACAGTACATAAAAGCGGTGTGTTATTTTTGTTGTCTCTTTCTCTCACATGGTGTACGACGGTTAAAAACCCAAAGAAAGTGGTTTATCGCAAGTTTGTATAGGTTGGGTAAAAAATAATTAGATCTCTCTCCATACGTTGTTACTCCAAGGTACTGAGATTACAATTTTTTTTCAGTCGTTTCTAATACAATGGTCCTGCCACTGAGAGGTCCGTTGTAACCTCTCTTTGGGTTAGTGCGTCATTACATGCGTAGTTTATCGTCGTTAAAATATGCATCAGCGGTAAGATTTTAGTAATTTACATCTGCCTGTTGGATGTCAAAAGAGAAAATATCTTCTCAATATTTACCACGTTGGCTAAAAATTGACAAAAACGTATTCTCAAAACTTAAAAAATCTCACAACAAATTTCGTATGTATAACATTCCATAGAGTGTGTTTTATTTAATAAGCAATTTCTCTAAAAAACTGCAGCCCGTATAAAAATATGAGGTAAATAACGGGACTGAAAAAATAAATACGGGATGTGGTATTGAAATACGGGACGTATGCCAGCCTTGATAATGTTATGACCTCACTAAAGACAGACACCCGAGATGATTATTTCATCGCCCAACTGGTTGCCGGTGTTTTGACATCGCAGTTTGTTATCTGGATTTGTTTCATCGGTTGGTTGAAATTAATTTCGTGTAATTTCTCAACCAGATTGATCTATGTGATATACTCGTATCACGTGCTCGTTTGTGGGAAGAAAACGGATGACTTATTCTCATAATATCAATCTACATCCATTTCACGACGTTAGTATGTATGAAGATATTGTACTTACCAGAAAGTTTCCCAAATTCCAATTATTATCGTGAATCCCAATAGGCACTAATCATTTTTTTAAATCGATAACATGAATGATAATCGGATTGGTTAGCTCTAGTTCAGACGATTTTATGTTTAAGACGATCATTATTATGTTTGAGACGATATTATGTTTGAGACGATATTATGTTTGAGACGATATTATGTTTGAGATGATATTATGTTTGAGACGATTTTATGTTTGAGACGATATTATGCTTGAGACGATATTATGTTTTAGACGATATTATTATGTTTGAGACGATAGTATGTTTAAAATGATATTATATTTGAGACGACATTATCCTTGGGACGATATTGTGTGTGAGACTGCGAGGCGATATTATGTTTGTTTAAGACGATATAATTATGTTTGAGACGATATAATTATATTTGAGACGATATTATGTTTAAGACGATATTGTATTTGGAACGACATTATCCTTGGGACGATATTGTGTTTGTGTGTGAGGCGATATTATGTTTAGGACCATATTGGGTATGATCGCCACGGTATTATTATGAAACAATATAGTGTTTTAAATTATATTATGTTTGAGATAACTTTATGTTTCAGGTAATATTATGTTTGAGACGATATCATGTTAGATATAAATTTATGCGTGAGACGATATTTACAAAACATAACTCAAAACAATGCAAGGGCGATGTAAGCGTACTGCAAGTTTGTTCATGTGGACGCAAATTCCAAGCTTTAGGCCTAATTAGGTACTCCGTAAGTGTGATCTCCATTAAGTCAGTAACTGACCCACATATATTATACTGCTAGCTGATTCCTGTTTGTACTATCGTACTTACCTAGATTGAAGGTGATGCTGATTAGTGACGGCTCGTGACTTTTTAGTGTGCTAGAGTGTTGAGATTGAAAAAAAGCCCTTATTGATGTTGTAGCCGAAAACGTTTTTTTCAAAATTTCAATTTTTTGTACGAAGATTTTACAGCATTCCGTGCAGTGCACCACCAAAACTGAAAAATCATGTAAATCTTCATACAAAAAAAAATAGTAAAAACATTTTCGGCTACAACAAAATCAACACTGTCGTATTGTTCAATCTTAGCACTCTGGCACACTAAAAAGTCACGAGCCGCCACTGATTGCTGATACAGCCAAATTACCAATTACTAAAGTCACTTACAATATTTAATTATGTTCAATACGTGACATAATCATTGGTAGAGTTTTTCTCGACAGTCTGTAAACTTGTATCTTCACGTTGATATAGGAAGGTACAATATAATTTCAAGTGATATGAAGGTCGATTATTCATCATGAATTGATTAACTTTATTTATTTTAACATAATTCGTTGAATTAACTTTCAACCGCTACTTACACGCCGGAAGCGTAAAAAAATCATTTTCATATTCAATTAATAGTAATAGTATTTCGATAATTTGTATAGCGCCGTTTTTGTAAAAAATCACCTCAAGGGCGCTGTAAAAATCTTGATTCCATCTTATTACTAATTACATTTATTATAATCAATGGCATATTTATTATTTATTTGACGGCCTCCATGGTCGAGTGGTAAGACGCTCGACTACGACTCCAAAGGTCGCGGGTTCAAACCCGGCGTGCGCCAATAACTTTTATTTAATTAATATGTGTCATAACACATTTAATTCATGTAAAAGTAATAAAAAATATATTTGCGGCACGTTCCACAGTGGTAGATACTCGTAAGTAGCGCCCTGGTGAAAGAGTACCATTCAGAATCGAAACGTTGCTTTAAATGGCTTTAGCCGTGTTTGGTGACCAGATCTGAATTGCCAGGTACTTCCCAACCTTCCTCTTCCCAATCTACTTCCCCTCCCCACTACCTTCAGCCTCACAACATACCCTATTTGGGGATGCCATAGTCTTACTGGCTCTAGACGGTTGGGAGCAGTTGAGACTCTTGTGCAGTAATCACGTAAAAAATATATATTTATATATTATGTAGAGGTTATGTATAGAAGCATACTCACCTGGCAGGTCACTTCAGATGCACAAAAATATTTTATTTCAAACAACTGGTAGTTTACATTTATACAAACTCCGCATTTGTGCATTGACGTCAAAAGATAACATTAAGGCAAGGGGAAATGTGAAATAAAAACACTATTGAAGTTTTATCGCTTGGGAAAACAAAATGTCGGTGAAATATCATCTTTAAAACGGATGTGGGGGCGGAAGCCACTGCGACAATTTGAGGAAATTTTGGCCTACGTACGTAGACCAGTAATTATATTTAAATTCGACGTGAAAAAGTATTTTACTTAAGTACCTATCGAGTTATTTCCACTGTTATACCCGTTAAAAAGGTAAGGTACCTAACCAAACAATTGTCAATTTTATTGTTTGAACGTCATTTGCATATCGTTGCCGGAAAGTCAAAAGTGCTGAAGCGCCATTTTGGGAAGTTTACACCAGAGAGCTTTAAGGTTTTTGATATTTTTGGTTTACAATAAAATTCATAAGGCTTTAGTACCTGGTTGGATTTTGAAAAAAAGTTAACTCAGGTAACTCAATGTTCTCACTGAGTTACCTGAAGCGATAAAAAGCGAAAAAAGTCCCAAACTTGTGTCGCTTGAGTCAAGTCTTCTCCAAAATGGTAAATATATTTCAGATGGCTGAAGGGCCACAAAAGTCTTCAGAATTAAGCGAGAGTCAGAGCATTCGATGCAGAAAAAAGAACTGATCAAAACTGCATACTTGACCAAAGTGTCGCTTCAGTCCTTTTGCCTTTCCAGCGACGATATTATACTAACTTTTACATGCATCTTGAAAGAGTTGGAAAATGCGCAATATTTGAATTTTGCATCTTTCATAATAAGTTCATGGTACTCGGATATATTGTTCACACAGTAAAAAGCGTCATTGAAGTCTCCTAGAACAGGTTTTAAATCTGTTGTTTTGTTTGGGTACATATTTTTACCTATCGAGTGTTTATTTACAAAGCTAGTAATTTTCAAGACGGACATTGTTTTTTTTCTGCTGGGTAGTTTAGTCAATATTATTGAAACTTGGCACGTAACACATAGTCACCTACGTAACGCAATGAAGATACACTCGTACGTAGAAATTAAAAAAAATATAAAGGCACTTTATTTACTTATGAAAATAATAATAAATGGATAACTTTTATAGCGCCGTGTTTGTGGGAAAATCACCTCAAGGGCGTTTTACAAATTAATTCATCCAACCTATAATTTATCACTTAAGCTTATTACTAATAACATACAGTTAAGATTTATTACTAATGGCTTACACCTAATATTTTCAAACAGTGACTTACAATAAGGACTTATAGCTTGTAACTAACAGTGAAATAGATGCTGACATTAAAAACATTAATATTTACAGACATTGTCAAAAATGTCAGACGAACTAAATTGGCTAACAGTGAAATAGATGCTAACATTAAAAACATTAATATTTACACATTCAATAAAAGTAAAAATAAAACTTATAACCAACTTATTACCAAATTATTTACAACGTGGATATTCACAGACAAATTACAAGGAAATGCAAAGAAATCAGACTACCAGAAAGAATAAATCCAATAAATAAAAACAGTTTACTCTATAAAGAGATGAATTTTTACAATGCGCTGTCGGAAACCATGAAAATTATACTAAGTAACAAATTAAAAATAGCCTGCAAGGACCATGTAAAATACATGAGTATGTTATATCAAGTAGTATATAACATTAGTTGTGACATCGTCTCTAGAAATAGCGTGAAACTCTTGGGTGTTTATCTAAATGCAGATCTTTCACTCAGATCCCAGATAACCAAAAAATTAAGCGCAGGTCTTCTTTGATGCATCTAATCTTCATTATGCCTGAATGTTTTTTTCTTTCTTCAAAAATTCCCTCCATACACAACATCCCTAAAGATGACAGGCCCCGAAAGTAATATTTTCCTGAGGGGAATTTGTCGATTTGCCTCCGTTGGTTGGTATAAAAAACGTTTTACTGTAAACAAAATTTGTGTCTATGTTCCATCACTTGCCATATTTCCGACTAGTTTAAAAATCCTTTCATTTGCTGCCAAATATTTAGAAAATAATTAATCAAATATATAAATGGATTTGAGTTTTCATATTAAATATTATTAAAACGAAAATCTGTAGGTGAGCTAATTGTTAATATGAAGTATTTACCGTTGAATATTGTAATATTATGTTGTTGTCGAACTTGTGTAACTGAATATCGGGTTTCACTTCCGCCGCGGTGTTAGATATACGACAGGGATGGCAAACTCATTTATTCAAATATAGAAAATAATAAAACAAATTATAATATTAAAATATATATATCGTCCACAATGCTAATCACAACAAGATATTTAACTTACTAACTGGCTTGGAATAAACTCCCTCCGGAACTAAGATGTATACCGAGCCCAACAGAATTTCGGTCTAAGCTGAAAACTTACCTTTTCAGACTCTCATATCCTTAAATTCATTAAAAGAATGTCAACAAAATCTGTCTCTCGACGAATCACCTTTAGATATACAAATTTTAACCAAATTCTGTACTGTACGACAAATTCAGAAAGTCCGTTTTTTTTAATTTCGCTCCCATGCCCTAAAACGGAAAACATAATTAAAAAAAAATAAAACTAAATAAACATAATAAAAATCATAATTATAATTTTAAGTTAACAAGTGTGTCTATCTGATAGGACCTGCCAGGTAAGTATGTTCCAGTATATTTTCTTATTTAAACTAGGAATTAAAATGTAATAATCACAAAATAAGATCTGTACAGCGCCCTTGAGGTGATTTTTCACAAAAACGGCGCTATACAAATCATCCAAATATTATTAATATTACTAACTGACTCGGTCAAAGTTTGTGTCAAAATATAAATAAATATGGCGGTGTAATGTTCGCTGACGAACTCGACAGATGCTCCTTGGGTAAGGCGCGCTTTTGTTCCAGGATGTAGAATAAAATATAATCACTTTACTTGCATATTTTTTATTGGAAGAATTTATAGAGTACAATATTTAAACCTTTAACTGTACATATTTATGTTCCGCACCGCAGTGCGTTCTGGATAGTAATGCTGAGAAGAAATCGGTTGAGGGTAGACAGAGTCGTAACAATGGTCAACCCTTAAGATCATAGTTTTAACATGTGGTCCATGGAACAATGCATGTTCAAAGGAATTTAGAAATCGGCCCTTACAATACAATTTAAGAGACGGAAAGACATTAAAAGAAGCAATTAAGAAATAAAAAAGGACGTTTGTATGAATGGTTTTTGACATGAGTTAACTGCACAAGTGGTGCGAATGGGTAGGTCTCTTTACACCTCCGCATTTTAAATGAAAATATATGATGAAATTTATTTTATACTTAAGCTTCATATTTTTATATTAAATTCAGCTTATATTTTCAAAATTACTCAAAAAATAGAATATTAAAATTAACATATGCAATATAGGCGTGACATGCCTAGTTCAAGAAATTACTTTTATTATTTGAAAAAACTTATTTCTAATTTTTGCTTTGATGTTTATGCTTATTAATTTTTATTACATTTCTTATACATCTTGTAAATAGGGTACATACATATCAATTTTAAAATAGTCAAATAGGTGAAAACAAAGTCATTAATACTAACAATTTTATTTATAAATATTTCACTTCCCAAATTATCAGTGATTTTAGTTATTTAATTTATGACATGCTAATAAAATTTGGTGATTATCAATATTATTTGGATACATAATATGTAAATTTCTAGAGATGAGCTTATGAGTTTCTTACGATTACAACAATTATCATTAATTTATATAAAAACATGGTACAATTGATTCAAATGAACTGTCGAAATCTTTATCATCTGTTATTAAAATAGTATTTTGTGTGTATACCTTTTACATTCGATTAATACTTAAATTCTTGTACATTCTAATTTAAATACAATTAATATATCATTGTCCTTGCAAGTGATTGTAGCAATTGTTGGCTTGAAAAACATTTGAATCCATTTATTATTTTCTAATTTATGCAATAATTCATTACATATTTAAAAATTCTAGTTTACATAGAGTAATATAGGTTTTGACATTTACATAATATTTCATTATTAACTAAGTGTTTATAATTTTCAGGTTCATTCATAATTACATAATTAAACTTATTTTCTAAAATGGCAAGGTACGCCATTGATGGTAAAATAAAGGTATATGTATTATCTTTTCGTGAAATAGTTGAAGACATTAATTTATAAGTGTTATATCTAACACAGTTAAGTAAAGAGTTTTGAATTACAAACATTTTATTTTATTTAATTTAAAAAACTTATATAATATAATAGATAAAATTGTTTTATTTTCTAAAGAATATAGGTGACATTAGTATAGTTTTGCTTAATTTATATTTTCTCTTCATTCAGTTTGAATTTTCTTCATAATAATATTTAATTTTGATTAACATAATTCAGTGTTATTAACCTTTTAATTATACGTAATCATTTTTAATTTATTTGAAACATTTTAATTTTAATTTAAGCATTTTCATTTTACTTAAATTAATTTATTTTTTATTTTTCCCTTTAAAATCTAAATAAGATTAATATTAATGTTGTCGTTTTAATCTATTGGCATGAACTGTAACAAATTTATTTTTAATTTTTATTGTATAGTTTACAGGTGAATTTATCTCAATTATTTTATAAGGTCCGTTATATCGACTACTTAGTTTTTTTGATTTTCCTGTTTTAATATTTTCATTTTCTAAATATACAAGGTCTCCTATTTCGAATTTATCTGTTTTCTTGTTTCTATCGTAATACTTCTTATTGATTTCTTTAGACTTGATGCAATTATCTCTGGCAATTTTTTGACTTAATTGTAATTTTAATTTTAAATCGTCTAAATAATTTTCGTATGTATACTTAAATTCTGGGGTTTTAATTGTCCTAGAATTATTATTTGTGTTATCCCGTCTAATATTTCTAACGTTTCCCTTTTTATGATGTTCCGCTAAAGGCTCTATAACCACTTGTATAGGACCAAAAGTGGCATCTTTATCGCTAGCATTTAAGATTGATGTAAACGCACTCTTATCGGAGTTCACCTTAACTATGCTAGGACATAGATAAACATCTTTTATAATTTCTTTATCCGGGCAAATTCCTTCCCTCATACTACTTTTATTTATAATATTAATTTTAATTATTTTCTCTGTACGCGCAGGGATTGTATAAACATATGTATCATCGTTCGTTTTAACGATTTTATTTGGTTGTGATTTATTGGTAATATTATCATCAATTATATTTTTCTTTTCACAGTTAAAAGTTTCATCTGGAAAATATTCTTGAGCTTTCGTTAACTCGATATCGCTTTTACATTTCACGCGATTTGATTTTTTAATTTTAATTTTAGTATTCTTTTTACATTTTTTATTTTTCTTAACGCGATTGCTTTCGTTTGAATGTTTAATATTTATTTTAGAATTCTTTGTATGAAAGTGGTTTCTTTGACCATTTTCTTTATTTAATTCACTTGTAACGTTTTTTGACTTATCAGGATTTTGAGAGAGTACGTGCATAGACGACTTATTGATCTCGGTGTATTCCTGACCCATGGGTTCGGAATTATCCTGACGAAGTAAAGGAATACGTTCATCTTGAATATAAAGACATTGACTAAAATAGTCTATTCTACATTTATATCTTGCCAAGAAATCGTTTCCTACTATTCCATCAAATGGAATAGAAAACTCATTATTTACAATGTAAAATTTATGATTAATGTTTTTATTATTAATGCATATATTTAAATTTATTGATCCAATTGTTTTATTTGGATTTTTATTCGAGGAATCTATACCTCTTAACGACAGAATGTCGTCATTTTAAAATTTAATATTTTGTTTTAAGACTTTTAATTTTATAAGTGAAATATCTGCTCCAGTATCAATTAAGAATTTATTTAAAGTATTTGATGCAATTTTTAATATTTTTAAATTTACGAAAGTAGAACAGAATGAATGATTTAATGTACCTAAAAAGCCCGAATTAACTCGTCGGAATCCTTTAGAATGGCCAGTTCCAAAGGTCCTTACTCGTTTAAAGGAACCTTAGGATTATTTTCAAGTTGTTTTTTATAGGCTAATATCCTACAATTTTCTATATTGTGATTACTCCTTTTACAATATTTGCAAAACATAACGGATGGTTGATTTTTAATGATTCTGACATTGTTAAAATTATTATTAAAAGATCTATTCTTGAATCTACATTGAGACGTATCATGATTATTTTTCTTACATATTTTACAGAAGGTATTATTACTGAATGGAATTTTTAGATATTTTCTAATTTCATATTTTGATTTTAATTCTTGTTCTTCGGCTAAAGCTAATGAAATTGCTGATTCTAACGTTTCTGGCTTTTTGTGATTTCACCAACAGATTTAAATCGTCATTTAATCCTGTTATGAAAACATTTTTAGCCTGGTTTTTTAAAAAAGATTAATGCAAGCTTCTCGAGCTTCGCATGACAAATTAACGTTTTCATTATTTACGCTATTAATTAATTTTACATAACAATTTTCTACTCTACTAGAATAGTTAAATATGTTTTCATTGAATAATTGTTTGCAAGAGTTCAATTCTAAATGCCACTGATTAGTTGTTCTTCTATCTGAATATATGTCTAGCAAATGTGATTTTAATGTTTCAAAGTTATTAAAATTTCGATTACGAATGAGAGATCTGGCATTTCCAGTAATTTTACTCTCAATTAATGTATATAAAAAATATCTTTATGATTTTTATCGACTAATTTTAAGGCTTTTCACTATTATCAATAAATTCAAAAGTTTGGATTTATCGCCATCAAATTTAATAAGAATTTTTTTCAGCTAAATTTAAATCTATAGTGTTTTCTTTTCTTTAAAGACATGATTGATTCTTTGGAATTTAATGAATTATTACAAGAAAAAAGTGAAGTTATTAATATTGTACAAAAAAAAATGTTAAATGGTTTAAAAAATTTACTATATAAATCTCCGACTTACATAAAAAATAGTTGAATCTGCATTGTTTCTCCTTTTTCTTGATGTTGTTGATTTTCTTCTTCTTCTGGATTCGGAACGACGATTGTGATCTGCACCTGATGAGCTGCTGAACTGCCTCCAAGTAGATCTGGTCTCACGGGAAGGCTGGTTGTTGAAACTCGGCTTCAGAGTAGACTACTCCTCGGGAAAGGCTGCTGTTTGCTTCCAGATGTGTTGACTTCCAGTAGTGAAGATGATTGATTGCAGGATTCGTACAAGCGTCACGATATTTGCGTAAAAATGCTTCAAGTTTTTAAAGCCCGCTAGATCCGTGATTTTAATGAAGTAAAATTATTCACATCCCAATTACTTCTGACACCACTGTAATGTTCGCTGACGAACTCGACAGATGCTCCTTGGGTAAGGCGCGCTTTTGTTCCAGGATGTAGAATAAAATATAATCACTTTACTTGCATATTTTTTATTGGAAGAATTTATAGAGTACAATATTTAAACCTTTAACTGTACATATTTATGTTCCGCACCGCAGTGCGTTCTGGATAATAATGCTGAGAAGAAATCGGTTGAGGGGTAGACAGAGTCGTAACAATGGTCAACCCTTAAGATCATAGTTTTAACATGGTCCATGGAACAATGCATGTTCAAAGGAATTTAGAAATCGGCCCTTACAATACAATTTAAGAGACGGAAAGACATTAAAAGAAGCAATTAAGAAATAAAAAAGGACGTTTGTATGAATGGTTTTTGACATGAGTTAACTGCACAAGTGGTGCGAATGGGTAGGTCTCTTTACAGCGGCCTCCGTGTGCGAGTAGTTAAGACGCTCGGTTACGAAACCAGAGGTAACGAGTTCAAATCCCGGCGAGCGCAAATTAACTTTATTTTATGTGGTATTTCACATTTAATTAATATAAAAAATATAAAGTATATTTGTAACGAATTAATGAACAATGTGAAAGTATGTTGCCTATTGTATCCGGACGATGCGGTGCTGATTGCTGATAATATGGAAGATCTACAGTTTCTCGTGTCTAGGATGAACCAAGTATGTATGCAAAATGAGTTGATGATGAATGTAAGTAAGTCCAAAGTGATGGTGTTTGAAAGAGAGAGTACGAGAACAGCGTGCAATATAGTTGTGAATGATGAATACTTGGAGCAAGTGGATGAGTTTGTGTATTTGGGAAGTATGTTTACAAGAGACGGAAAGGCTGATAAGGATATTGAAAGAAGGGTGAATGCAGGAAACTCCATTAATGGAGGACTGAACGCTGTTGGGGCAAATAAGAAATTGTCCAAAGAAGCGAAGCTAGCAGTCCACAATGGAGTGCTTATACCAACCCTGATGTATGGCAGTGAGGCATGGAACTGGCAGAGGAAGGATGAAAGTAGACTAAATGCTGTGGAAATGAGATCTTTGAGACGGATGTGCGGTAAAACCATGTATGACCTTATTACAAATGTGGATATCCGGAAAGAATGCAAGGCTGATATGAGCGTAATGGATAGGATTAAGAAAGGGACGCTTAGATGGTTTGGGCATGTAGAGCGAATGAAAGAAGAAAGGAGTGTGAAAAGAATATATGATGCGAAAGTGAATGGAAGAAGAAGTCGAGGACGCCCGAGAGAGACATGGCACGATCAAGTAAATCAAATACTTCAATCGGGTCGTGTGAAGAGTCAGAATAACAGAAGAGCATGTATGAGACGATGTATGAATGTAAATGAAGCAATAAGTGTGTGCCAAGACAGAGTTGTATGGCGGTCCGTCCTCTCTGCCTACCCCTGCGGGGAAATTGCGTGATAGTTAGTTAGTTAGTTAGTTAGTTGTAACTAATTTTAGTGAGTCCTGGTGAAAGACCACTATTCATAAATAAAATGTTGCTTAAAATGGCTTTAGCCGTGTTTGGTGACCAGAACTGAATAGCCAGGTACTTCCTAACCTTTCTCTTCACTGTCTTCTTCCTCTCCCCACTATATTCAGCCTCACAGCATATACAGGGAGCAGTTGGGACTCTTGTGCGGTATTCACTATAAACATAAAATAAGGGAACTAGAGGTTGTTCTTGGACCCTACTTGCAAATATGCAATTGAGACGTTACGATTAAGACAGGGAGAGATTTACCGCACGCATTAACAGATGAATAAAGGTTTGCAACTTTCGACCAAAATGATGAAAAGCAAGATTTTGTTTTTATAATATCTATCTACTTATTTGCTATTCATTACTAACTAATTGTCTAACCATCACGACGTTTTTTCTCAGGATTAAGCTTAGGGTGAACCGCCACACGACCTTGTCTTAGCACACACTGCTTGTTTTATTCATATTCACGCGTCGTCTCTTATATATACAGTAAGAAATTCTATTATTCGCCATCCCTGATGTAAGATAATTACACAGAGATGTACCGTGATATACGATATACCATCAAGTTGTACCAACAATCAGCAACTCTCAAGAACGAAAGAAGTCTAGCGCATCCTGTTGTACTGGCTCCGGTATACTAACTCCGGAATAAAGCCGTAAATCAAATACCCTATGCATATAATTGCGAAATATCTAATTAATTAATCTAACTTCAAAGGATCATAACTTTAAACTAACTAACTAACCGTCACGCCGTTTCTCCGCAGGGATAGGCAGAAAGGACGAACCCCCATATAACTCTGTCTTGGCACACACTCCTTACTTCATTCACATTCATAAATACTCTTCTGTTATTCTGACTCTTCACATGGCCCGATTCAAGTATTTGTGTATCGTGCCATGTCTTCCTCGGGCATCTCTGACTTCTTCTTCCATTCACTTTCGCTTCATCATATATTCTTTTCACACTCCTTTCTCCGTTCATTCGCTCTACATCCCAAAACCATCTAATCGTCCCTTTCTTGATCCTGTTCATTAAGCTTACATCAGCCTTGCATTCTTTCTGGATATTCACATTTTTAATACGGTAACTTTAAACTTTTTGATACAGATATTACGCTACAGACTAAAAAGTAAAGTAGTTTTTTAGTACCTACTCTTAGTGAGCTATTTACTATGCATATTGTCAATTCCTAAGTACCCACTTACCGACAGCTCCCCTGAAAAAAAAGTTAATAAATATGCACGTTTATTCGATATCAAAACAAACGTTTTACGTGCTTTTAATTTGAAAGTGTAACTTTAAAAAATAATTTCTCGTATATTTTTTTTCAGGCAGTGAGATAATTTATTACTTCTCATCATTGATATAAACACTTGGTAGATCCCTCAAGTTATTAATTATAACTAGATTTCGTAAGTGTCCTAGATTATTTAGTAAGTAGTAAGTAGTAGCACAACTGAGTATTTTTGTCCCTTATGTTTTAAAATATGATGAGTGTTTAGAATTTAGATCCATGTTGAAACTCCCTCTTAAGCACGTAGTCGTGCTTATGTTACGCCATGAAGGTAAAAAAGATTAAATAAATATTTTCATTCATAGATAATGAATAAAACAGACAATCTGGTTGTTGAAGAAGTAAAATCTCACGAATTTCCGATGATTTTTCTGCCTAGAATGGCAAATATTTTCTGTTGACAACGTACGTTAGTTTTTAATTTTTTTATTTACCTGTTCATCGAAGTTTACAAAGTATGTAATTATAATTCATATTCTTTTTTACTTAATTATAATATTATGACTTTTATACTACTTGATATTACTAATGTATTTTCTTATAGATAACATTTTTATTACAGGCTATTTTAAATGTATTAATTTGCATAATTTTGATGGTTTCCGGCAACGCATTTATAACCTTTAATCCCTTTATAAATCAAGCTGTTTTGTGTATTGGTTTTAATCTTTTTTGGTAGTCTGATTTCTTTCTACGATGAACTATGAAACTTTGAAGTACCTACGAATTTAACTGAAAAAATAAGACTAGAGCCATATTGACCGGTCGATAGCTGAGTGGACAAACGCGTCGCATTCCCACCCGAGCGTCGTGCGTTCAATTCCCCTGCTGGTTAAGTCCTCCATCATTGCACAAGCAACATCTTCCGCTTCTTATGATGGCAGTCATGGCAGTAGGAGTTTTTCAAATATTGTCAGGTTATTCGTAACCCGGGAATGTTTTTCTTTCTTTATTTAATTTTAAATATTAATTGTTCCATATTTTTAATTTGTTCAAAGTGTGAAAATATATTTTCTAAAACAATATTGAAATATTTAGGGAGTCTATGTAGTAGATACTTAATGCTGGTATTTTGGAAAAAAATATTTTCAAATTGCGACAAAACGGAATTTTGTTTACAGGTCCAAGGAATTTTAGATGTTGATTAATTTTATTATCAAACTTTATAATATTAATCAAAAATAATAATAAAAATGTAGGTATTTATCCTGCTTAGTTAATATTAAAAAATGGGTCCCCTCAACGCACTTTCGCCTCCCTTCCGCTAGATACTTACTTAGTTTTAAATGGACTTTATAATGATTAAAACTACCTACCTTAAAGTACTTACCTCTAACGTATTTTAGCAGACTTATTCTATATTTTAAATGGGTGGATTTAAGCAACTAATATTCGTTCTTGGCAACTCAAGTTACTTTCCATCATTTTCACGGGTAACAACTAGTTCAAATAATATTATGAGTAGGTACATGTGGTGTAATTTTTTTATTATTTTTTTATATGAATACCGTACAAGAGTCTCAACTACTCTCAACCGTCTAGAGCCAGTGAGACTATATCATCCTCAAATAAGGTATGTTGTGAAGCTGAAGGTAGTGGGAAAGGGAAGAAAATTGGGAAGAGGAAGGTTGAGAAGTACCTGGCTATTCAGATCTGGTCACCAAACACGGCTAAAGTCATTTCAAGCAACGTTTCGATTCTTAATGGCGGTCTTTCACCAGGACGATACTTAGAGTATCTACCACTAATTAGAGTTGATCTAAACAAGACATACTTAGGGTTGTGTGTATTGGTGCATATGCTTACACTTAAAAGTCACTGAGAAACAGGCTTTTTACTTGCTTACGCCTACTTATTGTTTTTAGCAAAAAAGGGACAACTATTGTAAACGTACATAGGATTTGAATATTTAAAAAACGTTTTGACGGTTATTTTGAATATTTTACAGTGTGTTCCTTTTTTATTTTAATAGTTTTTTAATTTCCCTGGTTTTTCCTTTTCTGAAGTCGAACCATTTGAAACATGCTGAATGCAAGCAATGCATCTGTGTGAGTACTGTGTTCGGGTCAACTTCGGTAAGTGATCTAATGATATATGTATCCCAATTAAAAATGCAATATTCATGTTTCAAAATACCCTTGAATCTTATTCGAATAAGTTTATTCAAACTTGGAACGCAACAATAATAAAATTCCCGCGCTATCCACGCTGACGCAAGATTGTGTACACAATATTATTTTGAACTTGGAATGTATCCTCATTCGGGCGGAAGCGCGTCGGTTGGGCAAGGAAGGCGAGGGGGGTGAAGAAAGGGGTACTTCCTCGCGAGGAAACCGGTCCGCTTCCTGTCCCGCCTTCTACCTGCAGCATCCCAGCGAGTCACGTGATCACAAACACACACACACACACACACACACACACACACACACACACAACACACAGACACACACAATAAACACACAGATTACAATATACACGCACAGTTTATAACGTCTCTCGCACAGATTTTAACGTTACACGCACACACAGTGATATATCTTCCTCACATCAAGTCGTCTCAGATAATATCTGAAATGTGAACATGGCTACGTATACAGACTAACTCAAGGAAGTAAGGAATGGAATGGAATATATTATGACCGATTCATTCCCAGCGGTTCCAGAGTAGGTATCGAAGAAAACAAAAACTATTGCACGCAACGAGGTAAAATTAGTATGAATTCGAAAATCGCCCCATCAACTCATAATAATAATAATAAAATAATAATAATAATATTTAGATGATTTGTATAGCGCCGTTTTGTGAAAAATCTCCTCAAGGGCGCTGTACAGATCTTATTTTCTATTATTAGATATTAGTTCCTAGTTTAAATGAGAAAATATACAGGAACATACTTACCTGGCAGGTCCCATCAGATAGACACACTTATTGATAAAATTATATATTTAAAAAAAAAAAATTATTATAATTTTTAATTAAAAAATGGGACTTTCTGAATTTGTCGTACAGTACACGGGATTTGGTTAAAAATTGTATTTTTGGTACATACTTAAAAATACTTATATTAACGGTGTATTTAGGTACCCAAACAAAATACATTATTTAGTTGACTTTTTACCATTGTAGTAAGTCTAAAAGTCTCAATTCAAGCGTCAATAATTCTCACATGACTTAGGTAAATACCTGTACTTAAGGTTTAGTTTCGCCCCGATTGGCGTATGTTGTGGCGCTTAAAGGAGTGGGGACGGAAAGGAGATGGGGAGGAGGAAGGTTGGGAAGCACCTGGATATTCAGATCTGGTCATCAAACACGGATAAAGCTAAGTTATCTTGGGAAAAAAATTTTTGCACTTTTTTTAAAATTAATTTTCCCAAAAATAACGAATACCTAACCCCCTTTTTGACCAAACAATGACCAAAAGGGGTGGCCCTCAGGAAATAAAATCACTAACAGGGTTGTCAAAATTTAAAAAATTTGGTATTTTGTTTGGGGGTATTGTAAATCATTAAAAAAAATTTTTAATTTTTTTTTTTCAAAATACTTTAAAAATAAAAAAATCTTTTTTATAAAAAAATAAACGAATTTAAAATTAAGTAAAAACATTTTATAATCTTATAAAATAACATTCCATAAAAAATATTTAAAACAAAAATAAAATAAAAAATGCGGGGAAACAATGTTAAAATTTTTTTTTAAAAGGGGAAAATGGAGAAACTTTTTTCCGCGTAAATCACTTTTTCTGCGTTTTCCCTCTACCATGGGGGGAAAAAGAAAAACCAAAAAAAAATTTTGTTTTAGGGGTGTTTTTTCCCGCGTTATTTTGTAAATTTCGAAAAAGTAAGAAAGGGAAGATATAGATTCAGATCTGGTCACCAAATATAAATAAAGCCATTTTTAGCAAATGTTTCTGATTTCGAATGGTGGTCTTTCACTCAGGAGCGATGTCATATATCTACCGGTAAGTTATCAATTATCGGAAATTAATTGCTCTGCTTTGCAACTGTTGTTGAAATATTAATTGCAACGCTTTTATATTATGACCGATTCATTCCCCAGCGGTTCCAGAGTAGGTATCGAAGAAAACAAAAACTGTTGCACGCAAGCACAGGAACGTGGTAAAATTAGTATGAATTCGAAAATCGCCCCATCAACTTATAATAATAATAAAAATAATAATAATAATATTTAGATGATTTGTATAGCGCCGTTTTTGTGAAAAATCTCCTCAAGGGCGCTGTACAGATCTTATTTTCTATTATTAGATATTAGTTCCTAGTTTAAATGAGAAAATATACAGGAACATACTTACCTGGCAGGTCCCATCAGATAGACACACTTATTGATAAAATTATATATTAATAAAAAAAAAAAATTATTATAATTTTTTTAATTAAAAAAATGGGACTTTCTGAATTTGTCGTACAGTACACAGGATTTGGTTAAAAATTGTATTTTTGGTACAAACTTAAAAATACTTATATTAACGGTGTATTTAGGTACCCAAACAAAATACATTATTTAGTTGACTTTTTTACCATTGTAGTAAGTCTAAAGTCTCAATTCGCAAGCGTCAATAATTCTCACATGACTTAGGTAAATACCTGTACTTAAGGTTTAGTTTCGCCCCAATTGGCGTATGTTGTGGCGCTTAAAGGAGTGGGGACGGAAAGGAGATGGGGAGGAGGAAGGTTGGGAAGCACCTGGATATTCAGATCTGGTCACCAAACACGGATAAAGCTATTTCAGTCAACGTTTCGAATCTGAATAATACCGGGGCGATACTGAAAGTAACTAACTACTCTGGAACATTCCGCAAATATACTATTATGTTATTTTATAATATTTGATTCATTTAAGATTATGTTTTTGCTGTTCTTTCTCAGTTGCTCTTTTTTCCTATTTCGTGTTTGTTTTTTTTTGTAATTGGACTTAAGTCCGTTAATTTATAAATAAACAAATAAATATTAATTAAATGTGAAAAAATACTAATGCTTTTTTATGTGAATACCGTACAAGAGACCTAACTGCTCCATACCATCTGGAGCCAGTGCGACTATGGCGTCCCCGATTGAGTCATGTTGTAAGGCTTAAGAAAAAGTAAGGAAGGGAAGATATAGATTCAGATCTGGTCACCAAATGTAAATAAAGGCATTTTTAGCAACGTTTCGATTTCGAATGGTGGTCTTTCATCAGAGCGATGTTAAGAGTATCTACCGGTAAGTTATCAATTACCGGAAATTAATTGCTTTGCTTTGCAACTGTTGTTGAAATATTAATTGCAACCTTAGAGTAACGTAGATACCTAACTTTGCGAAATTTTGTCCGCACTTTTTGACCAAGCAATGACCAAAGGGTGTGGCCTAAACTCAGAGTAAAATCACTAACAGGGTTGTCACAAATTAAGTAAATTAGGTATTTTGTTGTGAGTAGGTAGTTGTAAATCATTAAAAAGAATGAATGTTGTATATTTTTTTGTTTATTCAAAGATACATTAATCAATAAGATTATTAAATCTTATTTATAGATAAAAATAAACGAATTAAATTATTAGTACAGAACATTTTATAATACATCTTATAAAATGAACTTCAGTTCCATCAACAAAATAGTTTACAAACAAAAGTAAAATAAAAAAAAATGTACGGTGATAACAGATGTTAAATCATTTTTCTTAACCTTGGAGTAAGAATATATGGAGAGATCATTTTTTACCTATATAAATTTGCGATAAATCACTTTCCGCGTTTTCACGTCGTACACCATGAGAGAGAAAGAGGCAAAAAAAATTTCACAAAAACATGAAACCGCTTTTTAAGTATTGTAGGGATGTTTTCCGTCCGCGTTATTTTGTAAGGAAATTTCGAATGCAGATAATAATAACAGTGAACTTTGTGATATTTCACGTCAAGTGCGCTTCATACTTAATTAATTAAGAATAATTCTAACTAACAAGGAGAAAAATAATATATTATATGTATACAAAATTAAAACTATCTAAATGCATGATCGTCAGAAATGGGGTACAATAGTGCATGTGCACATCAATAGATATAAAAAAAACAATTAACTAGAAGCTAAGGGTATAAAAAACCAGATGAAACGTATGAATTCATATTAACATATTTGTTAAATCAAAAGAAAAAGAAATTAGATTTTTCTCGTCTTTTTTTCATCCTTTGGAAATCTAAAAATAATTAAATAAATAATAATATTCCAATTTTTGGCATAGCCCTGAATCTGGGGGACGTAACCGAAATTATAAATATAACTAAGAGATAAACACTATTCTGTCTTTATCTGTTTGCCAACAATTTAGCGTTAGTATCATGAGAAAGAAAGAGACCGGGATATTTGCAACGAATAGTCCAAAGATTAATTACATATTGTAAGTTACTAGTTGTTTTGTAGGTTAGAATGTTAAATATTTGAGATCTAACTAAAAAAGACGATTTTTATGGTACATACGTGTGAAAACTGTTTGTTTTTGGTCCTTTTTGTACTTCGATTGAAGCAACCAAGTATAGCACATATGGCCATGATGTTTTTGCTAGATATCGGACAAAAATAACTCAAAGTTTTTAACTATTTACGCACTTTTGACAGTCCGTTCACTTGACACCCAAACGTAATGAAGTTCGTCCAGATCAATTAACCGCGGACATGGTATTAGCCCGCCCCAAATCATGTATTGGTTTCAACAATTGTTTGTCTCTTTTTATCATATGCGAGAAGACCGAGCATAAAGAGCTATATTTTGCGAGTTTGTCAACGATTTGTCACAAATTAGGACGGTCTCTTTATATTGTTACTCTGAGATTGCAACGCAAACCTATTGTTCCTATGTATATTTGGGCAAGACAAACATAGGTTCAGTTGTGCATAATACAAGCGTCAAATCTTTGTAAACAAAACATTTTTACAAAACGTGCACGCTGAGTCGATAGTTTCGTCCAGACACCGCAGGCAAGCGCACGAGCCGTTCCCAACCGACAAGCAAGTTAATAAATACTTGAACATTAATGGAAAGGTTCGGATATATGATTATTCTAATAATTGATTTTGTACAATTTGATTTACCCTTTTGACTGCTGACGTATTTATTTACTGGTGGGGAATGGCTCACGTGCGTTATGCGGACTGTCTGGACGAAGCCAATAACTCATACATTTCCTCCCACACCGTTAATTAAATTACAAGAAACAGCCGCTGTATCAGGAAATGTAATTAAGAAACTATTTGCCATTTAAATGTAGGTAAGTAGGTACTTTGGCATAGCTCAGTACCTACTCCGGTGTTGCCCGGAGGCGCGGTCGTAAATAACGCAGTAATAACTGTCTTATTTGGGCTAATGTTTACAGAAATCTACCACTCGTGACACAGCACAAACAAGAACCTGCGTCAGTATTACAATTAATTCATAAATTTCCATTGTGGATATTCATTGATTCAAATAATATTACGACGCATTTTGTTGAACATTGTGTAATAAGGAATTCCAGTGAAAAATTACAAGTTATGGTAAAACATATTCATATAGATCAACAAAAATAAAACAATAGAGGAAGATACTCTTAGTATTGACCTGAAGAAATACCACCATTCAGAATCAAAACGGTGCTTGAAATGGCTTTAACCATGTTTGGTGTCTAGATCTGAATAAACAGATACTTCCCCTCCTTCCTCTTCACCGTCTACTTCCCTTCCCTACTGCCTTCAACTTCACAACATACCCTTATTGGGGATGCCAATGGACCACTGGCTCCAGACGGTTGGGCTCCATGTGACGGAATGATATGAAACTTTGGAAGTCAGTTAAGGAATGATGGACTAAAGACGATTCAATGAAACAACCTCAAAAATAAACCTTTTATTAATAACGTTGCGGGCAAAATGCAAGCCTAAGGGTTGGCAATTAGATGCCGTTTTCTCAGGCTCTATAAGACCAAATGATGAACCTAGGGAATTCAGTCTAAAAATGATGGACTTAAGATGGTTCATGGAAAAAAAATTCAAAAAGTAAGATTTATTGAAAAAAGTCAAAGAAAAGCCTTGAAAAATGAGTAACAAAATGATAGACTAAAGACGATTCAATGAAAAATCTTCAAAAAGTGTAATTTATTTAAAAAATATCACTTTGTGGGCAAAATGCGAGACTTAGGGTCAGAAAGTAGATGCTGTTTTCTCAGGCTCTATGATACCGAATAATGTGAACTTTTGGAATTCAGTTTAAAAATGATAGACTAAAGACGATTCAATGAAAAAATCTTCAAAAAGTATAATTTATTTAAAAAATATCACTTTGTGGGCAAAATGCGAGACTTAGGGTCGGAAAGTAGATGCTGTTTTCTCAGGCTCTATGCGACCGTATGATGTGAAATTTTGGAATTAAGTTTAAGAATAATAAACTACAGACGATTCAACGAAAAAATCTTCAAAAAGCAACATTTGTTGAAAAAATACCACTTTGTGGGAGAAATGCGAGACTTGGGGTCGAAAATTAGATGCCATTTTTTTAGTCTCTATGATAAAGAATGATGTAAGCTTTAGAAATTCAGTTTGAGAATGATAGACTTATGAAGATTCAATAAAAAAAAACAAAAAAAGCATTTATTGAAAAAAAAACAACAACAATTTGCGGGAGAAATGCGTGCCTTAGGGTCGGAAATTAGATGCCGTTTTCTCAGATTATATGAGACCGAATGATGTGAATCTTTATAATTCAGCTTAAGTATGATGTATTCAAGACGATTCATTTAAAAAAATCCTCAAAAAGCAACATTTATATTCAATAACATCACTTGTGGGAAACATGCGAGATTTAGGGTCGGAAATTAGATGCCGTTTTCTCAGGCTCTATGAGACCGAATGATGAGAACCTTCGGAATTCAGTCTTAAAATGATGGACTTAGGACGATTCATCGAAAAAATCTTCAAAAAGTAACATTCATTGAAAAAAGTACAACTTTGCGGGAGAAATGCGAGCCTTGGGGTCGGAAATAAGGTACCGTTTTCTTAGGTTCTATGAGACTGAAAGATGTGAATCTTTAAAATTCAGTATAAAAAAATAGACTAAAGACGATTCAATGAAAAATTTTCAAAAAGTAACATTTATTTTAAAAAATATCACTTTGCTGGCAAAATATGAAACTTAGGGTCGGAAAGTAGATGCTATTTTCTCAGGCTCTATGGGACCGAATAATGTGAACTATTGGAATTCAGTTTAAAAATGATGAACTAAGGACGATTCAATGAAAAAATCTTCAAAAAGTATTAAATATTTTCAAAAATATCACTTTGTGGGCAAAACGCGAGACAGGGTCGGAAAGTAGATGCCGCTTTATCAAGCTCTATGCAACCGTATGATATGATATTTTGGAATTAAGTTTAAGAATAATAAACTACAGACGATTCGACGAAGAAATTTTCTTGAAGGGTAATATTTATTTTTAAAAATACCAATTTGGGGTCGAAAATTAGATGCCGTTTTCTCAGAATCTATGATAACGAATGATGTGAACATTTTGAATTAAATTTAAGAATGATAGACTTAAGATGATTCAATGAAAAAATCTTCCTAAGAGTAATATTTATTGAACAAAAATACCGATTTTGCGGGAGAAATGGGGGCTTTTTTGTCGGAAATTAGATGCCGTTTTCTCAGGTTCTATTAGACCGAATGATGTGAATCCTTAAAGTTCAGTTTAAGTATGATAGATTCAAGACGATTCAATGAAAACATCCTCTAAAAGTAACATTTATTGAAAAAAACACTACTTTGTGGGAGAAACGCAAGACTTAGGGTCGGAAATTAGATGCCGTTTTCTCAGGTTCTAATGAGACCGAATGATTTGAACCTTAGAAATTCAGTTTAAAAATGAATAATATATTTATAAATACCACTTTGCGGCGAAAATGCTACATATACATAGAATGAATAAATCTTGTCTTGAAAAATTATGAAATAACAAATAATATCCCAATGATCATGACGCGAAAGTAAAAGGTAGTAGAAGTTGGTGAAGACGGCCGAGGAAAACAGGGCACGATCAAGTCAATCAAATACTTGTCCTGTGTCGGTCATGTTATGAGAGTTTGCGCCAAGACAGAGCTGTTTGGCGGTCCACCCTCTTCGCCTACCTTTGTTACAGTGTGTTATGGTTAGTAAGGTAAATATGTTCTTGTATATTTTCCTTTTAATTTAATGGAAATAAATAATAACATAAACTAGGAATCAATAAACTAGAAATTACGATCAGTACAGTGCCCTTGTGATGATTTTTCATTAAAACGTTGCTATTTAAATTATCCAAATATTATTATTATTATCCATTTTCCAATAAACGAGTTCGAACATTACCGGAACCCACGCCACTAGCTATGACAGTTTTTCAAAATATTTCTACCTGATTTTATTATTGTCACCCTGAATTTATTTTTGTCACGTTTTAATTTAAGTTTATTTGTTAATAACTGTTTTGAATACACGTTAAGCTATGTACCCCTCGTCGTTTACCCCCTCAAATTGCGTGATGATAATTATTGAAATTGACATATGTAGCTTATATGTGTGTATGTATTGCGATAATGATGTACCTATTCGTAAATTACATTCATTCTCTTACACATTTTGCTGCGTAGAGTACTATAGTTAGATCTTATTCGACGAAAATAGTAAAATCCATCTGAGTCGAGAATCGAAATAAAATAGGTGACATTATCTTTTTCACAATCGGTGTTCACACCCCCCTTGACCCAATGGGAAGAATTAAAACTAATAGGTATGAAAAGAATTATCTACCCAAAATTAATAGTAATTTTATTGTAACGAATATCTACTGCGAAGGTGTTATTATATCCCTTCCTGAGATTGTTTGCATTACTATTTACTGCCCATTCAATACGACCACGAACTGGTGCAAGCGATTACATTTCTTTTGTCCTTACGGATTATGAATGTATAAAACCCGATTAACCTAATGCGGTCTAATCGTTTCCTTATAAATGTATGAAATGTGCAGTCATTTTGGAAATACCCCTAGTACGTGGAAAGGTGTATTTCCTATTAGGTACAAATAATGCGCTCATTGATTTTTCGTTGTCATGTTTTGGTAATCCTAAGAAATATCAACAAACCCCTAACTGCTTGCCTGGTCGTTGCTAGGGAAACTATTTTAATGTTTATAAATGCTAATTTATTTATTTACAAGTGACTATCTGCTACTGCTACCTACCATTGCCTGACCTACAAAATACTTCGGGCAAAGCTAGACGATAGAAGTCATAATGTATACATATTTGAACCTCCTTTAATCGCATTTAAATCATATTCAATCAAAAGGTAAGTTAAAGCCAGTTGGAATATTCGTGATTGTAGTAACTACCTAGTATTAATTAGATGTATAAATGTAGCAAATAAATACACCTAGTAAAGAAAGTTCACTCATTTGACAAGAGTACTTGCGTCTCACCAAAAAAGGACAGCGACACATTTAAAATTATGTGCTAATTTAGTTCATTCAATTTTACGAATAAACTATTATTTTTACACTGTTTTGTGTGCTTTCCAAATTAGTTTGAGAAAGTCTAAAATTCAGACATTTTTTGTAACGTGTGTCCGAACATTACAAAGAATATTTGTTTTAATAGGTTTTGGAAGCGTTTTGGACGTTTATTATTAATTGTGTTATCGTTTTATTTTTTTACTATGCAGATATGTATATGAATAATTATGTTATTATAATGAAATCCATTACAGCTTGTATACACATTGTACGAAATCATGTACAAACACTGAAATATGTTTCGGGAAAAAACCTTTTCCATCGTTGAAAGACCTACATCCATTTAACAAATAGAAGTCATTTTTTCAGAAATGAAACAGCAATATATAAACTAGGCTGGATGAATGGCGAACATGACAAAAGCCAAAAGGTAGGGTCGGCAACGGTCTTCCCATTACCACAACGTTTGGTCCATATTCAGGAGTTTCAGGACATATATTATTACTAGTTAGTAACCTCCCTTTAAGGGTTGGTTCTATGAATCGATGATGGTGCAGGTAGTATTGACTAAAATGTTACAAAGATCATGTTAATTTGTCCACTGTTCAATGTTATGCAAAAAATCAGGGGGAAATGTTTTTGTACGGTGGGAACGGATGGTAAATGAATCGATTAATTACAACTGAGATTCAAATAATTTTAAAGAAACTAGATAATTATCTAATGATAAATATAAAGATTTGTGTAACGGATGGTGAAAAGTTGCAATCAAGAAGGCGTGTATTATGTTGTTATATAAACTCCACACAGCGTCATCTTTTGGGGTGCTGTGTGGAGAGTATTTTTAATGAAAGGCAGTAGGAACCTCCTAGAAGAGACCCATCTCGTAGGAGGGAATTCAGAAGCCACCTGCTCAATCGACTATAATCCTACCCGGTGTTCGTTTGGCCAGAGCGCCCCCAGTGGGATTTGGATGCACAATGAGTCTAATAATACATATTATCGAATAATAGAAATAGGTACGATAAGCGATAAGAGATACATAAAAAATAACATTAACGGCATGTCACTAAACGATATGTGCGTTAACCAATTAACGTCATTGCGTTAACCGCAATAGACGCGGACGTCTGTAGCAGTTGAATTATTTTTAGTAAACCCTAAATCCTCTAGTAAAATGTGATCGTTTTTGAAATTTTAAAAAATATTTGTATTGCATATTAGATAAATCAAGGGATAAAAACACGTATTCCTTCAAAATACGATTGTTGAATTGTTTCCTATAAAATCTTAGTACGGCAGTTTAAACGACGGAAACAAATCCAAAGGTCGCGGGTTCAAATCCGGCATGCGCTCATAACTTTTATTCAATTAATATGTGTCATAACATTTAATTCATTTAAAATAATAAAAAGTATATTTGCGGCATGATCCAGAGTGGTAGATACTCCAAGTATCGCCCTGGTGAAAGACCACCATTCAGAATCGAAACGTTGCTTGAAATGTCTTTAGCCATGTTTGGTCACCAGATCTGTATAGCCAGGTACTTCCCAACCTTCCTCTTCCTCATCTCCTTCCCTTCCACACTACTTTCAGCCTCACAACATACCGCAATTTTGGATGCCATAGTCTCACTGGCTCTAGACGGTTGGAAGCAGTTAGGAATCTTGTGCGGTATTCACTATGAAAAAACGTAACCTTGAAAGAAAGAAATATTATATTTTTTCTAATACTACCCGGCACGTAACTAAAGTCATAATACAAACAGCATGATAAGCTCTCATAATATTTTGTCAAAATCCGGTACATAAAATTACGTAAGAAAACATGGAAAACTCGATAAACAATAATTGTTGGGTGCCTAATTTTTAACTAGATTACCGTTTCCAATTCAATTATTTTGAAATGACAAGTCTAGATGCACATTATAAATAGCTTAGTCCGAGTCTTGAGTCAGGTTTTTGTGAATTTATTTATATCACGTAACCTATCTGTTTAAGTGTTTATTTATCAAAAATGACGGCTTACATTATTCGGAATTCGCAGGAACAAGGATGTAGTTTGATTGCGTGCGCAGATATTTTATGAACCCAGTCATGAAGATGTTGTTCCACACAAACGTGACAAAAATATAACATCCGCCAAAATATCATTGTGTTCCGCGCTCGCTTGCCGAGTATTTCCTTAAATGTTGTTAACTGCATACAAGCATTACGAGCCGGCATAAAAATTCGTGATGTTTTTAAAATTTTTGACACGAAATATTCGTATGTAGGAATGGTGACATGGATTTACAGGTAAAGTACATGTTTTGAAAGAATTGTTTCCTTTATAAAATAAACGTGATATTATTGTTTTATGTTAAAAATGAAAATTTTATCTTCGTTTTCTTGTGGTGCTCATTCCTATAGGAGTTTACGACGATGTTGCAATTTAATTATGAAAAAACTCCATATTGATCACCCTATCGCTGCGGTTTATTTTGATGAATATGATGTATTTATAGAAGTACATTTCAAAAACTTTTTTTATCAATTATTATGATTATTAATTTTTTTTCGTGTCCAGGATAAATTATTATGTCTAACAGGTTATATGCGCAGGAAAAAGAAAACACAAAATCGAACCATTCTGATGTATTCAGATTTAGGATAAGGTTGCAGAAGAGTTTCCTGATTTTACTGAATTCGCTCCAAGTCACTATTCCTACATAACTAAGACAAATAAATAATATAACACGGTTTATTTTTATTTTTGGAGAAATTAGTCACCTTAAGATTTCCAATCATTGATTTCTGGGTTAGGCGAAGAAAAATGTACCTACATTTTAATGCCGTTGAGTAACTGATCACGTTTCGTAATCCTAAGGCATCAGATTCATGTTTTCGTATGAAATTTGCTAATTTGATTCGCGAGAAATCTACTTAATCAACCTCAATGATAAAGTATGCTAATTTATAGTCGTTTTATACGAATGATTGACAAAATCAGCACATCTAACTGGGTTAACAATTCAAACAAGTTTAATTATTCAATCTGTGGCACGGTTATCGTTTGAGGGTAAAATGCCTCAAGGGAACCTGATTCGTATTCATCTGTTGTTGCAAAAAGAAATTATCTAATGCCAGGAGTCATTTGGTATTCAGAATAGGTGTGTATTTGCAAATTGCGAGAAAAAGTACAGACGGTCTAGGATATTTTGTAACCCTTTTGTACATTTATAATGAATTCTCGTAACTTGGTATTATAGCGTTTTGTGTATTCCTAATCGATACTTCCCTAATTAGATTAATTTGCATAGGTAGGTAGTGCAGTAATCTAGTGAGATTCCAAGGGTTTCCGGAATCCAGTAGTTAAGTAATATGTCGTCACGGTCTCACAATGTCCAATGGTCCATCATCAGGACAAATAGAAAAGTCAATCATCAAACGACTTGTTAAATAATGTCTTTATAAATAAATATTAGCTATGCCAGTTTTGAATTATTGGTACCTACAAGTCATTTTTTTACCGCTGGCAGGTTCTCGATGTATTGTGGACTGCTACCTAAATGCCATTGTAAGAATGAGAGCTTCCCATTGGATATCTACGTAAACAACGATGGACAGCCTAGCAATGCTTCATCAGTATGGAGAGCATTTGTTTTCTGTCATGTTTTATAAATATTATTTATCAAAAAAATATATAGGTACTTCCATTTTATTTAAATAGTTGTGTTTAAAAATTTTTACATTGCCATGACAAAAAAATGACCCCAATACCAGTAAAAGAATATTAACAAGAATAAAAAGTAAGCACGTTAAAAATAGATGGTAGTAATTCAATTTTTGTTATGAAAATTGTATGACACCACTTTACATAAAATTATGTAAGTTCAAAACTTCACGACACAGTCTTGGCTGTTCTTGAAATCATTTCGCATGAATTGCGAATTAATCATTTTAATGTGAATGAACTCCTCGTTTGGACGGTGTTAAATTTTATTACGTCCGTGTTTTTACGGCTGATAATGTTTTGTGATTATGGTGGACATGTTTTGGTTATAAAATTAAAGTTTCAAGTTGACTGCTTTTGGCAGGTTAGGTCGGCGTGATAAGATAAGATGACCTGATGAAACAGATACCTGATGTGAACTCAGAGCAATAATATAATAGGAGGGATAACTTTACAAACAGCTCGGACGTGGCTAGGGTTTTCATGGACACACCTTTTAAATCCATTCATAGCACATGTCGACATAATGTTTTGTTTATTTGTATAACCACCTTTTCACAGTATTGTTACCAACAAAAATATAGGATATACGAGTAACCCCAAAATGTTATGTCCTGTTGTCGACGGCCTCCATACTCGTTGTTCGACTACGCTAGGGTTTCAAATGGACAACCTTTTTATTTAATCCATTCATACACATTTAATTCATGTAAAAACAATAAAATATGTTTGCGGCACGATATCGCCCTGGTGAACCACCATTCAGAATCGAAACGTTGCTTGAAATGGCTATAGCCGTGTTTGGTGACCAGATCTGAATAGCCATATCGGAATCTCCTTCCCATCACCAGTAGCCTCACAACATACCCTGTTTGGGGATGCTGTCTCACTAGCTCTAGACGGTTGGGAGCAGTTGAGACTCTTGTGCGGTATTCATATAAAAAAAAAAAAAAAAAAATAACAAAACGTATAGGGCGGAGTCACGGGAGACGCGGAAGACGGAATACATGCTTACATACCGAAAAGTGGTGCGATATGATGTGACAACTTGTCTTATCTCTTTCTCTCTCACGGTTTACGACGTAAAAACCCGGAGAAAGTGATTCATCGTAAATTTGTAAAGGTTGGGTAAACATGTTTAGCTCCATCTCCATATAAATATTCTCGCTCTTAGGTTGTGTACTTGTTGCAGTTTTCATTTCAATCGGATTATTTGCGAATGCAGATGGGTAGGTAGTTATTATTTTCAGCCGGACAGACATTCGGGTAAGCACTGCATACAGTAAGCGCCATAATAACCCCAGCGGTATGTGTGTTATAATATTTCAGGCAGGTAATGTGTTGTGCCGCGGGTGTCGTGACCGAGCGGGCGCCAAATTCCCACAAGTGCGGAAATAGATCTACGGCACGGCGGCTGCACTGATGCTGACTGCTGATTGCTCACCGCGCTGATGGGTGCGTGCGTACGTGATGAACTGATGATCTGATGAATATTCATAATTGCCGTTGAAATATTCGCCTTACTCCGCACTTCTGTCGGCTCGCCCGGCTCGAGTGATAACGTTTCGTTTCCGATAAAAATAACTCTTCCCGGAAAAGATCACGCATCTTGTTTGTTTCGCACAAACACGCTGAATTTCGCGATTCGAATATATTGACGGCAGTCAAATAACCTTTTTTCTGTTCCGATGCATTTGGCAAAGAGCAATACTGAACTCGCTTCGCATAACGTCGCTGGAAAGTCAAAAGGGCTTAAGCGATACTTTGGTCAAAAATGAGTTGAACATGCAGTTTTGATAAGGTTTTTTTTCGGCGTCGAATGCTCTGACTCTCGTTTGGTTCTGAAGAATTTTGTGACCCTATGGCGATCTAAAATATATTTACCATTTGGGAGAAGACTTGACTCAAGCGAAACACAAGATTGGTACTTTTCTATCTTTTTGCCGCCTCAGGTAACTCAGTGAGAGCATTGACTTACCTGAGTTAATTAAAAAAAAAAGTTAACCAGGTACCTGAAGACTTACGAATTTTATTGTAAAACAAAAAAAAACTTAAATGTGCTCTGGTGTAAACTTCCCGAAATCGCTTAAGCCCTTTTGCCTTTCCGGCGATTCTTTTTTTTTTTTTTACAATAACTCCACACAGGAGGCCTTGAGGAAAACAATTTCCCTCAGGGCCTATGTCATCTTTGGGGATGCTGTGTGGAGGGTTTTTTTGAGGAAAGGAAGGAGTGAACTTGGGTCTTGAAGAGGCCCATGTTGAAGGAGGGAGGAAACACAGAGGCCGGCAAATCGTTCCATAGCCGAGCTGTTGAACATAAGAACGAGTCGTAAAAGCGACCCGTTCTCATGTATTGAATGTCAACCGTGTACAAATGTTGGGCGTGACGATAATGTTTTAAGGAATTATAAAAAAAATAGCTACTGCCAGGTATTGGATTAGAATTATGACCTTTGGTAAAGGGTTTTTCTTTTATTATGAGAATACCGCAGAACGAAAGAGTCCCAACTGCTTTGAACCACCTGGAGCCAGTGATACTGTGGCATCCCCAATAGGGGTATGTCGTGAGGCTGATGGTAGTGGGGAGATGAAGGAGATGAGGAAGGGGAAGGTTGGGAAGTACCTGGCTATTCAGATCTGATCACCAAACACGGTTGAAGCCATTTCAAGCAACGTTCCAATTCTGAATGGTGGTCTTTCACCAGGGCGATACGGATATCTGCCACTCTGGAACGTGCCAATATAAATAAACTATATTTTATATTATATCAATTAAATGTGCTACGACACGTAATAATTAAATAAAATAAAAAGCATAAAGACAAATGAATTAAAATAAAACAGAGAACGCTGCTGTGGTCAGTTTTTTAATGAGTTTTGCCGGACTTGGCTAGACCTGGGCGTGGCTAGGACTAGAGCTAGGGTGCTTATACATCCATTCATAGCGCATGTCGACATTATGTTTTTGTTTATTCGTATAACCACAGTATTGTTACAAACAAAAATATAGCATATAACCTAAGAAAAACGTTGAATTATATCCATTTATGTCGCATATCAAAACGTGTGGGCGGAGTCAACGGAGACGCGGGACGCGAAGAACATCCTTACAATACTTTAAAGCGGTGTGATAATTTGGGAAATTTTGCTGCCTCTTTCTTTCTCTCGGTGTGCGACGTAAAAACCCGGAGAAAGTGATCTATCCCAAATTTGTATAGGTTGGGTAAAAAGAATTAGCTCTCTCTCCATATATCGTCACTCCAAGAATAATTCAGATGAAAAAATGTTATCCGTGGTGGGTACAGACAAATAAAATGATATCTTTATAATACAGCTGGGTGAAGTGGCTAGTTTTCTATTTTCACTTCCAGTTCCTACGTAACATTTGGTAAACATCACCGCCCTAATGCATTACAGATACGATAATACACTTCAAGTGTTAATAACTTTAATCATAAATGTATTCCGTGTTTGGCGGGAGATAGGGCAATGCCTGTTTCATCTGCTCAACTTCTGCTATCCTTCCTCTCAACGCTAAAGAGGTCAGATATGTTTACTGTACCGCGCTATATTGAATCAAACAACCGTTCCTTTGGATAATTCCCGTGCTCTAACTCTCTCTAAAGTCAAATAAATATGTTAAACAATATATTTTTATAGCGCCCTTTTTGTGACAAATTATCAATAGTCAGATAACCCAAGTAAAAATATAAATTAATATCTTACGACTCTTCACCTATAACCATTGATTTACATCCAAATAACTAACCATCACGCCGTTTCCCTGCAGGGGACGGACCGCCATACAACTCTGCCTTGGCACACACTCCTTGCTTCATTCACGTTCATACATAGTCTTCTGTTATTCTGACTCTTCGCATGACCCGATTCAAGTATTTGATTCACTTGATCGTGCCGTGTCTTTCTTGGGCGTCCCCGACTTCTTCTATTTGATTTATAACTAATGAGAAACTTATTTTTAGAAACTGCCCGGAGTCCCGATTTCAAGTATGCTGTGAGGCTGAACGAAGTGAGATAGAGATGAGAAAGAGGATAGTTTAGTACCTGGTAGTTCAGTTCTTGTTAGTAAACACGGAAATATGTCATTTTAAGGTACGCTTCATTATGGATGACAATCACCAGAAAATCACCACTCTGAAACACATTAATACTTAAAATTATAAGACAGATACTTATATCTTACTTACCTATTACCTTAGAGTATATAGAGTAGTATCTATCCAAGGCAGAGTAGTAAGTTTTTGATGATTTTTACCGGACTCGGCGGACCTGGGCGCGGCTATAACTAAGGCTAGGGTATTTATACATCCATTCATATCACATATCTAGATAATGTTTTTGTTTGTTCGTATAAATACCTTTTCACAGTATTGTTATCAACAAAAATATTGCATATAACCTAAAACACCGTTTTGTTGTGTCAAGTTTAGTGGCATAATAAAAAATGTAGGCGGAGTCCCGCGGTGAACCAGGAGGTTAAGATCGTCGTGACAGTACATGGAAGCGGTGTATTATATTTGCTGTCTCTTTCTCTCCCATGGTGTACGACGTAAAACGCCGGAGAAAGTGATTTATCGCAAGTTTGCATAGGTTGGGTAAAAATAATTAGCTCTCTCTCCATACAGTGTTACTCCAAGCCTACGACTAAGTACGTGTATTATCAAATTATTCTTAAGAATTAACTACCAGATTTTTATGAAGTCATTCCATAATGTCTTTAACTGCAGTTTACTTTTTAGATATTGAGTAATTTGTTTTTTTTTTTTTTCGTTTATATATTAATTATTCAAAGATGGATGCTGTAGTTTTGGTTTAAATTTTATCCTCTTTGTCGCTGGTGTCGGATACATCTGTTTTCAGTTTCAGTAGTTCAAATATGGGAGTTTTTTTTCTTTATTTATGGAATTGTTTCTTTAAGGTCATGTGGTGCCGTCAAGTGTTTCGATGGCTCTGTCTAGATTATAAATCAAAGCTTCACAAACTTTATCTGTTACATAATAAAGTCGAACCACTTAAATATGATTGTGAATTATAATTAATTTGTATAAGCAATTACATTCACGCGCAGAATCAAAAATAGAATTCCGACACGCAATATAACAATGGGTGGAAAAATAATCGAATGGAAAGCCGAAGTAAAATACTTGGGACTAACTATGGATAGCCGTTTGTCATGGAAGCCGCACATTCAGATAGCGAGAAGGAAATCACAGGGAGCGATCGGGGCGATCAGCCCAATTTTCAAGCGCCAGAGCTCACTGAGTGAAAATAAGAAACTTCGCCTGTACTATAGTCTCATCCGGCCATCTATGACGTACGCGATCCCGGTTTGGAGCAACATCGCTCACTCAACATTCAACCAGATACAAGCTACACAAAACAAATGCGTGAAAATCATCTACAACACACCTCTTTACACAAACCTCAAACGCTTACACGAACACGAAGAAATACCTAGCATACAGGAGCACGCATTTGATCTCACAACGCGATTCTACGAAACTCTGAACCCGGATAACGCACTGATTAGCGGGCTTGGAAACTACAATACACCCGAGGACTTACCGTTCTACTACAGGCACAGAATGCCGAAGCATATTATTATGACCTTCCGTGAGGACAGCCAGGGACAAGCCGAGGAAACCGAAATGGTGGACGAGACGTATGACTTGCATCACATCGGCTAGGTAAAAAATCCCATCCCATTCCCACTCCACGCCTCTGTTCTCCTTAGGAAAGAGCCCATAAAAGAAAAAGGATGCAGCTCCAAGTAGAAAAAACATGAAATATTTAACTTCAGTCAAATAAAATTTTTCAAACAGTAACAAGTTCAGAACTTATGTATTTCTTTTTTTATCTTTTCCTTGCTTAGGGTTTTTAATCCAGTAAAGATCTTTTCCCTAAGAAAACACTAATGTAAAAATAAACTCAGTCAAGTAAATAAAACCATCAGATGGTGATAGTAATAAGGCCTAATGAGCCGCAGTACTAGTCAGATAGTCATTATGAGGGGTATTTGTATAAGCCCCAGCTAGTTAGTAGAGGATTACGAAAGAATCCATAAAATCAAAAAAAAAATCAATTAATTTGTACTTGATGCATACACAAACTTGATGAAAAATATTCGTAATGTTGCACAACCTAACTCAAAACAGACGAGAGGTAAAAAACGTGTGCATATTTTTTTATTAACTCTTTCCGTGATCTAAATTCTGGTTTTACCTTTTAATGGCATTCAAGCATTTATTATAGAAACGTATTTAATTGTTCTTATTGTAAGTTATGTCAAATTATGTAAACCTACTAGATTTTAAACTTTAAGATATTTTATAACTTTCTATAGCGCCCTTAAGGTCATGTCTAACAGAGAATGTGCCCCAGCAATTATGGTTACTGTGTCTGTTTTATGGGGAATTAGCATTTCTTCCTAATTGACTTAAAATACTTTCTTTTGTGAATACGTACGAGTGTGAACTTTTCAAAATTATAACTGATAGGTGTGTAACCAAATATAAAAAGATGAATCTTTTCAAATGTAGACAAGCGATAAAGTACCTACCCATAATTTTATTCCACATTTGAAAAGGGTGGATTAAAGCAAGTAATGTTTTCTTGGTAAGTGAAGTTACATCCCGTAATTTTTCACAGGGAACGACATAATTATTTACTTGTAGATTAAAAGAAAGCTTTATTAAATCAACTAAAACTCACATTTACCAGATGTTTCGGACTGTTCCGCTGTGAAATGGTTCAGATGTGTGAAATAAAGATGAAAATTTAGGAAGAGTGGTTTTGGAAAAATTGTATTAAATTTATGTTCAGTAGATTCGAAAAATGTTTTATTATTAATATGTTAAAGAGTAGAGCTTAAAGTTCAGCCGTGAAATTTTTAAAAAGTTTTTAGTATTTAAGTTTAGGAGAAAATGAATTCCTATTGTATAACTTCCTAATACTCCGTTCTAAGTGTTTTTATTCTTAATATCTAAATATTAAATTACGAATAAAGATAATTTACATTTGAATATAAGTAGGGTTTTTAAGCGTTTGTAAGGTAATTTTAGCTATTGGCAGAGGAAGGATGAAAGTAGACTGAATGCTCTGGAAATGAGATCCCTGAAACGTATGTGCGGTAAATCACGTATGGTCGTGTTAAAAATGTGGAAATCCGGAAATTTCGACAGTGACATATTTAAATCGAAGTAGATCGTTCTATAGTAATATGGTTAACACAGTGTTTTAACTTTGTTAAGCGCCTTCTAGCTGATATTTCATAAGAATGGCGCTATGTAAATTATTCAAGTACTATTATTATTAAGGCTGCCTGTCACATTGGAGAACCTTTGACTATCGGCTCTATTTTAGCGGATTGCTATTCCGGAACTCTTCAAGAGCGGCAAAAATCAAATGTGCTCTAAAACAACAAAAAATCCCGAATTTTAAACCGAGCAAGACATCCGAACACAGTCCAAAATTCAACTTCTCCATACATCGCAGCGAGCAAAGTGGCAGGTTCGGCCAACCTATTCTAAGTTTTAAGATAATATTGTTGGAGAATTGGGGACACATTTGTTGTATTAGGGCGGAATGTATTAGCGAAGTGTTTCCGCTTGAAGTGGAAGAGGATGATGCCGCAATTATCTCCAATGTGTTCGGTAACACATTAATAGGCCAAGGAAATGGTTTGTAAAAGTTTTGTCGTTAATTACCAACCTAAGAACGCCGCCATTTTTTCATCGTAGGCAAATTCCAATGGCTTGCTTTTGGCCTGGGTTTACAAATGAAACTATTAGCTGAATGTTATGAATATTAAATCTTGTTTAAAACATAATTAGAAACTGAATACCGAAGAATATGGAGACCTAAAGCTGAGGTGTATAGCGAATAGTAATAATCGAAACATTTCCCAATTTAGAAATAATTTATACAAAAAATATGTGATTGAAACTGCATGAAGGCGGTGGCCACTAAATTTCCTTTTTGAGAATGTTGTGAGGTAAAATGATATGAACGAGGGGAGCTGAAAGAAAGAGGAAGTTTGGAACGTACCTGACTATTCAGATCTGGTCACTAAGCATAGCTATAGCTATTTAAAGAAACCGACCTTTGGATTATTTGGATATTATCAGCATTTTCCACTTTTTTTTTAAGAATTTAAACAAATAGTCAAATGAAATTGTCCAATGAAGCGAAGCTAGCAGTCCACAATTGAGTGCTTTTACCAACCCTGATGTATGGCAGTGAGGCATGGAACTGGCAGAGTAAGGATGAAAGTAGACTGAATGCTGTGGAAATAAGATCCCTGAGACGTAAGTGCGGTAGAACCATGTATGACCGTGTTAAAAATGCGGATATCCGGAAAGAATTCAAGGCTGATGTAAGCATATGAATAGGATCAAGATAGGGAAGCTTAAATGGTTTGGGCATGTAGAGCGAATGAACGAAGAAAGGAGTGTGAAAAGAATATATGATGCACGATCAAGTAAATCAAATACTTGATCGGCTCATGTGAAGAGTCAGAATAACAGAAGAGTATGTGTGAGACGATGTATGAATGTGAATGAAGCAAGGAGTGTGTGCCAAGATAGAGTTATATGGCGGTCCGTCCTCTCTGCCTACCCCTACGGTGACATGGCGTGATGGTTAGTTAGTTAGTTTATGAAAAAGAAGAAGATGTCAAAACCAAGCTTGCTTGAATCAGCGGCATGCCTTTACACGGTGTATGCGATTTTAATTGAGCACATTTTACCGTCGGCACTATTGGACAAATGCAAGTGTCAACTATTTGTTCGGCTTATCAGGTGACCGATAAGGAATAAGGGACGGTAGCGAAATCAACAGATAATAATGATCAATAATAGCGTGTGCCGACTGATGAAGAAGTCGGGCCAGTCAATAGTGAACCGGAAAACATATATTCCTTTCAAATATTGACACAATTAGTACGAAGTAAAGAAATGCGATGGCTAATCAGTAGTTTTGTTTTGCAGGCAGTGGTGGACATGAAATCATACACACTAGGTATCGTTGCCAGAGTTGACCTGCACACAGCATATTTACATAATTAGTACGAAGTAGAGAAATGCGATGGCCAAACTTCATAACCAGTAGTTTTATTTTGCAGGCAGAGGTGGGCATGGAATGATTCACACCATAGGTATCGTTGCCAGAGTTGACCTGCACACAGCATATTTACATAATTAGTACGAAGTAAAGAAATGCGATGGCCAAACTTCATAACCAGTAGTTTTATTTTGCAGGCAGAGGTGGGCATGGAATGATTCATAGGTATCGTCGCCAGAGTTGACCTGCACACAGCATATTTACATAATCAGTACGAAGTAAAGAAATGCGATGACCAAACTTCATAATCAGTAGTTTTGTTTTGCAGGCAGTGGTGGGCATGGAATGATTCACACTATAGGTATCGTTGCCAGAGTTGACCTGCACACAGCATATTTACATAATCAGTACGAAGTAAATAAATGCGATGGGCCAAACTTCATAATCAGCAGTTTTGTTTTGCAGGCAGTGGTGGGCATGGAATGATTCACACCATAGGTATCGCTGCCAGAGTTGACCTGCACACAGCATATTTAAAATAAGTTATACGACTTCATAACAAAAACATGTTGTGAAATTGAAAAAAAAACACAGTGGTGAACTTGTCAAATATTATATTTTGGAACGTATACAATTGTTGTCAAATAAGACCAAATACTGTATTCTCAGTGACGTTTGGCAAGGTCATCCTGGCTCTAGACGTATAAACAAAAACAAAAAAGATCGCGCAATGAATGTTGAACCTAACAAAACTAAGTATTGTGTTTATTGATACATATGTTTCACTTACGACAGGTGAGACTATGGCATCCCCAGTATGTTGTGAGGCTGAAGGTTGTGGGGAGGGGAAGGTTGGGAAGTACCTGACTATTCAGATCTGGTCACCAAACACGACTAAAAGCAATTTCAAGCAATGTTTCGATTCTGAATGGTGGTCTTTCACCAGGGCGATACTTACAGTAAACGATACTCTGGATCGTGCCGAAAATGTACTTTTTATTATTTTATATGAATTAAATGTGTTATGACACATATTAATTAAATGAAACTTATTGGCGCACGCCGGATTTGAACCCGCGACCTTTGGATTCGTAGTCGAGCGTCTTACCACTCGACAATGGAGGCCGTCAAAACTATATATAACCCACACTAAAAACTGTTAAAGTCATTTCAAGCAACTTTTCACTCTTTGCCACTGTGAAACGAGGTGCAAATGTACCTACTGTACATATAATGGAATCATAATTATTTGTGAAATGACCCGTATAAATTATTTAATTAAAGAATTACCCACTCCGGGTTTTGAACCTGCGACCTCTGAATTCGGAGCCAAGCAGATTACCGCTACACTGGAGATTGTCAAAATGAGTATGTTTGTTTGTAAGTCAGTTAAATTTGCCTTGCTTTACCTAATTTGTACTTTGCACCATAATTCTTTGATTTTTTTAAAATTTTTATTAGTCGTACTCTTATCTAGTGCATAAGTTTGTAAAGTTCTATGAATTCTCTCCTGCCACATTACTAATCTTCTTACTGGTAACCCACATTATCTCTTTTACTCAGTGGGTGAGTCAAGACATGTGACTGAAGTACTAATTTAGTATGTTAATAATAATGTAGTTTTAGTGGGTGTGATTCAGTTCCTGACCCCTGACAAGCTTAGGCCCTGCGGTCAACCGCCGACCTATCGGTTAATATTCACATTCACACTCATTTTCTTATCTTCTGAGTATTCCCTCATTACCAACACCCTTTTCTGGGTCATGACGTCAATAGTTTGCGTTTGTCGCTATTATATTGATTAAATTATAATTAACTACCACTTAATTACAGAAATATCATTTTGCTGCTATCTCTGTTCTATGAACTAATAATAATTCAGTCATCGTAAATTGCAAATTTAGTTTTAATCGTTTTACTTTCCGGCTTCGCTCGTGATTTGGATTCTAGTATATTGTGTTTATTACATGTTTCACTGAAAAATATCACGATTTTTTTTATATAAATTAAGTTATCACGGTCGTGGAAACTAACTATTTTTTTTTTTACAGAAGGAAGTGGGAATTACGTTGAGAGTTGAATATAGATAATTGCGTTGACTTAGACATTTCAGACAGCAAATGGATGAAAATTTCTTCACGTAAGTGCTCACCGCTGGAGGGTTTATGCTGCATAGTTTTCCTAATGAAATTTTTGCTTTGCAGTTAATATAAATATTGTATTTATATCAAACGAAAATGCTGTGGAGCACATCTTTAAAGAAATGGATTCAAGTATTAACTACGTTACCCGTTTCACAAGGTTGCCCAGCCGAGTAAATATAGCGCTCCTGCATGTACAATGTACAGAAATGAGTGCTTTTTAGGCCCACTTGATCATGATTACATGCTGAAACGAACCGAGAATGGGTGGTTAACGGGGGTGATTATTTTAAGAAATTATAGTAATAGTAAAATGTGACAGTGGTTCAAACCACTAGGCCTAAGTTTGCTTTTAAAAAATGTGGAATAACGCCTTTGAAATAAACACGTCGATATATTGTAAGTAACTCTTGCTATTTTTTCATTTTTTCCCCATATAATTCGGTAAATTGATGTACAACAAACATACAAAACGCCCGTATCCCAATGACGTTACATATATATAGACACGTTGTAGCGCTCTCAAAGTGGCAAGCAATAATCACGCTAGTTGGTGGGATCGGTGTTTAAGCCAATTAGGTACTAAATAGTCACGCGTCGCTTGAGGTCGTTTCATGCAAGTATGGAACGCGGTCCGAACTTCGGATCTGTTTCGTTCATACACATGTATTCTATGAATGTCTATCTTTGTCATACATGACCGATATTTGAATGATGATTTTACCGGTAACGTGTGTGTTTTGCTTGCCACATTTTGTGTTAATATTTTAAGGCTATAACGTGTCTATATATGTAACGTCATTCCCGTATCCTTAAAAAATCTCAGTCTCTTTGCATTGAATAAATGCTTGAAAGCGGAATTCCGGATCTGACCAAAGCAATCAACTCGCTAATGGGTAGATACCATTGGTGTATGGATTCCTGGTAGATACAGATAGCATCTTACGTAGGTGCTGCCGGGAGACGGCGCAGTAATGAAGAGGCTGGCACCGACACTAACACTGACACACTCAGACCAGCACTAGCACGAAATGTCACAAGAAGAAGGAAGGAAGCGCGCGAGATTCTTGAAGTCTGTAAAAATGGCGCGCGGGAGCAAATCGGGCGCGAAAATGCCCGGGCACCGAGCCAACGCAGAAAACACCGCACAACTCTCGCCCTTATAGCCGGCTGCCCCCCGGAGTAAAGCAGCAGAGCAAAAATACTCCACATAATGTTACAGTAGCTTCTGATACTTTTGCAAACAGGCTGTAATGTACCTACTAACAACATTTTTGCTGTAGTGACACCTCAATACCGTTTGGTTTTTGTACTTGAATTTTCTTTACCAGCCCTTTGACCGTATGCAATATCTATCAACTATCGTTAATCTCAAATACTATAGATTTTTTTTATAACCTTGTTGATACTACGTAAACACACAGGAAGATAATTAAACAGAGTGGTAGATACTCTAAGTATCGCCCTGGTGAAAGACCACCATTCAGAATCGAAACGTTGCTTGAAATGGAACTAATATCGACAGAAAAAGTATGTTTTTTGTAATTAGTTTGTAGTACCTAATCTACCTACTACATAGCAAATAAAAAAAAAGTAAGTAATTGTTAAAGCTATTAAGGTGGTCCGTCATCAGACCGATACTGAAGGAATGTACATACATACTCCGTTGACAGCTTTACACTTTTAATATTTAGGTTGGTATGTTTCACACCTTTGTCACATTTGACCTGACGGCCTGCGTGGTCGAGTGGTAAGACGGTCGACTACGAATCCAGAGGTCGCGGGTTCAAACCCGGCATGCGCAAATACATGTAATTTAATTAATATGTGTCATAACTCATTAAATTCATATGAAATAGTATTTAGTACATTTTCGGCTCGTTCCAGAGTGGAAGATACTCTAAATAATAATAATAATAATAATAAATGGATAACTTTTATAGCGCCGTTTTTGTGGGAAAATCACCTCAAGGGCGCTTTACAAATTAATTTATCTAACCTATAATTTATCACTTAAGCTTATAACTAATAACTTACAGTTAAGATTTATTACTAATGGCTTACACCTAATAATTTCAACCAGTGACTTACAATAAGGACTTATAGCTTGTAACTAACAGTGAAATAGATGCTAACATTAAAAACATTAATATTTACAGACATTTAAAAATGTCAGACGAACTAACCACCATTCAGAATTGAAACGTTGCTTGAAATGGCTTTAGCCGTGTTTGGTGACCAGATCTGAATAGCCAGGCACTGCTCCAACCTTCCTCTTCCCATCTCATTCCCCTCCCCACTACATTCAACCTCACAACATACCTCGATTGGGGATGCCATAGTCTCACTTGCTTTAGACGGTTGGGATCATTTGGGACTCTTGTGTGGTATTCACTGTAAAAAAATATTGAAAAAAAATTGTCACAATTCAATCATTCAACGCCAATTATCGGTTCATTTCAGCTTTTGAACAACTTTTGATTAGCTGAAAAGCATAACGGTCATGTTTTTATACTTCAATGACCATTTGACCGCGTCTGTCAAGTTATTTAATTTATTTTTTACTTAACAATACATTTTTTTGTTGGTTGGTATAATTGCCCATCCCACTAGGCATAAGCCTGTGTTGGGATGGCAATTTGCAAAAGTGGTTTTTTAGCTACATAGTAACATGTTAATATCGAAAATATAGTACATACGAGTACGTAATAAAAATAAAATAAATAAATGACAAATTTGAAGGTATAGAATCTACATAATAAGAACTAAATTAAACTTGGTTTTTAAGGTGAGTAATGATATTGCTTTTAAAGGAGCTTTTGGTTTGTATGTTTCTGAATGGTCAACAAGTCAAACTGTTGATTTAGTCTTACCGCTGAGAGCTCTGTTGTAACCATTATTCCTATTCCTATGCACTGTTTATCAGAAAAATGAATCAGCGGTAAAACAAAACAAAAAAACGTTGCTAGAAAAGCCACTTCACCAGGGCGATACTGAGAGTATCTACAACGTCGAAATAAGGTGCAAATACACTAAAACACTATTTTATTCCACTCATATGAGAAATTATAAATAATATTGTACATTGCATTGTAGTCATTCTGAACCTTGCCAGGGAATATTTGTCCCTCTTCCTGTGTCAACTGTGGTTAGAGGTGCATACGAGTACATGAGAAGATAATCTTTTCTGCCCGAGGAATGGGCTGCCTTTTGATTACTGTAAATCTTCAATAAATAATGTTTAAAAAATAATTTGCCACGCCGGGTTTTGAATCCGCGACCTTTTAAGTTTCTCACCGCTCAGCCACAAAGTTAGTCATAATTAAAAAATAAGCCATATTTAGTGAGCAGAAGCTTTAAGAACGTTATCATCACATTCATCACAGTAAGAAATGCAACATTCCGTCGTTATGAAACATAGCCAGCTACTTGGGAAATAAAGCGAGATATGAATCATGATTAATCATCCATTTATAGGTTCATGTGATGCATACATCACCACCGCTCGCGCTCACCAGGACACTGCATCACTTCCTGCCCGTGATAAACAGGCCGCCATTTGCATACCGGAACTACGATACAACACAAATAAGTTTGTCGCGTTTAGTCATCGGCTCCTGTGAAAGTCATATTTGGGATGTGTTATGGTTTGTATGACTTTGACAACGGGGACACGTCTAAGTAATATTATCATGATATAGTGATTAGTCAATTTAAATTGTACGAAGACGAGAATAGTTTATTGCGAAGGTCGATAATTTATTGTGTCCAGTATAATATTTTACAGAAACTATAATTTAATCCATAGATGAGCTAGAGAGGCGTGTGGTTTAATTTCATTGGACATGTCCAGTCTATAAATTAAAAAAAAAAGTTTTATTTGAATATTTAGACGTCTCTGTGTATTAAATTTCGAATTCGTCTTTTAAACAAATCTCACTGAAAAACTCGCGAACGATGAGCTCTGGCTTCATTAAATTTGCACAGTATTTTCAAGATCGATGGTTTGCGTCGGGACCAATGCAACTTTGTTCAGCTTGCAATGTAACTCCCATCGTGAACTAAGGAGCTTAGACACATTATTTTAAAATCGTAATTCCGAATTTCCTAATTTTTATTGCGTCATTTTGGAAAAATGTCAGCTTAAGGGCGCTTTACAAAGGTAACAAATGACTTGTAACCAGAGTTGTAATCCCCTTAATTTAATTTGCATTGCCATTCTGCGTCCTGGAAGGGATGACTGCCAAATACAATAAGAATAAAAAAATATTCAAATTAATACTGTCAAGACAGGAAAAACATGTCAATAAAAATATATACCATTAAAAAAATGTCCAAATTAATACTGGCAAGCCAAGAAAAAAACACAATTGCCCATTGTAAATAGAGAATAATTAACTAACTAACTAACCATCACGCCGTTTCCCCGCAGGGGTAGGCAGAGAGGACAGACCACCATATAACTCTGTCTTGGCACACACTCCTTGCTTCATTTACATTCATACATCGTCTTATACATACTCTTCTGTTATTCTGACTCTTCACATGACCCGATTCAAGTATTTGATTTACTTGATCGTGCCATGTCTTTCTCGGGCGTCCTCGACTTCTTCTTCCATTCACTTTCGCATCATATATTCTTTTCACACTCCTTTCTTCATTCATTCGCTCTACATGCCTAAACCATCTAAGCGTCCCTTTCTTGATCCTGTTCATTACGCTCACATCAGCCTTGCATTCTTTCCGGATATCCACATTTTTAATACGATCATACGTGGTTTTACCGCACATACGTCTCAAAGATCGTCTCATTTCCACAGCATTCAGTCTACTTTCATCCTTCCTCTGCCAGTTCCATGCCTCACTGCCATACAGGGGGTTACCAACCCTATGCCAACATAGGGTTGGTATAAGTACTCCATTGTGGACTGCTAGCTTCGCTTCTTTGGACAATTTCTTATTTGCGCCAACAGCGTTCAGTCCTCCATTAATGAAGTTTCCTGCATTCACCCTTCTTTCAATATCCTTATCAGAATATTTGCCAAAATACATTGCAGGTAGGCAAGGGTAGCTCGTGACTTTTTATTGTGCTAGAGTGCGAAGATTGAAAAAACGTCATTATTGATGTTGTTGAAGGTGAAAACAATAGTTAGTTGTTTTTATTTTTTTATTGTATGAAGATTTTCTTGAAAAATTCATAGATTTTTTTTCCAATAAAAATCTTTTTCGGCTACAATAAAATATAAATCAATAACGTCGTATTTTTGATTTTTCAATCTCAGCACTCTAGCACACTCAATAGTCAAGCTTCATAATTTTTTAAAAATAAAAATCCTTTTCGGCTACAACAACATCAATCAACGTCATATTTTTTAATCTCAACACTCTAGCACACTAAAAATTCACGAGCCACCCCTGCAGGAAGGTATTTTTTTAGGTAGGTAGGGATTTGAAAATATGGTTTTCTTAATTTGGTGATTTCAATTAACATCTGTTCAGAATTTGAAAAGTTCACACTCGTACGTATGTACTCACAGATGAAATTATTCGGTTCTGTAATAACTTGACAGAGGTGGTAAATATTGGAAATGAATTTCTAGTATAAATTTGTATGAAAATAATATTATTAAATATACGGGTAAAAACAATGGAACAAAAAATCAAACCTATTCCAATAGTTCTGAATACATTGACTGCTGTGGATCACTCGTCAACTAATGTTATTTAAAGGTGTTCATGCTCCCCTTGCATGCTATTATTGAGGTTGACTGGAGAATTGGTTTGGGTTTGGAAACAATAAATTAACCGAATAAGAAAATAACTTGCTGGGTTCCATAAATTCCAAGGGTTGCATGAAATGTAGTTGTCGTTTTTCTGGAACGTAACCGAATACCTTTATTTGAATTGGTCCAAAGCACTGCTTGCATATACACGTACACAAGACAAATTGGTTTACCAAGTGGAACATTTTACCTATCTACACGAATATAGCACATATTTAAACCGTACTAATTGTACGCCAAGCTAACTATGTTGGAAGCTGGGAGTCAATAACATTGCTGCAAATAATTACATTTAATGTAACCCACCGGAATAACTGACGCGGATTTGAAGGTGGTGTTGAAACAACCCAGTGGTAGATGACATATTCTGAATAATCGAGGTGAAATAAAAATAAAATTTTAATATACAGAGAGCAATAATAATAATAATAATATTTGGATAATTTGTATAGCGCCGTTTTTGTGAAAAATCACCTCAAGGGCGCTGTACAAATCTTAATTTCTACTTAATATTAATTCTTAGTTTATATAAATATACAGCAACATACTTACCTGGCAGGTCACTTCTGGCAGGACACAATCACCATATCATAATAACCTAAAATTTAGAATTACTTAAATTTTTATTTTTATTTTTATTTTATTTTGTTTATTTATTTATTTATTTATTTTATTTTTTATTTTTTTCATTTTTAGGGCATGAAGGCAAATTTAAGATAAAGTATATCGGAGGTATTTTTAACTTTTCGTAGTGAAGAACAGAAAATGGTGATAATCTTCTAATGAATTTAAGGAATGAGAGTCTGAAAAGTTTTCTTGGTTCTATTGGGCTTGTTACATCTTGATTATGGATATGATTTTCTGAAAAAATGAGTTTTGAGTTTGGCTCTGAACTCTGCCGAGTCTTTTATTACTCTCAGATCATGTGGTAGTCCATTCCAGGTTTTAGGACCTGACACTCCGAAGGCGCGCTCTACAAACTTAGTGTCTGGTGTGCGCTTTGGTTCTTTCAACCTTCCGATAGCCGATGACATTGCTGATCTAAGAGTTGACTGTCGCGAATTGGAATCTTCAGGAATACACAATTCCGATAAATAAGCCGGAGCCATTCCGTTAATTGATTTGAAAACCATCCAGCAAAGCTTAAACTGGATTCTTTCGGGACATTTAAGCCAGTGAAGATTTTTGAGGTGCTCTGAGATATGGGAATATTTTGATACGCCGGTGATAAGTCTTGCCGCGGCGTTGAAGACTAGTTGTAGTTTGTTAATTTGATATTTAGGAAGACTAGCGTATATTCCGTTGCAGTAATCTAAACGCGAAACGACGTACGAGTTTACAAGTAATTTGGTTGCAGAGGGTAAGTTCTTCATCATGGCATCATTTTCATCTTCTTCTTTCTTAAAAATCTTTACACATTCTTATACTCGTACAAATATTTTTTTTCCATATTCCCCTTTTCAACATGAGATTCTTTATTTTCCTCGTGTTCACATTCTTCGTCATCTACTTCTTTATTTTCATCACAGATACTTTCTGGCGTGGTATTTTGCATCCTTTACAAATGTTCTCCTCCAGTTCCGGTCCCTATCCTTTTGCCCTCCCATCTAGCTTCAATCCCGTTCGAAGCAAATGTTTTTTTTTACCTTCTTATCCATCCTTTTCTTAATCTTCTCAATTATTTTATTATTTTTTTCTCTAGGTCTTCTATTGAAATTGCCAAAAAAAAGCGAAGCTTGCAGTCCACAATGGTGTACTTATACCAACCCTGATGTATGGCAGTGAGGCATGGAACTGACAGAGGAAGGATGAAAGTAAGCTGAATGCTGTGGAAATGAGATCCTTGAGACGTATGTGCGGTAAAACCATGTATGACCGTATTAAAAATGTGGATATCCGGAAAGAATGCAAGGCTGATCTGAGCGTAATGAATAGGATCAAGAAAGAGACGCTTACATGGTTTGGGCATGTAGAGCGAATGAACGAAGAAAGGAGTGTGAAAAGAATATTTGATGCGAAAGTGAATGGAAGGAGAAGTCGAGGACGCTCGAGAAAGACATGGCACGGTCAAGTAAATCAAATACTTGAATCGGGTCATGTGAAGAATCAGAATAACAGAAGAGTATGTATGAGACGGTGTATGAATGTGAATGAAGTAAAAAGAGTATGTCAAAACAGAGCTGTGTGACGGTCTGTCATTTGAAACGGCGTGATGGTTGGTTAGTTAGCCTTCAGACTAAATTTGGATTTTTTTCAACCCATCTTATTTGTGGGCGACCTCTTTTTCTGTTCCCCAACCAGGGGCACACTCGGAAAGCTTTATTTTCACCTCTCTTCTGTTAGTCAAACAACATCTCTATGGATAGGTATGTTATACAAATTCATATGTAAAATCCAGTCAACGAAAAATGCACAAATGAGTCGTAGTCACCAAGTCACAGTTTTGACCATAAAATACATGAGGAAAACAGAGAGTGTGGAGGGAAAGACTAAACCTGTATCCAACCCTGCTAGGAAAAGGGGATGAATCTGACTAAATGATTTAATTTTATGTATTAAGCTCCCTAATTGACTTTAAAAAACACATCGGGTATAAGCAACTATGTGCATACATTATAGGTCACTAGTAAATCTAGCCTAGAGGTTAATAGAACTACTAAATTAAAATTACTACTCATACAACTGATAAATATTTCAAAAACTAAATAGATTATTAACGAAATATTCGATACATAGGTGGCCAAATACAAATTTTAATGCTATCCTTGTTATTACATTGTTGTATAAAAGAATTTTAAGCGAATTTTTTTTATAAATAGAACACATACACTTTGTTTATGTACCCGACGTGATCAGGTACACAAGTAAACTGTAATAGGGGGGGCGGTCCCGATCTGCGAAGTGCTCCAAGTGGTCGTCTCGTTGTAAGGGGAGTCGACTAGGGTTTATTGTTTCTTATACGAGTTGCAGGGAAGTCAATCCCTATGTCTCGCGACCTGAAGCTATGGTGAACTGGGGGATGGTTTTTTTCTACCCGATGTGCGGGCTGCCTACGGCAACTTGTAGGGCTTAAATACTATCTTTTTGTATTTTGAAATTTTTTTTTTTTTTTTTTTGTGTGAAAGTGTTTGTTGTTTGAGTGTTTTTTCAATTTGGCCTTATACTATCTTTTTTGTATATATGGTTGCACTTTAATATCTTTTATTAGAGCCCGCACATCAAGGGGGGAATGTTATGGATACGGGTAGGCGGTAGGTGAGGGGTTCGTCGTCGGGTCTTGTCTGCCCGAGACAGGAAATGCTCGGATTAGGATTCGAAGCAAGACGCGAGAAGAATCGTTTGGCTAAATCAACTATGTGAGTTCTGAGTGGGGGGGACTTTCGTGCCTCTACTTATTATGCTGTTTCTGACAAACCAAGGACTTTTGGTGTACCTTCTGAGCGTGACGTTCTGGAATGACTCGAGCCTTTTAATGTTACCCGTGGCCCATATAGGTGAGGCGTATGTGATGATCGGACGGATTTGGGATTTGTATATGAGTACTTTGTTTTGTGTAGATGTTTTGCTATTGTAGTGTAACAGTGGATAAAGCGCAGAGGCTGTGTTTCTGGCTTTTGCAAGTGTATTTTTGATGTGAGGCATCCAAGTGAGCTTTTTATCGAGTGTGACTCCAAGATATTTGGCGGTTTCCCGCCAAGGTATGACCTGGCCGTGCATTGTTACTTCCCCCGGAGGTAGGTCGCCAAGCCTTCTTCGCGAAAAAAGAGGATGGCGACGCTCTTCGAGGGGTTCACGTCGATACGCCACTTGTCATACCATTCTTGGAGTCTGTTGATGTTAATTTGTAAGCGGTGTGTAATCATCCTGGGAGAGCTGTATCGGACCATAACCGCCGTGTCATCTGCGTACAGAGCTTTGTATGAATGGGCGTTGTCTGAGAGGGGAATGTCGTGGGTGTAGACATTGAAGAGGGTGGGTGACAGCAGGGACCCCTGGGGGACTCCCGCCGTCATGAAGGCTATTCGTGAAAGAGCGCCGCGGTACTTCACTTGGAAGGTTCGCTGGCGGAGAAACGATTTGAAGACACCGAGTAACTGGGGATCGATGCCTGTTTCGTGGAGTTTGAAAAGTAGGCCGTTTATCCATACTTTGTCGAAGGCTTTGGCTATATCCAGGAAGACGGCGCCGGTGGACCGCTGGGTGTTGAAGCCGCCGAGGATGAGCTCGGTGACTCTCAGGAGCTGGTGGAGGGTCGAGTGTTGGGACCTGAAGCCGTGCTGCTCGTCAGGGAGGGTCGATACCTCGTTAATATGCTTGAGGAGCCTAGTGAGGAGAATTTGCTCGTAGATCTTGCCGATATTCGAGAGAAGGCTGATCGGACGGTGATTCTCGCAGAAGAGCGGGTCTTTTCCAGCTTTGTGGATGACCACGACGTGCGCGTGCTTCCAACTCTTGGGGAAGTAGCGCAGTCTGAGGGCTGAATTGATCAGATTGACGATGGTGAGAATGGTTTTTCGGGGGAGGGCTTTAAGAGCGAAGTTCGTTACGCCATCGGGACCGGGAGCTTTTTCTTGTTGCGTTTCGATTTAATGATCCCGATGACTTCGGCCGGGGTGGTGAAGTGAACATTTGTCGCGGGGAGAGAGTTGAAAATGCTGTTCACTTTGCGGTTGACGTGGGCGATGAAATCTAAATCTGCGTGTTTGAAGCTGGGGCTGAACTGTTTTTCAAGACTGTCGGCGAACGCCTCCGCCTTGTCTTGATTGTCGAAAACTAGACCGTTTTCGGCGTGAATGGGGTGGTTCGGGCTGGGAGTCGCTTGAAGAGACTTGGATAATCTCCACAGGGAGCCGTCCTGCGGGTTTATCTCTTGGATTTTCATATTCCAAGTGAACTGGGAGTGCTCATCGAGTTTTTTTCTTGATGAGGGCTTGAAGACGATTGATAGTGGTTTTGACTCTACGGTTTTGGGTTCTGTGCCAGTGGCGGCGAAGCTGGTTTTTGGTAGTGATGAGATCCTTGATAGTGTTGGGCAGGTTCTCCCTCAGAGTGACGGGAGAACGCTCGGGTTGGGGGGTCGAAGAATCTTTTATCGAAGACATGATAGTCTCCGCAAAGGCGTCAACCGCTTTATCGAGTTCGGCCGTGCTCGATATGGCGTGGGGGATCGTGGTCTTTACTCCCACTCTGTGCGAGAAATACGTCCAATCAGTTTTAACTGGCGGGGGCGGGCGGGGTGGGGGGTCGGAGAAATAATGTAGGTTGAGCAGCACGGGATTGTGATCTGAGTGAAGGTCGTTTACGGTCTCGATGCTGTATGCCCAGGGCGATTTGTGGAGTACGGCGATGTCGAGCACGTCAGGTGAATGCCCAAGGTGAGAGAAATGAGTGGGATCCTTGGGCCCTGCGACGACGATTTCGGGATGGGAGTCGGCGTAACTTTTCAAAAATTTTACCGTTGGGGTTAGTCCGCCTACTATTCCACGAGCTGTGTTTCGCATTGAAATCCCCCATGAGAATAGTAGGCGTGTGTCCATCGAGAAGTAAATCCAGGTCTGTGTGTGTGAGTTTTTCCTGAGGGGGTTGTGCATATGGAATTTACTCTCAATGGACCCGACTTTTTTGGTGAAGATGGTGATGGAGGTGCTTTCTATGGTAGAAAGTGTAGGTGTGATATTGACTTTGTGTGCGATTTTAGTTTTCACGTAGATGGCTGTGCCACCACCACGCGAGTGTAAACGATCATCTCTGTACAGTGTGTAGTTTGCGATTTTGGGACTGTGTGAAGTGTTAAGGTGTGTTTCATTGATGAGAAAAATGTCGAGTGCGTGTGTGTTGGTGAATATACGGGCTTCGTGTAGGTACTTGGGTAGGCCGTTGGCATTCCAGAATGCCATGCGCAGCGCGGGGGGCGGGGTAGTTGAGTTGGCCATTTATCCGGAGAAGAGAGAGATAATTTGGGGGGCCGCAGCGAAGATGATGGACAAATAGTCGGCCGGAGAAGCCGCCGACTGAAACCTGGGGACGAGGTCGGCGATGAGGTCGCCGACCCTGGAGAAATTTATTTTTTGGAAGAATTCGAAAAATTGAAAAAATCCTGAGGGGGTGGGGGGTGTGGGGGTGGGGGGGTGAGGGGGGGTGGTGGTCGGTGGGGGTAGGTAAGTGGGTCTGGGGTGCGGCTTGCGCCGGCGGCCTGCGCGAAGGAGAGGAAGGGGTTGGTGGGGCGGGAGGTGAAGTTCACTCGTGCACTAGTAGTGGGCAAAGCGGCTCAGTTTAGGGATCCGGATCACTAGATCAGCTGTCTGTAAAGATCCGGCTCAGTGAGCCGGCTCAGTGAGCCGGCTCAGCGTGAGCCGGCTCAGCTGAACGACGGTTCGCGTTCCCCCGCACCGTGCCCTCTCCCTGGCTCCCTCGGCCCTCCCAACTATAATATATTTTATTCTTACAAAAGGGGATCCCAATATTATTGGGCTGGCCAAACGTTCACTTAAAAAAAAAGATCTAACATGACATCATACCAATTATCCGATGTTTTGTTTTCAAATTAAAATCTCTAAAAAGTGTATTTATTAATTTGTTGTTGATTTTGTCATTTATTAAAAATTCAATTGAAGTTTTGTGTTAACTATCTAGATAATATTTCACAAAATGGCGCTATATAAATTAGCCAAGTTTTATTATTATTAATAATAGATAAGCTTAAAGAAAATTAATGTAATTATATCATAAAAAAGTGTATTTAATAATAGTAAAAAATATATATTTAATAAAAAAATGTATTGAGAAAAAATTTTTTTGGGAGAATAATAGTTTATCGTCGTGTATTATACTTACAACGAACAATAAACATAATTATACTCATGCAAGTACTTAATACCAAGAAAAAATTTCAACTATTATTTAGATAGCAATGATTTACTCAAAATAAACAATGAACATAATACTTTTAATAACTCCGTTATTGTTAATAGCTCAACTTTGTTTTTGTTAGAATAAACAAAATAATTTGGTCGAAGGTCCGACGCCACGATCCCTATGACATCACCGGGTCTCACAGATCAACAGATCTCTCGTTCGCAAAGATCTGCGAGCCGTTAAAAGATCCGCGAGCCGTTGGGATCCGCGACCCGTTGAAAGATCCGCGAACCGTTGGGATCTGTGAGCCGTTGAAAGATCCGTGAGCCGTTGGGATCCGCGAGCCGTTGGAAGATCCGTGAGCCGTTGGGATCCGTGAGCCGTGAAGATCGTTCTTTGTGAACCGGATCTTTCAATCTGTATAAAGATCCGGATCTTTGAGCCGGGTCGTTCGCGAACGACTCACCTCTATCGTGCACTAACCTCAGGTCGCAGCGGGTGTAAAGGGTCCGCTGGGCGTTTCGGGCATCCTTTATAGTTGGCTGGGTGGTCGCCGTGGCAGTTGGCGCACTTCGCGGGTCCGTCCTCCCTCTGCTTTGTGCATTCCTGCGTGAAGTGGTCCCCCGCGCACTTGACGCAGCGGGGGGGCAGGTGGCACGATCTGGCGGAGTGGCCGAAATGCTGACATCGGTGGCACTGGGTGGGGGCGGATTTTCGGTCGAGGTACTCCACCTTTATCCTCAGGTGGAATATCGTCTGGAGGGTGAAGATCCTCTTCCCCTCCTCCCCGTGGGACAGCTGGACTAGCACCATTGGGACATTTTTGCGGTCGGGGCCCGACCGCATCCTGTGCACAGATATGACGGGGGAGGTCGAGGTCGAGAAGTTCCACTTTAATTTCCTCTTCGGAGATGGTCGTCGGGATCCCGCGGAGGACGGCCTTGGTGGTCTTATCCTCGCTCAGCTGGAATGTGTGGAAGGGGGCCTGTCTGTCTCTTCCAGCATCTTGGAAGCCAGACGGAAGCTGGTTGAGTCTTCCGTGTTCAGGACGACGCCGGTGGGGATGGCCTTACAGTCTGAAATTTTGACACCGGCGGCGTCCAGCTTCCGTCTGAGCAGGTTCCAGTTGGTGTTGGATTTTATAATTATTGGCGGTATTTTCACGGGCCTGGGGGCTGGGGTCGGGGGGTCCACTTCTATGGACTCCTGTCCGTCGCTGGTTATCGTGTCGGAGACTGTTGTACCGCTCTCCGTGTATAGGGCGGAGAAGCGGTTAGCGGTTGACGTGGGTGACGGGGGCTGGGGCGATGTCGGGGCCTTCCTCTTCTTGCTGCTGGCCCGTCTGCCAGAGCGGCGGGAAGTCGGACGAGGTCGAGGGTGCTGCGGAGGTCGTGGCTGGGTCGGTGGTCATCGGGGCGGCGGTCTTCGGGGCGGCGGTCTTCGGGGCGGCGGTCTTCGGTGCGGCGGTGGTGGTGGTCGGCGTGGGTCGGGAGATCGGCGTGGTCATCAGCGGGGTGGGGGCGTGGTCGTGGCGGTCGTGGCGGTCAGGGTCTTCTTGGCGGTCAGGGTCGTAGCGGCGGTCGGCGTGGTCTTGGGGGTCATGGTCTTCGTAGTGGTGTTGCTCAGGTCGGTCATGGAGGAAGCCTTGGGGGAGGTGGTCCCGAAGTGATAGCGGACCGTGCGGGGGTCGTCGGGAGACCGCCCTTGCGGTGGATCGGAGGTGGGCCAGATACGCTTCGACCGTCTGCATGGACGGTGCCAGCTTCTCCAGGCTCCTGAACTGGGGGTTCATCTCGGGGCTGCGTCGGGAATAGTTGTATCGGAGCGCCCGCCTTTTGGTCCGGGCGCACCTCGGCGATGGCCGCCATATTGTTTGAGGCCCAGTTTGTCAACACGAATCCTCCGTTGTGCAGCGCTTTGGGATACGCTGTTCAAGGGCGGCGGCCTCTGCGCATCGACGGGGTCCAAATAACATCCGTGAATTTTGGTTGGCGCGGCCGCGGGAGCTTCCCTTTACATCGCCGGCCTTGTTTTTGGCCACGAAACGTTGCCCGAGTCCTGAATCCTTTCTCTGGTTTTTGGATTTGTTAAAAAAACTTCATCCTGCCCCTTTTTAGTTTATTGTGACATCTCTGCTATGCGGCTTGCGCCGGCGGCCCTGCGCAGAAGAAGGAGAGGAAGGGGTTGGTGTGTCTGTAAGATCCGGCTCAGTGAGACCGGCTCAGCTGAACGACGGTTCGCGTTCCCCCGCACCGTGCCCTCTCCCTGGCTCCCTCGGCCCCCTCCTAACTATAATATATTTTATTCTTACAAAGGGGATCCCAATATTATTGGGCTGGCCAAACGTTCATAAAAAGATCTAACATGACATCATACCAATTATCCGATGTTTTGTTTTCAAATTAAAATCTCTAAAAAAGTGTATTTATTAATTTGTTGTTGATTTTTGTCATTTATTAAAAATTCAATTGAGTTTTTGTGTTAACTATCTAGATAATATTTCACAAAATGGCGCTATATAAATTAGCCAAGTTTTTTTATTATTAATAATAGATAAGCTTAAAGAAAATTAATGTAATTATATCATAAAAAAGTGTATTTAATAATAGTAAAAAATATATATTTAATAAAAAATGTATTGAGAAAAAATTTTTTTTGGGAGAATAATAGTTTATCGTCGTGTATTATACTTACAACGAACAATAAACATAATTATACTCATGCAAGTACTTAATACCAAGAAAAATTTCAACTATTATTTAGATAGCAATGATTTACTCAAAATAAACAATGAACATAATACTTTTAATAACTCCGTTATTGTTAAGCTCAACTTTGTTTTTGTTAGAATAAACAAAATAATTTGGTCGAAGGTCCGACGCCACGATCCCTATGACATCACCGGGTCTCACAAGATCCAACAGATCTCTCGTTCGCAAAGATCTGCGAGCCGTTAAAAGATCCGCGAGCCGTTGGGATCCGCGACCCGTTGAAAGATCCGCGAACCGTTGGGGATCTGAGCCGTTGAAAGATCCGTGAGCCGTTGGGATCCGCGAGCCGTTGGAAGATCCGTGAGCCGTTGGGATCCGGGCATCCTTTATAGTTGGCTGGGTGGTCGCCGTGGCAGTTGGCGCACTTCGCGGGTCCGTCCTCCCTCTGCTTTGTGCATTCCTGCGTGAAGTGGTCCCCCGCACTTGACGCAGCGGGGGGGGCAGGTGGCACGATCTGGCGGAGTGGCCGAAATGCTGACATCGGTGGCACTGGGTGGGGGCGGATTTTCGGTCGAGGTACTCCACCTTTATCCTCAGGTGGAATATCGTCTGGAGGGTGAAGATCCTCTTCCCCTCATCCCCGTGGGACAGCTGGACTAGCACCATTGGGACATTTTTGCGGTCGGGGCCCGACCGCATCCTGTATACACGGATATGACGGGAGGTCGAGGTCGAGAAGTTCCACTTTAATTTCCTCTTCGGAGATGGTCGTCAAGGATCCCGCGGAGGACGGCCTTGGTGGTCTTATCCTCGCTCAGCTGGAATGTGTGGAAGGGGGTCTCTGTCTCTTCCAGCATCTTGGAAGCCAGACGGAAGCTGGTTGAGTCTTCCGTGTTCAGGACGACGCCGGTGGGGATGGCCTTACAGTCTGAAATTTTGACACCGGCGGCGTCCAGCTTCCGTCTGAGCAGGTTCCAGTTGGTGTTGGATTTTTATGAGTAATTGGCGGTATTTTCACGGGCCTGGGGGCTGGGGTCGGGGGGTCCACTTCTATGGACTCCTGTCCGTCGCTGGTTATCGTGTCGGAGTACCTGTTGAACCGCTCTCCGTGTATAGGGCGGAGAAGCGGTTAGCGGTTGACGTGGGTGACGGGGGCTGGGGCGATGTCGGGCCTTCCTCTTCTTGCTGCTGCTGGCCGTCTGCCAGAGCGGCCGGGGAGAATCGGACGAGAGTCGAGGAGTGCTGCGGAGGTCGTGGCTGGGTCGGTGGTCATCAGGGCGGCGGTCTTCCGGGGCGGCAGTCTTCCGGGGCGGCGGTCTTCCGGTGCGGCGGTGGTGGTGGTCGGCGTGGGTCGGGAGATCGGCGTGGTCATCAGCGGGGTGGGGGGCGTGGTCGTGGCGGTCGTGGCGGTCAGGGGTCTTCTTGGCGGTCAGGGTCGTAGCGGCGGTCGGCGTGGTCTTGGGGGTCATGGTCTTCGTAGTGGTGTTGCTCAGGTCGGTCATGGAGGAAGCCTTGTTTGAGGCCCAGTTTGTCAACACGAATCCTCCGTTGTGCAGCGCTTTTGGATACGCTGTTCACAAGGGCGGCGGCCTCCTGCGGGGTATCGACGGCGTCAAATAATCATCCATGTAGAATTTATTGCGTATGGCGGCCGCGGCCGCGGAGCTCTCGTTCACATTCCCGCCGCGACCTTGTTCCTCACAAATTGGGCACTACTCGGAGAACATGTTGCTCCGAATGTCATTGACGTCATCTTATACGTCCTTGGTTCCTCGTGTGGTGTTGGTCTCCACAAAAACGTTGCGAGTCCTGATCCTCTTCTCGGATTTTGATTTGTAGGAACATCTCTGCTATATCGGCCGTTATTGCGACCTGCCCTTCCGGAAGCGTAATAGATTTCCGAAGTGATGACAACAGGTCGAGGCCCAGTTCAAGAAGGTGTCGTTTAGTGACGTACCTCGGCAGCGACTCGCAGCATCGAAAACTACCGTATTTTTTCAGGTTACCACTTTCGGTTTGCCGGTTTTGCGGTTTCGACCGCGGATAGCTCTCTCGCATATCCGCGGGATACTAGCGATTCTATTTTTCGCTTTAGGCCTCTGCGAGCGGGCCGTCTCTCGCTAGCTTGCGTTCTAGAGACATTAGCCGGTTCATTGCGCATTGCCTGTTATCTGGCGGGCTTGAAACATCTTCTCGCCAGAAGCCCGGTCTCCACCTCTGCTCGCCGCAGCTCGGGTGGTTGCTTCCATTATTCGATCCGCCCGGATCGTAATCGCCTGTGCGGGCGGTCGCCGTCACTCCCAGCGAGTCGACGGCGAAATTTTCTTTATGAGCGCGGTTATACGCTGCTCTGCTCCGCTGTCCGCATCGTGCTCTTCTCGCACCTCGCGGGAGACAATTAGGCTGGCATTGTCTTTGCCCCAGTAATAGCCGCGGCTTCACCGGCCGGCTGCCACTAATCACTTGTCGGGGCAAGTTTAGCGCCCGCACTGTTTTAGCCTTCACCGCGAAGGTTTCCCGTCCCCACTGATATCCATTGTCACTTGCCGGGATGTTTCGTCCGACGAGCACATCCCGTTCAACCGTGTGCGTAGACCACCAAGTAGGCCCCGTGGCCCCGATTGCGTCAGCGATTTCGGCGTCGATGAGAATACGGTTGACCCCTCATCGAGCAGCGCGTGCGCGAACTTGCCCTTTGGGGCCCTCCCAAGGTCACCGGAACGACCTTTAACATCTTGATCCACGCGCTCCCATGTATTCGCGACTGTCTGTGGCCCGGGGCCACGGGGATACGCGAAATCATGTAACAAGCGGTGGTGTGGAAGCCGGCACGTTCCAACCCCGCAACTCACTCTCACTTTGCATTTTTAATTGATGTGTCCCATCAAGCACTTGCGACACAATTTTTCGTTTTCACTAACTCCCACCGGACGGAAAAGAGGTTCCGCGGCAAATTTGGGGCACTTCGACAGCGTGTGCGAGTCCTTGCACGCGGGGCATTTTGCATCGTCCCCGTTGGCGAAGTACACATTTTCACGGCGCGGTCTCGGCGCTCGCTCGGGAATATTCGCCCTTGGTGCTCGGGCGGGCTCGGCAAGGCCGGCTCGTGGTATCGCGTTCGTCAGCCGTTTCAAAAGGCTGCCAGTTGTTGCACTGAGGCGGCCTGTGTTTGATCCGCCACGTGATGAAGCCACAAACTCTTCAGTGGCGATGGATTGAGCGCTTCCGAATCTATGCTCCAAGACGTCCATGATTTCTGGAACCTGCATCGGGTCCATGAGGAGAGGGCTGACCGCCTCCAAAGGCCTTTCTCCCTTTGAGCGCCCTTTGTAAGCGCATCAGGTTTTCTGGCTCCGTCATTCCGCACGTCACTGTCGATTGATAGAATTGATGATCGCCGCTTGCGTGATGGGCGCAATCCGTCACGGCCATGTGTGTTTCGGAGCTGTGAATTGCTCCGGGTCCCCCAGCAGCTGTGTCCGTCACTATGGGCTCTCCGTCTTGTGGCGGTGGGCCGCAGGCTGCGGGGTGTGTAAAGGGAGTCTCAGCGCCGAGATCAGATCTGCTGTCCGCTGAGCCTCTTCCTCCTTCATGCGCTTCATGCGCCGTCTCTCCGACCGCAGCTCTCGCCGCAATTGTCGGACTGTGTCCTCAGTAGAGGCCTCGCTTTGAGAAGAGGCCTCGTCATCGGAGATTGGACTTCAGTTTGTAAGGCTGCGGTCCTTGTTGATGTCCTTTCAGCAGCTTGTGCGGCGGCCCGGGCTCGTGCGGCGCGGGCTGCTGTGCTGCTGGCAGGTATCGGTGCTTCAGAGCTACCGGCGGGGGTTCTCCATGTCTCCGAGATGTCTCGGAGGATCCTGGAGTCCGGGGGGCGCTATGCCGGCCGCCCCGGGTGTTGTGAGATCATCCTGGCCAGGCGTTGACGTTCCGTCTGACGTGCTCTTCCCAGAGCGTAGGGAAGGCGCCATCCTTGGCGCTGCTTCACAGATGGATCCGGCTCGTTAAGGACCAACTTAAGTTGTAGGCGATGTCAAGCGGAGAGAAGTCAAGGTAGGTAGATGATGGCGGAGGATGCTTGTGATCTGCCTTTTCTCCCATTATTGCGCAATATTTCATTGCCTTGGGAGCGCACAGCCGAGGCGTATGAGCGATGTATGAGAGGATTTAGCATCCTCTTTCGCTCTCTCCCCGGCCGGCTGGCAATTTTGTGGGACAGATTTAATTAATTTATCCCCTTCTCCTAAGCATCACCTTTAACCTCAACTTCTCCACACTCTTCCATCATTTTTATTAAGGTAAGAATAAACATTTTAAAATACAAATACAAAAAGGGTGCCCGTTTTTTGGGCTAAAAATCTTAATTACTAACTTAGCCTAATAATTACATACTTAAATTAACATTGTTTTTGTAGCTGGGAGTCAGGCCTTTACGACGGTATAATTTATTGGGTCGTGTGATTGACCTGGCTCCCGTTATAAGGTCAGACAGATTGATTTCTCTCGCCTCGGTCCGCGCTGAGACTTGCAAGCTCGGTCGCGAGTGTCCGCTCTAGGCCGCTCGCGTTTGCGTTATTCGCAGCCTGGGTCTAGGGGATTTTGGCCTCAAGGTCAACCTCTTGTCTCATTTGAGGCCGAGCGAGCCGAGAGAAACATACATGAAATTATAGAATTTACAATTTGTATTGAGAAATCTTAGATCTAACTTATTTCCTACATTAGCGCCGCTGTCGGGGCATTCGCGTCCGACACAGTTTATAACCACTTTATTATTTAATATTATGTCTACTGGTTTCGGAAGTACCCTTCCATCATCAGGACAATATTAAAATTAACCTTTATCCGCCCTGGTGAGCACTAAATTTTCTTCATCTAAAATTCTACGAATGTTTTTAATGTGTATATTCTCCATATTAGTGACCTTTGTAATTTTTGTTATTTGATGTTTAATGATTTGAATGTATATACATTCTCCAGATACTCCAAAACATACATTTTTTGATCGTGTGCAGAATTTATCTCCACATGTGTTTCTGCCGGAAGAGATGAAGTTATTATCTAAAGGCTTAAAATATAACTTAAATTATAACAATAATAATATTCACAACGCTATTGAAAATGTGGCAGTAGATATTGAAAGTGCGTTAACCAATCAACCTAAAACATTTCAATATAAAAGTGCGGAAATCATTAAACATCAAATAACAAAAATTACAAAGGTTACTAATATGGAGAATATACACATTAAAAACATTCGTAGAATTTTAGATGAAGAAAATTTAGTGCTCACCAGGTTAATTAATAAAGGTTAATTTAAAATTGTCCTGATGATGGAAGGGTACTTCCGAAACCGGTAGACATAATATTAAATAATGAAGTGGTCATAAACAAAGTGTATGTGTTCTATTTATAAATATGGCAAGCCACAAAGTATGTGATTTTTTAAAATTTGTATTTTTTATAGTTCATGTTCAGAATATTGAATAATGGTAAATGGTAGTTGGAATCATTATCACTTTTAAGACAAATTGGTATCATATTTTTTATGACCTTTTTTATCGCCAGTTTCCTTTTTTTCGCACATTGAGTCATTTAAAGCTGTCGTGAATAAATAATTACTGTTCAAAAAGTAGATAAAATGATATCTCTTTTTTCTAATTGATTTATGAAAGACACTTAACCGTCGGAATGTGTTTTTTTCCGGAGAAATAAAATTGATTATCTCTTATATGGTATTTTGTATAGCGCTGTGTGAAGTTTGTTTTTTCATTTTATAAGAAAATACCGGTAAGTTAATATACGTATTCTATTTACTTCTTCTAATGTAAATAAAAGAACAGTTCTTCCACTTCTTGAACAGCATCGCGCTGATGGAAGTTCCTCAGCTACAAAAAATCTACGTTTAATATCCTTTGGGTTGTCCAATCCTCGCCGTTCATTAAAATAAGAAACATGTAATAATAATGATTAAAAACACTTAATTTCCATGGGATCGGTTTCGCCACACTACTCGAATCTCCATACTGGTCTTACAACAGGATTCCCATACATATATGAATCGCTAGCTTTAAGCTTTACTACCCAGCTTTGACCGAGTTTTAAAGCATTCAAATTTTTTAATAATATGACATCTGTCTTATCTTTTGGTTTTAGAATTTTCAAAGCTTCAAGAGTTCATGAGAGAAGTGATGTTGCGAACTGAAAGATATTACGCTAACAGTAAAAAAGGTATGCAATTACATAACGTTATTAGGTATCAAATTTTACGTTATATTGCTGGGCAAATACCTTCTAGGTTCATTTTGAAATAGTTAACCCATTTTGAATTCGTTTTTATGTACGTACATATGTACATACATTATCGACGTCAAAACTCTTGGGGAGTCTTGGCCGCCTCCAAGGAACGCCTTACTCCTGTCGGTCTTTTGATGTTTCCTTCCAGATCCTTGTACCTAAGGCTGTGGTATTGGCCTCCTCTCTATCCGGCCACCTAAGCCTAGGACTTTCAACACTCATCGGCCCTGTAGATTTATTAAATAGAAGCCTTTTCGATGGTCGGCTTTGTTCCATCATTCTTATAATTCGTTCGGAGTAGTCTTTTACTTTGGGCCAGCTGAAAACATGATGATAATGAAGATGTTTTGAATTGTTTTAGGATACAAGTCCCACGTGTAATCTACAGGCACCTACAGAGTAATTGATATGTGACTATGGCACGAGATTATGACGTCAAACGATTACATTTCAATAATACTTTTATAGATTCAATATCGTGATGGATGACGACTAATCAGTGAAAAAGGCATTTGTGCAAAACAGTGACATAGCAAACGGCAATATCAGATGGATTTACGCAAACATGAAAAATCCATTACCTCTGTCATCACGTAGGTTGTAGATCTATGTATAAATAATTCATCAAGTGTGCACCAAATACTAGTAGTACTTTACGCATAATTTTTGTTGATACATCTTCACCTTTTTAAATAAAATTTACTTTCCTAAACTTATTTTGCTCCCAACTCCCCTTTTGTCGATATTTTATTTGTGCCTTCCACTATATCCAACAAGGAAAATTTAAAAAAACTAAAACATCTGTATAGTCATGTGGAAAAAAAATGCGAAATACCCACAATTTTTTTTTATTATCCTTTGTCACAGTCAGTCAGGGTGGAAAAAAAAGATCCGCTACATCCAGCCACCTACGCTTAGGCCTCTTGGATTTAGCCAGATTCTTCTTAGTATTTACCACCTTATTTTCCAAATATTCTTCAGTCTGAAATCATTCCTAAAGTGGGTCAAAGTTCTACCGTCTCCAGGCAGTTGGGTCTCTAATTCGTTATTACAAATTATCTAAAATCTGTAGTGAAAAAGAAGCAAAATTAAATTTTGCCATATCTTTCATGTTTCCACTGGTTTATCGTTTCTTCCATCATTTTATTCGTATCTGCGATTTCTTTAAAAATATATTCTCACGTACGCTGGCGGATTAACGATAGATGACATTTTCTATTTTGTTCCACTGATAAGGGGAAAAACCAAATATATGTTTATATCTCAAATTACCGATTAATTTCGCAAATACGATAAAGAGCTATCGTTTTTGTTGATATAATGTGAATATTTGGGTGTATTGATGAACTACGTGTTTAGTTCCTGCCGTAAATTTATGTAATCTTGTTTTTACAGCAACTAGATTGCAGAGGCACACTTATTATACACGGTACTTATTTCTTGGGCTTACGTGGAAGATCATCTCCTGTCATTATTTATATATTATGGCAGAGGTGCTTAACTTACGTTTTAATACCTAGCTCGTTTGAGATTAGAAAGATTGATACCTTAGCTTAGCGAAAAAAATATGAATATTATAAGAATAAGCATTCGTTCATTTAGGCGGGTTATATTAAACACAGGGAGGGCATTTGCAGTGGGTTGCTGAAAGGTGCCAAGTTTTATCCAATTCCTCATTCGAACGCAATCGATTTGCGTTCAAAAAAACTTATTCAATATTATTATTTTTGGAGCGATGAATTAAAATAATCAATAGCAAATCAAATTTTGTATATAGCCACTCTATTTAAAAAGACCCTCCTTACTGGGGGCGAAATTCATCTTATATAATTGGGCAATATATGATTCACAAATCACAAAAAAAAAGAAATACAACTCTGCCACCCTAATATAAATATGTTTTCCATAGATTTATGCATTTTAATTTGTATTCGCTAAATACTGTTTATTGAACATCTTAGCCGACCAAAATTAAGTAAATATTAAGATGCTCAAAAATTTAAAATTTGAATATTTAAATCGATTGATTTTATTTTATTGATATTTAGGCGACAGTTTTATTTCAGGTTTTTTGACGGTATATACTTGTATTTTAGATTAAATCAGATAGTGCGCAATACTTTTACGTGAATTTCCACGCTAGCCACTTTGTTTTTTACCTACCTCTTTGTACTTCACACTTCAATATGAACTGACATGATTTTTTATTTGTTGCGACGATTTCAAATGTGACGACGTTAAATGCGATGATTTCAAATGTGACGATGTCAGATGTGACGATTTCAAATGTGACGATGTCAAATGCGACGATTTCAAATGTGACGATGTCAGATGCGACGATTTCAAATGTGACGATGTCAAATGCGACGATTTCAAATGTGACGATGTCAGATGTGACGATTTCAAATGTGACGATGTCAGATGCGACGATTTCAAATGTGACGATGTCAAATGCGACGATTTCAAATGTGACGATGTCAGATGCGACGATTTCAAATGTGACGATGTCAGATGCGACGATTTCAAATGTGACGATGTCAGATGCGACGATTTCAAATGTGACGATGTCAGATGTGACGATTTCAAATGTGACGATGTCAAATGCGACGATTTCAAATGTGACGATGTCAGATGCGACGATTTCAAATGTGACGATGTCAGATGTGACGATTTCAAATGTGACGATGTCAAATGCGACGATTTCAAATGTGACGATGTCAGATGCGACGATTTCAAATGTGACGATGTCAAATGCGACGATTTCAAATGTGACGATGTCAGATGTGACGATTTCAAATGTGACGATGTCAAATGCGACGATTTCAAATGTGACGATGTCAGATGCGACGATTTCAAATGTGACGATGTCAAATGCGACGATTTCAAATGTGACGATGTCAGATGCGACGATTTCAAATGTGACGATGTCAGATGCGACGATTTCAAATGTGACGAAAGCTTGAATCACACCAACCTAAGCCTTGGAGTGGAAGAAGAAAAGGCTTGTCAGAAACTCGTTGACAGTGTTATTAATCCAATTTTTCAGTATACTTGAAACTGCGATCTATAAATGCCGTGGTTAAGTAAGACATACATTAAGTCAGAAATCGTACAGAGAGCAACCTGGAATACGTAAAATTTGTTGACAGGATGCTTTTAGGTCGGATTTTACTCGGATTCTCTTAAACCAAGCTTTCAAAGCATTGGAAACTTGGTGTTAGTTCCAATAAGTAAAGTACGTAACATGCTTTTTAAGAAAATGGAATAAATTCACGTTTTCTGATATTCAAATACAAATGCTTGAGAAATTATTTATTGATATGCTGATAAAGTCATACTATCGTAATATTGTTAAATAATAATGAAAGCAATTAGACTCGATGCCAGAATGAGTTTTTTTATGACTTCCACGATTCAAGGGAAATGATATTAGCACAATCGCAAAAAAACGATTTTGCATTCCAAGTGGATAAACTCGAGTAGGTATCAATCCAAGTACCTCATATCTACCTCTTCATGTAAGATCATGACAAAAAAATAATTTAAAAAATATGAATGTTGGAAATTTTTCATAAACTAAGGAATATTTATAAAATTTGGTGTATTCATCAACCAGCATTGTATGCGACCCCCCCACATAATGTATGCACATTATGACAAAGTAAATTAAAACAAATTACATATATAAATATATTTTAATAGTTAATGCCGCACAAGAGTCTTACCTGCTCCCAATCGTCTAGAGCCAGTGAGACTATGGCATTCCCGATTGTGGTATGTTGTGAGGCTTAATGTAGCAGGGAGGGGAAGGAGACGAGGAAGAGGAAGGTTGGGAAGTACCTAGCTATTCAGATCTGGTCACTAAACACGGCTAAATCCATTTCAAGCAACGTGTCGATTCTGAATGGTGGACCAGTCTGGAACGTGCCGCAAATATACTATATATTTTTTTATATGAATTAAATGTGTTTTTTATGACACATATTATTGAATCAGAAATTATTTGCGCACGCCGGGTTTGAACTCCCGACCTCTGAATTTGTTGACGAGCGTCTTACTACTCGACCACGGAAGCTGTTAATTAAGCAGTTAAAAATGCATTTTCTGAACCTATATAGTCTTTTCTGATCCATGGTTAAAGTGCGTGTAAAATTTATTCTCTTTTAGTGAACCAGGAAGTTGAACAGTGATAAGGGTTTTTCGACAACCGTTATTAAACAGTCTCATATATAAAGTTTTTTCCTTCTACTTTAATTTTTAAAGATAGTGTCTAAGTAATTTTAACACATTTTGACACCCCATGGTACGTGGCGCCCGAGGTGCTATGCCCATACGCCCCCTTCCTAAGTCTGTCACTGATTACATGGATACTTCATCAAGACATGTCATTACTACGTCAGAAGCACCATATTTACAATCAAAGTTCTATCAGTGATCTAATCAACTTAACACCACATATGGGCCCGCACTTGTTTCTGTCTCAGCGGTTGCCTTCCTCTCTTTCTTGCACTCGACATACTTACATTCTAATCTGTATATATAATCCACCTATACACAGGCCTGATTTTTCAAAATTTTGCAATTTGAGCGTGAAACACGCTGTATGTTAAATTACTTCGTTGTTTTATAAGCTCCATTGTCTTTCTGAATTACCTTGAACATATTCATTTGTCATAAAAAATGCCATCTTCACTAAATTCCTGTATTATGTCAAATTTCAAACTGTTTTTTTTTTTATGATTTTTTTGTTTTCAAAACGTTAGAGCCTTAGGTTTGGAAATTAAGTGCCGTTTTCTCAGACTGCAATGGAAACGAATGAACTTTAACTTTTGGTTTGGGCTAAGAATGATGAACTGTAGCAGATTCAATGGAAAAATCCACCATTAGCAAATTTGTGAAAACATCATTAATTCATTGGACATCATTAAGCCTTGCGGTCGGAAATTAGATTTTTTTCATTTCATTCGGTCGGATCGAAAACTTATGGAATTCTGTTTCGAATGATGAACTAAAGACGATTTAATTAAAAATTCCTCAAACAATAACATTTGTTAAAATAACACCGCTTTTCGGGAAAAATGCAAGCCTTGGGGTCGGAAATTAGAAATTGTTTTTTAGGCTCTATGGTAACCTAATGAAATTAATCTTTGGAATTCTGTTAAAAATGATGAATTATAGACTGTTGCATATGAGAAAATCTTCCAAAAGTTACATTTGTTAACAAAACACCACTTTGCGGGCCAAATGCGAGCTTTGGGGCGGAAATTAGATGCCGTTTTCTCAAGCTCTATGGGGATCTAATGAAATGATCCTTTAGAATTCTGTATTTGAATCAAGATTGTTCTTTCAGGAAGGAAGGCTTTTTTTTCCATATCTAGTTGATTCTAAAAAAGAATTAAAACCGAAAACTATTGGCATAAAGGAATCACACGTAGTTCCAAATTATTTCCCAATGGCAAAAAAATAAAGAAGACCTGACGTTTTTATATTTTTTTAGCAGTTATTAAGATGTTATGGTCAACTGTGCATAAAACAGAGTTATTTTATTTCGTATGTTCCTCTGTAGGCTGCTTGTGCAGATAAGTGTGTCAATCTATACAAGTTTGACAAACACTCATTCGAAACTAGTATCTAATAATGAGAACGAATCTTAACATATTCATAAAATATATTCCGAGAATTAAACGACTTTGATAGTCACTCATTGGACATCATGGAACGAATCGCAAATGGCTGACGCAAAGACTCGCTGGCAGGAAGATGTCCGCATTTCGCGGTTTTGTTAGTTCGAGCGCCAGCCAATAACCATCCCGTAATGGGAGTCATTGCCATTTCCGGTCGGCGGCCATTCGTTTCTGTGAGATTTTCCTCCATTACTTTGCTGGTGGGCGGCTCTTGGATTCATGGATTGTCTTATTATATTACAATTTAGTATTCCCTTTGTTTTCTTTGAGTAGGTACTGTCTTGATTGCAACATGATTTATTAATGGCTGGAATAATACTTCGGAATTTAAAACAGTTATAGGTTATTTTAGGCGATGAAAATCGTGATTGTATTTGGCGAATTGGATATTTCCGTTTATTATTGTTATTATTTATATAGAAGCGGTCTGCACAGATCACGTAAGGCTCATCGGTTTTGCTATCACCCTTGTTTCACCTCATTCCTTTAACAGAAAGATTATCATTGAATGTTAAGTGATGTCCCTTGGTTCCACAACATAACTCTTCAGGTACTCAAATCTTTTCCTCATCATGTTGTTGTTGATCAAATCTCTCAAACAGTTAAAGTTAAACTGCAAATAGATATTTGTTCTAACACTTTCTTCAATCTCAACGCTAAATCAATTTTTCAAACGGTGATTTCGGACATCATTAAATACTCAATGTTTAATTGGCAACATAATTGTGCCCTTAAAAAAATAAAACAAGATGCCGTATAGTTTAATTTATATTCACCAATAAGAAAAAGGATCACAAAATAAGAGTGTTTAATCTCGGTCGAAGCCGGGTAGGAACAAGAAACTAGCTATTGGTAAATAATAAAATAAGAATTCATATTGGCAGGTTAACTTATTTTCCATCGGTTTGAAATTGTTCACAATGACGAGCACACTATGCAAGAGAAAAGTTTATTTTCGTCCGCAAAAGCATAAAAATGCAGAAATTTGGCTAGCAAAAATTTCTCCGAAAAAAGCATTCAAACGGAAAAGAGTTTGCAACTCTTTCGGATAATGGATACATTCTTTACACCGATAACCTGCAGGTCGCTGAGAGCTTTGGGGCGAGCCGTGGGCGCTCCTCGGACGCAGAAGTGCCGTAATCTTATTATAGAGATTTAAAGAAACCTGGACAAATATCAATGCACGCTCTGATGAGCGTCTTGCATTCTTTTTTTTTATTGTCTTATAAAAACGCGAGTAAATTTTTCTACTGAGATGACAAAATATTATAAAAAACCTAATACAAACAAACCGTATTCCTAACGTCATAACGTGACGCGTCACCACGTAAAAAAACATATGATTTGTATACTAATTCGATCGCTTGCAGCACATATATAATATTATTTCATAAACCATTAATTTAAAGCAGCTGCAGTTCAATTTTTGATATCTTTAAAAATTTTATTAAAACTTTTTGAAGTATAAAAATATCCTTGAATATCCGTAAATTAGAGATGCCATATTATTACATGTATAAATATGGGCTATCCTCAGTAGAGCCCAGTTCGTAACTTATACTATTTTAACTGAAAGTGAAGATATTATAATGTTTGTGCTATAAGCATCGATAAGCCATCGATTTATTTATTTTGATGAAACTGCAGAGCGGATGTTTTTTTTTATATAGCAACACGGAACAGTTAGAAATTCGGCGTTTGAACTTTTAAAACTGACAGTGAAATTAAAGAATTTGACTTTCGCATGAACATTAACCCTTCGTGATAGTTGGAATAAATAATTCGGATAATTATTTACTTCTTTTAACTGCTCACGTCCGACATCTGAGATTAAAAAAATGATAGCTGTAGGCAGAGCGGTCTTTAAAAAAAATCTATGTCTGTTCAACGTCAATAAAGAACACTTCTGATTTTTAGAAAAAAATGCTTCTTTTTGTTGGTATTAAAAATGCCTTAAAAATTATTACTGAGCCGAAAAAAATCATGCAAGTGTGTCATTTGTTCCGCCGCAATCCACGGCCCGGCGGCAGACCGCGTTGGTCCAGTCTTTCTGGCGGTCGTTAAAATCAGATTTACGGTAATATTTAACCACCAGGAGGAAAGTTATTGACCATTTCCTTTCTGGAAGTTCTCAGCGAAAGGACTAAAAGTCATGTTTTAATTTGTAGTCAAAATAATATCGTCTCTCTTCGCGTGATTCAGCTCGGGCTTTGATGTCTTTCCAGGAGAAATTTGGTGTAAACATAGAACTAGCTTTTAACAAAATAGCGTCTCTTTCATTCCTCGGAACAGGAATCCCGCAGTTGAATTACCCGTACCATTTTGTTGAGGTGTCTTAATTTAACTTGTTTTTGTGATGATGTCTGATGTAGTTCGAGGTGGTTTGGAGTATTTTGGTCCGTCCGGACGTGTCAAAACAGAAGTTGTATAGGTGAGGCGACCTAACGCGGAAGTGCCAGAAATAACTTCCTGAGCCGCCTCCGTTGCCAGCTTTGTTTTAATCCCACACGATAAATCCCGCTCACTGGTACGCGCACTTGCCATTCCTCATTGAGGGTGACATCTCCCACTTTCAGAGTGAAGGATCAACAAATTAAAATACCAAGTTAGCCCGACATAATCAAGTCGTACAAAGACCATACCGTCATTCCTTTAGGCGGTAGGTGCAATACTTGAAAGGTCGATTATGTAACAATTTCAATCGTAAATCAAAAGAATTATAATTTTAGAGAAATATTACTCCAAGGGAACCTAAATTATCTATGAAATAATTCGAAACTTTAGCTGAACATAATCATTATATTCCGTTCTGGGTTCATGTTATTAAAATTACTCCCATAGTGGTCTTTACATATTTAAAAAAATAAAACCTAAATTTTAACTACTTACTTAGACAACATTTTTTAAATGCTAGTCATGCTAGCATGCACTATAGATAAAATTTTTTTTGGTTAGATATTGTTAAGATATGTAATAAGTTAATAAGTAACCTTAAACCCTAAAACTGCTCTACTCAAATTTGAATAGGCCTTAGGAAATGATCGATTAAATGTACCCAAAGCTAAACATTTGCAAGTATCGTTAACAGAATCGTCTAATTCTTCGTATTTTTCTAGTAGGTGCCCACACTCTTTTATTGGAAATTGGGTATCAACATGTCAGATTACGGGTAAAGGGGATCGAAATGACAAGCAATCGTTCTAACATGCCTTCCATTGACAGGTTTGGTGTATTTTTAAGCGATCAATTGGGGCACGGGGCTCCATTGAAGTCTGAATTGAGTTAGCCTCTCAGAAGCTGGGCATGCTGTACAGGGCCCGAAGATAATTTAATAGTACACAACTGCTGACCTTATACAAATCGTGTTGCACCTGAAAAAAACACTTCACACTGCAGAAACGGGCGGTTGCTTTTGTAGATTTTCCTATCTTAACAAACGGATTACAATCTTTAAAGCATTCCCACAAGCACAGTTGCGTTTGTGGGAATGCCGTACGATGCTTCGAGGAACTTGGTTATTGATGCTTTCTGCGCCGTCGGAAAAATACAGACAGGAAAGCACAGCTGGGAAACTCACCAAATGCGTTCCGAAAATTTGTACACCGTTGACATTCGATACACGAGAAAGGGTCGTTTTTATGACTCGTTCCTGTGTTCAACAGCTCGGCCGAGGAATCTAATAGATCAGCCAAGAAGCAACTTGCTGATTAAAACGTTCCACAGTAATCCGTGCAACCTATGAATCGGATTGCCAGCTGCAAACACGTTCAATTGATGCACGAAGCTGTACAAGAACTTTATAGCTGCATGTTCACTTTCAGAGTTCAAGTTTTCAGGGTCGGCTTTAATATAAAAGCAGATGAAGTTGCGCAGGTACTGATTACTGATTGCTGGCACTAATCATTAGGAGCATAGGCTACATCTTCCGTTATTGGCAAAATGCTGTAGTGAGAATTACCGCATATATAATAATAAATAAGGGTTATTCTAACTAATTGTTTCAAATGTTTCAGTAAAAAATAATGAATACTTTCTTTAGTAACTATAATATTATTATTATTATCTGTAAACGTTTTCCTTTTGGGTACGTACGACCGTACGAGTGCAAACTTTTCAAATTTGGGGCAGACTAACCCTTAAATAATCTTATCAAACCCCTACCTATGGTGTATTTCAGCAGACATTTTTCGATATTTGAAATGGGTGGATTAAAGAAATTCCCATTTTTATGGCAAATCAAGTTATATTCCGTGATTTTTTATAGTTTTTAAAGGTTACATAAGAAGTCAAAAAATAGATAAACCGTCTTACTTATTAGATTTTCACGCGCCGGTCCAGCGTTGGTTTACAAAGTTAAGCCGGACGTAGGTCGTTGAATTAGTGGCATAAGCCGTAGTTATAAGTCAAGTTTTTCGCTATTCCGACCATCCGCCACGCGTAAAATTAAGTAAAAGTAAGGGGGATAGTAAATAAAGAAATGTAATAAAAATTTGAAATGTGTTAAATAATCAGCTACTTACGTGAACAGTTCTGTCAACTGTCAAAACGGAAACTGCTTTAAAATACGTTTTAATAATACGTTTGTGACCTATATACAGGTATAGCTAAAGCGGCTTTGAAATGATTTTCATGAGCAAACGGCGCTATATAAAGTTGACTAAATATTGTTTTTATTCTTACAAAAAACTCGCTCATCTGAAACCTACTCTGTAAATATCTAGCACTTGAATAGGCAACGGTACCAGAGATTTATCGGTGGTAGAATGGTTCCATGTTCGAGAGGAAGTCATTCGCGTTAGCCCAGCAAACAAATTGACTTCTCCGAAAGATAATTTAATATTTTTGTACCGACCAACTTTTGCCGGATATCCTGTGTGTTGTGCCAGGCGGGTTCTACCTCCTAATGATGAACAAATAGCAAAGGTTATCGGAGTTATCTGCTGCCGGCGGCGGGGCTAAATGTCAAGTGGTGTATCCGCTCTCAATCCCTCTTTCGAACTAAAGCTGGACTTTCTATTTTAGCAAATATTTTTAAATTACTGCTTATTTAATTTTTTTTTTAAATATATTGCTAATATAAATAATAATCCCGATGAGTTATAAAAACTCACGCTGGAACAAGATAAATTAAAGAAAATACACGAGTTAATAATAATAACAGTGAACTTATATAGCTCATTTTTGCGCATACTAAATTAATTGTGCTAATAAGACTAACTAACAAGGAGAAAATAATATGTATACAAATTAAAAATGTCTAAAATAATGATCGTTATCATAAATCAAGAGAGAGAAAGGTTCAGATATCGGTATAAGAGTGCATGTGTACATCAACAGAATAAATAAAAAAATACCAGAAGCTAAGGGTATAAAAGCAAAACAAAAAAGTTACAACAAATATTCAATACGGAGTAATCAAAATTATACATTTACGTAGAAAATGGGGTAATCAGTATTGAATAAAATACAACTAAATTATAAAAAGAAACTAACAGACGATGTATGAATGTAAATGAAGCAAGGAGTGTGTGCCAAGACAGAGTTATATGGCAGTCCGTCCTCTCTGCCTACCCCTGCGGGGAAACGGCGTGATGGTCAGTTAGTTAGTTAGTTAACAAACAGAAAAAAACCTTGAAGTGAATTGAATGAAGATGTTTTTTACTCTACCGGGAAAAGAAAACGGATTTGGTAATTTCGTTTTATTAAATGAATTTAAAAAATATTCTTTTAAAGCATTACTTTGAATTTTTTTACTAAGTCGACTGTTTTTATATTTATCTGGAAGCGAGTTATACATATATTGTGTAGGCAGTATATTCTAAAGATTTTATCCCATACTTTGTGGTGTGTGTAAGTGGAATGTGAACTTTATTATGTATTCCATATTACTGATATTTCAGGAAAATTCAAATACGGAATGTATCGAGATAATAACATTACCAAACTACATAATAAGTTTTTTTATTACTTGGTGTACATTTTTTTCTCTAATGTTTCATATTTGAAGTCCGAAAGCTCCTACGACAGTTTTCTAACTAACTAACTAACCATCACGCCGTTTCCCCGCAGGGGTAGGCAGAGAGGACGGACCGCCATACAACTCTGTCTTGGCACACACTTCCTACTTAATTTACATTCATACATCGTCTCATAAATACTCTTCTGTTATTCTGACTCTTCACATGACCCGATTCAAGTATTTGATTTACTTGATCGTGCCATGTCTTTCTCGGGCGTCCTCGACTTCTTCTTCCATTCACTTTCGCATCATATATTCTTTTCACACTCCTTTCTTCGTTCATTCGCTCTACATGCCCAAACCATCTAAGCGTCCCTTTCTTGATCCTATCCATTACGCTCATATCAGCCTTGCATTCTTTCCGGATAAGGGTGAAAATCGCAATTTTGGTAGTAATAATAATAAAAATACCTGATTTTTATAGCGCCATTCTTGTGAAAGAAAATCACCTCAATGGCAAAAATTAACTTGTTGAATAAAAAAATAGGTATTGTAAAATAACATTGTCATCTTTATGTGAAACCCAGTATTTTAATTAATTTATTATGACATGTTATAAATATGATTTACGAACCGTTTTAAGTATTAGTTGTATCATGTAGGTATAGATTTTTGAATTAATATTTTAAGCAACGTGATTGTTATTAAAAAATGAAAACTTATTATTTATTGTTTTAAAGTTTATTTTGTAGAACTCTATTTTCGTTTTAAGGTTTTTAAATTTTATGTAAACAATAATTATTATTATTTTAAAATTAAAAAAAAAAAAACAATTTTTAGTCAAAAGTTCTGCTTGGTAATTACTTTTACGCGTGACAGCTGTTTCGCCTTCTGAGGTCATTATCAAACATTGGAATAATTACCTAGCAGAACTTTTGACTAAAACTTGTTTTTCTTAAATTTGAAATAATAAAAATTATTGTTTAAATAAAATTAAAAAACCTAAAAATTAAAATGAAAACTTGTATTTATTATTATCTATATTACCTCTAATATTCAATTAAATATATTTACAACATTTCTTAAGTGCCTACCAGCAATGGCGCTAATGTATTATAGCTTTTCGAAAAAAAGTTTATTAAACCAGTATGGCAACACCTACATCATCTGGTCATCCGGGTTATTGATAAATTGCTTCCACGTTGGGGTTACCAGCGAGCAGCACGAATCATGAACAAGTCAATTCACATGGATTCTAAAAAATGGAATGGACAATGCGGAAATGGTGATCCAATATTTTTTTTATATTTTTACATTTACATACCAGGATGTAGGTACCTAAGTGATTTATTGGCATTTACAAGTGTTTGAGATTATAATGTCACTATAAATACTGACTTCGAAATCTTAAACATGAGATACCATTGTATTATTTATGCGAAGGCACTCAATCTTAATAGTAGGCAGTGTAATAAAAAACGCTATCAAGAATTACGAATTAAAAATTTCAGTTTTGTTATCAGCTAATTTTACTCGTGGCCTGATTACTTTTACCAATGCAGGTATTTTCAATGGCAATCAATTTTCAAAAAAAAAATCGTTTCGCGAATTAATCCCATTCTTCACAGAATATGGAACACCTTTTGACAGCCAAATTATCATGTCCAAATTTTGAACTTATTTTACTCGATAAAGTATTTAATTATTTAGTGCTAATTTTTTATGTTATCAAAAAAATGATTCTATGTTAATTTAAATTAGCACTGAGCTTCAGAGGGCTTAAAAAGTTAACAAGGCTAAATAAGGATATATATACATAAACACACACAAATAACATCTTACTATCAATTATTGCACGGAGATTTGGGCGATTAGAAAGAGGCGATTATTCATATGATGAAATTGAACAATTATTGAAAATGTCTTCATTTGAAAAGCGCAGGTAAGACTTCATTTACAAAATTATTAATTGTTTTATTGACTCACCTTCTCTGTCGCAACTTATCCAGTTCAACATTCCTTGCCGTAGACTCAGAAACAATGAATTGCGGTTCCTCAATCATCACAATACTAATTATGGGTATAATTCTCCAATGTCCAGAATGTCAAGACTTGTTAACTCAAGCCATGGTCTTGAAATTTTTGGAAGCAGTCTAAATGATTTTTGTCATTCTTTACGACTCTACCAAAACTTTGACTAGACCATGGCTTGAATGTTCTCTCTTAAGTCTATTTTTGCCTTATTTTTGTCATCGCTTCATTTATTATTATGTATATGCTATTCCTTCTCTGTTGCTATTTTTTCCATTTCGTGTTTTATATGTATTTTTTGTAATTGGACTTTAGTCCGTTAATTTATAAATAAATAAATCAATGTCATGTAATGGTATGAATGGACAGCATCTAGGAATACCGAAATATCGTCGCCGGAAAGGTAAAAGGCTGAAACGCCATTTTGGGAAGTTTACACCAGAGCACTTCTAAGAGTTTTTTGTTTTACAATAACATTCATAAGTCTTGAGTACCTGGTTGGATTTGAAAAAAAATTAACCCAGGTAATTATATGCTCTCACTGAGTTACCTGAAGCCGACAAAAAGCTAAACAAGTTTCAAATTTGTGTCGCTTGAGTCTAGCCTTCTCCCAAATGGTAAATAAATGGCTGAAGAGCCACAAAAGTCTTCAGGATCAAACGAGAGTCAGAGCGTTCGATGCAGAAAAAGAACTGATCAAAACTGCATATTTAACTATTTTGTTGATGAAATTGTTTCTTAAGCCCTTTTACCTTTACAGCAACGATATGCCAAAAGTCTGTTTGGACCTTATTCAACATTATTAAAGATAAGATTAGCAAGTCGCAGTTTGAAATCGTTAACGTGAAACATTTGCGTCCCCTTTTGCCACATAATTAAAACAATCGACTGTCAGGGTTTACTTACGAATGCAAATAATTATGATTTCTGCATAATCATAAACCAATTAGGTAGTATATTTGAATTTAGAATTAAAAAAAATAGCATTTTTTTCTTTCTTTTCATTTTGCTGATCTTTGTACGTCGAGTCGTATTTTAAAGTAATGCATATATATTCTAGTAGTTCAGTTAAATATATTTAGAGGACACACGCTGCTTTTTCCTCTTCTAGCCACTTTTAGTTTTATATTAGCGGTAAAATTTTCTTCAACATTTTTTAAATAACTAGTTGTGAAAAATCACAGGATGTAACTTGACTTGCCAATATTTTTTTTTTTATTGCTTTGATCCTCCCATTTCAAACAGATGTAGAATAATATCCGCTGAAATTCATAACCAGGTAATTTATTAGGTAGGTAGGGATTTAAAAGATTATTTTTTAATTTGATAATTTTCTAAACACATTCTTCGGATCCAAATTTTAAAAGTTCAGATATGTACTTACGTACACACAAAGGAAAGTATTTATTGGTAATTCCAACATTTTTCGTGACGTGTAGTTTGCTGATATATTATGTTTTTATATTGATCCACTGCCATTAAAACATAATAAACCTTTCCGCAAATTAAAATCAAAGGAAATACGTAACGATTTAAATACTACGCAGGGAGGAAATGAGAACGGAAAGGTTATAAGAAGGAAATGAAACGAACTGGGAGCGGAAAGGGGATGGAGACCGGAAGTTCCATACAAGGGGTGGCGGAAGTTGCCTCGGTGGAAGGGTTAAATTACAAAACACATCCAATCATAAACTCTCTCACAAAGTACCTACTCTTACCTACCCTACAAAATTTGCCAAAACTTGATGAAGGGAATATCGATAATATGAGGGGAGATGTTTTAACTTCTAACTTATAACATTCAAAGTAGGCAAATCTTTTCAGAGATACGATTTAACTATCTTTTTATTACCAGTTACATTAAGTATCATAATTATGTTAGATGTCTGATAGTTTCTATGACAACAAGGCGGCTAAAATTATTTAAAATAAAAGGAAATATGAAATACTGTTTTTGATGTTTTATACTTTATTTTTTAAATTTTTTTAAATTTTAGTTTAGTTAATAATAAATTGAAGTTTATCATTGACCAATTGAAAACTTACTAATATAATATATTAATTTGATCTGATTTGATTTAATCTAATTTTATTGCATGTACTGGTGTTTTGGCTATGAATGTCATTGTTGTATTTAATTTTGCCAGGAAAAGTAGTTTGGTACAGTTTGCCAATTGAGCTCCTTCAACATTTTGACTAGTTTTGAAAATCTATTTCGCTTAGGTGTTAATCTCATTGCTTCGTTTTGGAGAATTTAAATGAATATAATGTGGCCCATTTTTGACTTAAAAAAATATTTCTATAACACGACGGATAACATTTTCTCCCGGTGTACAAGGCAAACATTGTTCAACGACCAACCATTCTATACCTAGATATCGCATAGGAAGCTCTCACACAGACAGTGGCGTGTAACAGTACACAATCATTGATAACGTGGCATGACCAGATAACTGATCTGTGGGTAATTACTTATTATAGTAAGAATATACATCCATAAACCTGTAACTGTCGTCACGATAATATTAATGATATTTGACCACTGTTAAAAATGTTACTAACGCCAATGAAAAATGTATCTTACCTAGCTTGCTGGCATTATTAATAAACTGATGTTAAAGTTTTTCGAAATTTGTCTAGCAGATGAAAATAAGGGATGAAATCAAATGAAAATATTGCGGAATATTTACCCTCAAAAGTTAAAACAGTTCAATGTGGTATTTCAAAAGATTCCAGAAGCGAGATAATTCAATTTGGTAGCCGATACAGATTTTGTTCCATACCATAAAATGTCCTACGTGATGAATGTAATGTTTGTAGGAATGTATATTTAGATATATTATACAGTATTCGATTTTAATATTACAGATAACAGTTAAAATTAATTAATACAATTTATCTTACTCATCTGGAACAACGATTTACGATAGATATCTTGCCTTTTTACTATCAGCTATAAATCAATTTATGTATAAAAAATAACCACTTGTCAATTCTTCTGGTTCCTTTCATATTGAAGGTTGTGTAAATAATCGCTGATGCGACCGACAGAATGCTCCTTGGGTAAGGCGTGCTTTTGTTCGAGGATGATAAATCACTTTCTCCGTGCTTTTACGTCGTACACCATGAGAAAGAAAGAGACAACAAAAGCTCCCAAATTATCACACCGCTTTAAAGTATTGTTAGAATATTCTTCGTGTCCCGCTGACTCAGCCCACACGTTTTGATACGCGAAATAAATGAACATTACTCAACGGTTTATTAGGTTAGACGCTATATTTTTGTTTATAACAATACTGTAAAAAAGTGGTTGTACGAATAAACAAAAACATTATGTCGACATGTGCCATGAATGGATGTATAAATTCCCTAGCCCTAGTCCTAGCCACGCCCAGGTCTAGCCGAGTCCGGCAAACCTCATAAAAACTGACTAAAGCAGCGATCTCTCTTTGTATATTATTGCTCTGAGGTCCACTATAGTTGTCTGTGGTCAGGGCAATCTTCAACCTGCAGATTTGAACCCGGAACAACTCAACACAACTGCACTTGTATCAGTCATGAAGTACGTCATCTTCCTCTCTTCGTCCTTTATCGATCTTTCTCTGGATTGTCAGTCAAGTAATCCTGTATTTGTCGTTCCTCACGGTGTTACCAAGATATTAGCATTCTCTTTTTTTAATATTATCTACTACAACTTCGCAAAAATACAACTTGTCGATGTGAAGGCCAAAGAGGTAATGATTAAAAATAATTTCCTAGATTAACCCTTTTGCCAACATAGCCATGTCCACTAAAGCTAAATAAGTAAAAGTAGGTTTGACCAACTTCTCTTTGGTCACACTTCCGGTCCTGGAATAAACGGCAAAGATTTCGCGCCGGAAATGAGAAAGAGAAAAGACCGGAACCGGAAAGCCAAGCGGATGCCCCGATTAGTCGATATTAACTTCGGGGAATGATAATTACTTTTCTTTACCAAGGATAATCATAACGAAACATTTTTAAAAAGAAAAAATCGTTACTCTCCGACCTAGCCCGAGTTTCCAAATATTTTTCGTTTTTATTTTTGAACAATAATAATTGGCAATATTAAATATTTCAAACAATTATGGACAAATCTAATGAAGCTCTTTGCTTTAGAATTTCTGTGTTATGGCGTTTGTCTTATTTTTTATTATATATCTTGTTTGTCGTAGTTGTGTACACTTAGACATTTCAGACAAAAAATGACATATCTCATAACGCCAGAGCTCACCGTTGGGAAGCTTTTGCGGATTCTGAAAACTTTGTGTTTATAAACATTGTTTTTATAAAAAAATCATTATGTTATGTTTATATTATTTTCAATATATTATTTTTCTCTGTTTTATATATATACTTAAGATTTGGTGATTTGCTCGTTTTGAAACGTTATAATATTAGGTAGATTTTTTAACATGTTATTTCATGTTGCGTTATGACGAGGTTATCGTAATATTATTTTTTATCGCAGCGTGATTATGCTAATCAAATTTTGGTAATTTTGTTTATAAGGAGCGATTGTATCATAATGTTACATTAATTGAAAGTTTATCAGTAGGTGGGTAATACGATCAAATATAAAAATATTTTTATCAATACACCAGAAGTTTGCCAAACAATGAGTAGGTACTCGAATTTAGCGAAATAGGATTTAAGTTGCAACTGATAACAAAATGGTGTAAGAAAAATATAACGACGTAACAAGACGAGAAGAAATAAAACAAATGACGTAATAACTTACCATCGGCCCGTAAGTGTTTGATCAAATTTAGACGACCGTTGTGCTCGGTCGCTGATCAAACGTCCCGAAATTAAAATTTGAACAATTGCTGACGGGCCGGGTGTAAAAAAAAATACAATGTTACGGGGCTTAAAAAAGCTCATATTTTCCCCGGGACGTCCACCACTTTCTCTTTCACATTATTTATCCTCTCTATCTAGCTGAAGCACCTTAATGTTAACAACTACCCTTTCAAACATATTTTAGTTTTCAACTCGTATTCAGAGAAAATACCTCAATAATCAATACCTTAAATAACCGAATAACTCAATAAAAGTGTGTAATTTTTAATTGGTGAATATAAATGACGAATTTAATTAATTGTGGCGTTAGTTTTCTTTGCCTTTTCAGAGAATTTTAAAACAATGAATCTTATTTTTTCACAGTTTTTCTTAACTGTCCGGAGAGCCAGTGGTATTCCTAATTAGGGTGTGTTGTATGGTTGAAGGGGTGAGGAGGGGAATGAGATGGAAGGAAGTTCTTCTGTTCAGATCTGTTTACTTAACACTGTTAAAGGCAATTCAAGCAACGTTTCAATTCAGAATGGTGGTCATTCATCAGGACGATACTAAATGTATCTGTCACTCTAAAACATCTCAAAATATACTGTTTATATTTCGTACTAATTAAATGTGAATTGGCAGACATTAAATAAATACAATTGTTTTATGCGCACTTCGGGGTTTGAACCCTCGACTTCTGGATTTCAACCTCTCGTTCACGAGGTCTCCTTGATTTAAGTCAGATACATTATCACATAAATACGTAAATATATTTACTAAAATACTATTACAGATTTCCACGAAAAAAATAAAGGAATCAATTCTTACAGATAATTTTATTGTTTTATTTTATTTGAAATCGGGAAGTCAACAAGGAACTGAAAGTGTTCAAAAATAGCCTATCTCAGATATCCTCAGCTGATAGGTACGGAGTAACATTATCTAATATCAATGACATATGTTGGTAAAAAGTGGAAATATAAAAACAGATTTTATCAGACACTCGATGGGAGATAGCGCGCTTGCGTCAGTCAAGTGTACCTAACCTACGTAAGTGAGTGATAAGCAGTAATTCACCGATACGTGTGAAGGAAATTCTAAATAGGAACAAGGTACTTCCCTTCGCCGCAGTTGTGTCGGAAACCGAAATGCTATCAGAAAGAATTTCTATGGAATGTGAACCCGTAATATGAATTGTGTGAAAAATTGATTTGTAACAAAACAGATAAAAGAATTTGAAACATATTTTTTGGATGAGTTTGTACTTTTATTATGTGGAACATAGCCTTTTTTAAGGTTGTTGGGAACAATAATAAATCCTTAAATATTTTGAATCGGATAAGAATAAAAATAGGATTATAACAGGAAAATTAGTTTATGACATGCAAATAGCACGACACTTGCGAGGGTCCTTAAGTGAAAGGAAGAAGAAGTCGGGGATGCTCGAGAAAGACACATTAATATAAGAATATGTATGAGACGATGTATAGATGTGCATGAAACATACATTTTAGATTGTGGCTGGTGTATAAAACCAAATCACCACCTTATTTTTTTTGAAGTATTATTAATATAACTAATTATATTTATATAGTTTATCACTTTAATTTAAATGACTTTTTTTTAATTATGCTGGTTTGTTTTGCAAGACATCGATGTATTTTAATGGATGTTTTTTTAAATTTCTCTAACATGAAACAGCCCGCATCCTGCTATTTTTTTTTACTTTGACGATAACATTGTATCTTGATAGTTATTTTATAACGTATGTATATTTATTGTCATGTAGTCAGTCACATGTGGTGTGAAGTTATGGATAATGTTTAAAAAAACACAAATATGTTTTTCAGGTTTGAAAATACCGTTCTTTGGTTTTTCATTGGCTAACCAGGAGATGCTGGAACTACCAATAATAATTGACATGACCTATCAACTCAACAAATTCTCTTATGCAGCTGTGAAAGCCAGTATACTTTAAGGATTGGTCACGCGGGGAGGACATTCCGATTAAGATGGTGTGCGTAACCTAACCTAACCTAACCTGACCTAACCTGAGCCTTCCGGTACCAAAGCTCTTAGGCAGACCAAGACAGGGCTTCGACAACTTGCTGGCTAAACCTGAAGAGGCTTGGAAAGAAATATTGCCAAGAATAAAATAAACAATGGGTCCTCTTTATGAGGAATGGGATCAATAACGAAGTAAAAACTCTACTAGAGCTGTGTGGCCATTTACAATTGGTATTTTTATCCAAAATATTATACTTACGAGTACGTAACGACTTTTTCTCGTGTTGTTTGTATCGAATGAACAAGCGCCTAAAGGAATCAATAGTGTCCGTTATTCGTAGTACATTCCACTGCGGTAAGGGGTGTTCCAAAGATTGCAAACCGTCCGGTAAGATAAATAATTAGCTGTTTTTGACCAAAGTCAACAGCAGGGCGCACTTGCGACTTCAACAATGTCAGCAGTTGCGTACTTTGATATAGTGCCTATCTAATATTTCATAATTAACGATTATTTTGGTGTTGGCGCTTCAGGTTGGCAGAAAATGCCAACCTGAAGTATTAATTATTTGACATTGCAAATATGGAAGAGAGATATGATTATGAAGTCACATGGTTTCAATAAATGAATACGGCGGCAATAATTGTTTATTCCAAACAGTGCTGGCAGTTGGCACTCCTAAGGAGCGTGGCAATGGCGTGCAAAGATTAGTCGTGTCAAAATTGAAAGGATTTTGTTGATTATTTTATGATGCGTGTGATTACAGTTTTGTGTTGGATGCCAAATGTGTTGATTAAAGTTATTCTTACGTCCGTGTTCCATGATTTGCAGATTTTCCCTGCTGATTGATCACAATAGATAGGTTCCTACCTAGGCAGCGCTGTGTTTCGAACATTTTGGAAAAATTAAAGCACTAAGCACCTCTGTCACTTCTAGTGGCGAGCGACCTCCCTAGCAGAGCGAGAAGCTCTTTGTCTCTGGTAGCAGGGATCGCGGGTTTAAAAATCAAAGTTTGTGTGGTTTTGGATAAGGGTTTCATTCTTGAAGTAACAATATATGGAGAGAGAACTAATTATTTTTACCCAACCTATTCAGATTTGGGATAAATCACTTTCCCTGGGTTTTTACGTCGGACACCATGAGAAAGAAAGAGACAGCAAATTTTCCAGAATTATCACACCGCTTTAAAGTATTGTTACACGTTTTGATACGCGAAATAAATGAACATTTCTCAACCGTTTATAAGTTAAATGTTTTACATTTTTATAACAATACTGTGAAAAAGTGGTTATGCGAATAAAAAAAAACATTATGTCGACATGTGATATGAATGGATGTATAAATACCCAAGCCCTAGTCTTAGCCACGCCCAGGTCTGCCGAGTCCGGCAAAAATCATCAAAAACTGACTACACTGCCTTGGATAGGTACCACTCCATGTACTCTAAGCCCTAGCCCTTGTCTTAGCCACACCCAGGTCTAGCCGAGTCCGGCAAACCTCGTAAAAACTGACTACAGCTCTCTCTACAGCGCTCTGTCTTGTATACTATTGCTCTGAGGTTTCATAGTAAAATTGGTGTCACGTCTGACCGGTAAACGAGAATCGTATGTATTTTCCGGGGGTTTTTCTTATTCACTTTTGAATATTTTCAACAAACTGATACTCTCTATCTCGCCCTGGTGAAAAATGACCATTCTGAATCAAAGCGTTATTCGCTATCGCTTTCCTTAGTGACCAGATTTGAATAGCTGGATACCCCCTATCCTTCCTCTACCTCTTCTTCTTCCCCTTTTCCTTCCCACTTCCTTCAGCTGCACAACTTTCCCCAATTTGGGGATTACTTAGAACAAATGGATCGCGCAGTTGATCTCTTTTCGTATACCAGTATTTATAGTTTTTTTTCAATTTTCCCGATCTGAGAAAATAAAGATTTGTACCTTTTTTAAATCTCAAAGAGAAGTGTGTTTTTTTACAAAGTTTGATGTTTGAATATTTAATCGTCTGAACTATCATTTGAGGTTTGTTGGATCATATTTATAGACATGTTAAATTGCGAAGAAAACAGACGTTTGAAATCATAGAATTCCTGGTGTTTAGGTTTGGTATACAATTTATTGACAATAAAAAACCACTATTTCATTAAATTGCATCGGTTTCTTTTTCCCCCGCATAGGCCAGACTATGCGGGGGAAATAAGAAATATAATAATAATAGTGTAAAAGATCGTTGCCATTTGAGATTATTTTCAATGTTGCCAGTTTTATCAAAAATAAAGCTGAATAATATGTATTTATATTTTGTATGTTTCGCAAAAAACTCACAAACCGAGTGCTATGGCGTCATGAAATTTGTTCAGTTTCTTCTGTTTAAATTTTTAAAATGATCGTTACCATTTTAACTCGCAGAATAATGAGGCTTTGAAATACCCTATTTAAATGTAGAAAATAGGACAAACCGCCACATTCTTTGTTCCATGTATGAAAAAGTCGATAAAACTCAGGGAAAGCCAGTTAGCAAGTTGCTAGGTACATAGTTATCTGTGCAGTCGAGGGATGTCTGATGCTGTAGGGCAAAGGGTTCAAACGAAACAGTTTGTCTGCTCGTTATTTCCTTTTTTGGCCGCCTGAACAGATAAGTTCGTAGATGCATTAATCTCGTCTTATTGCTTTGATTGAGGTTACGGCACATTAATGTTATTTGTAATATTATCAATCATCAGAATCAGTTATGTATTATTATAATTGTCAATGCAGCATCGCGTCGATGAAGATTTCTCCCGACCTAGACGGCAGACAGCGTTCAGCACAATGGCGCTAATTGAGGGGATATCACATTACCCGCCCGTCTCGGTCCGATATGCACAAACACTCCCGATAATAATAATGAATTGATATCGCACTTGCGTACATGTGTGCAAATAAAATGAATAAACAAAGAGTTCGCCCATCGCTTGTACCAGCTCGCCCTCCTCGCCCGGCAACACGGCGCGCTCGGCGATGTTTTTGTTTTTCGTAAGAGAGCCGGAGATTTGTTCCTGTGTTGGAGATGATGTCACTGCCGGATCTGCGGCCATTTTCTCAGAAGACGGTGACGTCACGCCGCAGATATGCGAAGAACACTTGGCTTGAGGAAGTTCTGAAATACACCAGGCGCGCACTATACTCTTTCCCACTGGCCCGTTGTGCGCGTTGAGTGCTAATTCAATTACTATACAACGTTTTTTCTAATCAGATTCTTCGTGTTTTCTGACCTGTCAGACGACCATGTCTTTACCAGCGGGAGTTTGGCTCCTCCTTTTTTTTTTAAATTTATTTTATATTAGTTACTTTGTACATTTAAGTTTACAAGTATCTAATTATTTCATTTTATTTTTGGCTAAAAATATTTTAAATTAAACACTACTTATTATTTTGGTTTACATGCATTTTAAATAATTTTTACAGGCTTTTTTAAATTTATTGATAGGCATAATTTTGATGGTTTTCCGGCAGCGCATTATACGATTTCATTCCTTTATATATATTGGGGAATGTTATGATGTGTACGTTAGTGTTAGTTACCGGTTAGTAGTCCTCCATCATTGCACAAGCAACATCTTCCGCTTATTATGATGCCAGTAGGAGTTTTTCAAAGATTTTCAGGTTATTCGTAACCCGGGAATGTTTGTCTTTTTTAAATAAAATAAATAACAAATAAAAAAAGTAAGGAGAAGACGTGGGGTGAGAGGTGTAAGCAAGATAAATAAGATGAAGCTTAAGGAAGTTCGTTATTACACCAGACGCGCACTAATACTATAATCAGAAGCGGCTCGTGACTTTTTAGTATGCAATAATCAATAGAGTGCTAAGATTGAAAAATACGACGTTATTGATGTTGTTGTAGCCGAAAATGATTTTTATTTTTTTGAAAAAAAAAATATCTGTATGAAGTTTTTCAGGATTTTTCAGTTTTGGTGGTGCACTGCACGGTTTTCTGAAAATTCTTCATTCACAAAAATTAAATTTAAAAAAAATAAACCATTTTCGACTGAAATAACATCAATAATGACGTTTTTTTTCAATCTTACCACTTTAGAACACTAAAAAGCCACGAGCCGGCACTGACTCCAATACCATCCTTTGCTAGCCGAGTGCTAATTCTATTCATCGTTTTTTGAACAGATTCTTCGTGTAATTAAATTTACCAGAAGGACTGTGGCACCTCTAATTTTGGTTAATTATTAAAGTTGGGGCATGTGAGCCTGACAAAATTTATTAATGCACCAAACGTGAAGCAGGTATTCTTCAACACTCTTCTTTGTTATTGGATTCAACAGATTCTTCACCTTCTCTGATCTATCAGTGTCTCTACCAGTGAGACACTAAATGCCCCAACGTTGGGAAATGTTGCGATGTGTAAAGTGAAGAGATGTGGCAAGAGATGATGGCTATGACTCCCTTAGTATTTTAGAAGAAATGGGACACGAGATGTAAGCTGTTGTATTAGAGATGTCGGTAAGGTCCCAGGAAGGTATGACTCGAACAAGGTAATTTAATACTTAACGCGGTAGGATTTTGGTTACCCCAATATTGGGGATTCTCGTGTGTTGTAACGAAGAAGAAATTGGGCAGAAGATGTATCCAAAATGGACGAAAATTCAAGTGAAATCGAAACCAATTAAACTCAATTTCACAAATCATAAACAAATACCAAAATATTATAACTTATACTTATAATTAATATTGAAAGGTATTGAAAACCTATAACCTATTTAACAATAACTTATTACTGACTTGTAAGTCTTATAACAAACAAATAGCACAACAATCAATAATAGAAAAGAATACCTATGTGCAATGTGAATATGCATCAAGATACATTATTGTATGATATTATTCATATAAATAGACCTCTACGAATGTTGCTGATCTTTCGTGATTGCTTGGCCAGTTCTGTTGCATGCACCTACACACATTATCGGGTGATATTATTGTGATAGAAACTATCAACTAAGTAAAACATTGCCTCATCATTGCCCAACTTGATTATGTTGTTCGACAGATATAATACTTGTTTTATTGAATTTGCGTGTAATTTTTCAGCCGATGGATATTAATTTGAAAAAGTTATGCTGGGAATACCGCTGGGCTTTCAGACCACTTGTCACGTGCAACTTCGCATGCGGCGTGAATGGATCTCGGATTCCTTACTAAATAAATAAAATATTAACACAAATAAAAGGATATTACTATTAATTAATACATTTTTTTTAACAATGGCATAACAATCACTTAGGCAGTCTGGGAAACCGTCCGGGGACTTCGAAGGGGCCCGCACCAGGGAATTGAATTGAAAAGCCAAAAAGTATAAATAATTTTTAATATTTCAGAAAAATCGTTTGCAATCTTAACTCTGGAAGTAAGTGAATGGAAGCATTTGACTGTATAATTTACAAAGTGAATGAAACAGGAAATTCAGCCTACGGCACTCATCAGCGATTATCAGCGATCATTATACCAATCCAATATTTTTTAGGCAAAAATATTTACAAATATTGGCACGTTGATATAAAATGGAGCTCTCGAACCGCTGGGAAAGGTTTGTAGGCTTGCCCAGGGGCTTAGGAGTTTGTTACTACGCCATTGATTTAGGCCTTTAGAACTTTGTACAGCAATTTTTTCATTTTTACGTTATGATGCATTAATAAATCAGAACGCAATATAATGCTTATTTTTAATTACACACAATATAACAGTTGCCTTAATAATTATCATTGGTAGAACTAGCAAAATTTTCCAGTATTTGATTGGGTACCGATGAGATAATTTATACAAAGAATAACCTTTATCATTTGTTCCAATTGATTTTCCTTACCAATTTTTTTTTTTTACAATACCACTTTCATTTGTTGAATATTTAATATTATCTTATATATTTGTCACTAAACTAACATCATGGGTTACTTCTGTTTTTTTTTTCACAAATCAACCTGTATACTTTTGTTCCACAACCTTTCCCGCAAATCTAAACTCATCTGAAGTACGTTTTACAATGAATACGCTAAAAACATGATGTTGCAATAATTAAAAATAAAACGACGTATTGGCATATCATACACCGATTAATTTAACCAAAGTTATTAGCGAGGTACCTATTTTTGTAGCTTCGTAAAGTGCCCCTGAGACCGAAAAGACATTGTTAGTTCTTCTCGGAAATCATTATTATTTAAAAAAAACGTTTGGGTGTTGAAGTATCACCGAATTCCAACAAATTAACATTGTCGTGTGAGGAGCATGGATGAACAACAAGTCAAGGTCAAATCCTCACACTAGTGTAGCGAAATTCCTCAAAAGGTGACATTCACTATATATCGTCGCCGGAAAGGCAAAAGGGCTGAAGCGCCATTTTGGGAAGTTTACACCAGAGCACTTTAAAGCTTTTTTTTGTTTTACGATAAATTTCATAAGTCTTCAGTACCTAGTTGGATTTTGAAAAAAAAAAGTCAACTCAGGTAACTAAATACTCTCACTGAGTTACACGAAGCGACAAAAAGCTAAGAGTCCTAAACTTGTGTTGCTTGAGTCGAGCCTTCTCCCAAATGGTAAATATATTTTAGATGGCTGAAGGGCCACAAGTCTTCAGAATCAAACGAGAATCAGAGCATTCGATGATTTAACTCATCTTTGACCAGTGTCGCTTAAGCGCTTTTGCCTTTCCAGCGACGATATATAACTAACATGTGTTACAGCTTGTCGAAGTCAAAGTATGACTGTTAAATATTTTGAATCTATTTTACCTACATCGTTATACAAATAACGTTTAAAGATCCGTAGTAACATTTCCACCTTCCTCATAAACGATACACGTAGTGGGAAGGTCAAAAGTTACAACGCAACTGTAAGTGGCAGGACTTTATTTTCAAGACATTCTTTCATTGGCACCTAGAAACATATTACAGGTATCAATGTTTGCTACATAACTCCCTGCATTTACACATTGAAATGCCTATAACATAATTTGTTATGGAAGTTTAATCAGACAGATAACAGAATAAATATACTATTAATACAAAAATAAATATAATCCGAAATCAGATAGGCGTAATGAAATGAATTAGATGAAGAATTTTAGGATATATATTTTCTTCAGTTATACGACAATATTCCTTATTTAAACAGGTTTAGTTACCAGATCTAAAGAGTAAGGATCTGTGGACCTCCCATACCCTATTGACTATTATCTATTTTATATTGGGGTGTCGTAGTCCCACTCGCTCCGGACATTTAGGACTATTGTGCGGACTGATGACTTTCAAAAGTGCATTCATTTTAATAATTTATTTCCTTGTACATTAAACAAATTTTCTTCATATCATATTAAAAACGTTCAGCATGTTCAGACGATATTATTGATGATTCATTATAATTTATATTTATTTACGTAGCTCGCGCATATATTTTTTGCCATTATAATGAAGCCATTTATTCATATTATATTGTACGATAAAGCATACAAAAATAAATTATTGACATAAACAATTTCTTTTCCGTATTTATTTTTCTAATCGATTATGTAAGTAATTATCACTGTTTGTTTTAGAATAGTGATGATTTCACAGGCGCGATGCTTGACTGATGTGGTGGGTGGGAATTTTGAGGATTCTCTCATCACTAAGCGAAGAGAGGGTGGAATTGATTAAACAGTTGAAATGTCGTTGTGATTGATGCTAGTTATTATTATCAATTTACCACAAGGCTTCGGACAAGTTTCAATAATACGTTGTAATAGTGTTCTCATATTTCAAAGCTCCACGGTTCACTATGGAGCTGGAAATAGATGGGTTGACCTAGAATTCCAGACAAAAAAAAGCTGTGTGTAGAATAAGTTTTATGACTCAAGAATTCACCATTCAAGAGTTTTTGCTTCTTTAACATATTATCGATCCACCATTTTGTCAAATTAAAATAAATAAAATTTACTATTATCTTAACAAAAGTAGAGAAAAAAAGTTTTTCTTTTTACACAGACGACACCGTTCGTAGAAGGAGCTTTAAATAATTATTTGATTTCCTAAGCGTTGGTTGGTTGGTTGGTTGGTTGCGTCGCTTGTCGACTTGCTTTGACTGACTGAATTTGAGAGCCTACGAGCGGTCGCTGGGAGTAAACAATTCAACATGTAAAGATGGAATTAGTACGGAGCAAATGTAGACTGATGTTTGCGCCTCTAATGAAAATACAAATAGACCGACATTGTTGATGTAGTTGTAAGGCGACGCTGAAAACCACGGGAAACTCAAACACCTCTTGCTCTTGTTTGATCTCCCGGGACTTTTGTCTTGTTTGGTATGTTTCCGTTGCCAATCTAAACAATACACTCTACAATTTTATGTTCCGTTTGGTTAAATTTCTTCAATTATTTCATTATTTTAAAGAAAAATACCATTCTTTAGGGCCCATTGTAATGAAAATTATACTTAGGCGAAATAGATACTCAAAAGTAACTAAAATGTCAGAGGAACTAAATTGGCTAACAGTGAAACAGATGCTAACATTAAACACATTGATGTTTATACATAAAATGAAGAACAACTTGTTACCAAAATATTTTTCTAACAAAATTATCTACAATGTTGATATTCACAAATATAATACAAGGGCATGCAAAGAAATTAGACTACCAGAAAAGAATAAATCCAACACACAAAATAGCTTACTACATAAAGGGATGAAATCTTATAATGCGCTGCCGGAAACCATACAAATTATGCCTATCAATAAATTCAAAATAGCCTGTAAAAATTATTTTAAACGCACATAAATCAAAATAATAAGTAAAAATATTATTAAGTCAAAAAGAAAATGAAATAATTAGCTTCTTGTAAACATGAATGTACAAAGTAACTAATATAAAATAAATGCAACTAAAACTAATTCAAATACTAGTGCAGCGATTAGGATTTTGGTAAACTAATTTTATTTGTATTTTCGTGGAAAGCAATCACTTTGTGGTTTGACATATTTAAAGAAATTAAAAAAAAAACTTTGTATATGCCCACAGATATTATTTTAATTTTAATGACCGACCGGTTTCGCTTAGCCTAAACATCACGAGGGTACAAAATTAAACTAAAAAAAACATAAAAAGTGTGCGGTTGTATATACATACAGAGGGAGAACCAAATATAAAATAAAATAACAGAACAATGAGAAAACAATAGCATAACATTTAAATTATAACAAAGGAACAGAGAGAAAGAGGCAGATAATATAAATTGAAAGATACAAAATATCAACTGAGAAGGTAATTGAAGAATAACGATAAATTTTATGAGTTTTAGAGGAAATATACCTAATATATGACTACTGGATAAATTTATCTGATTATTAAGAATATGAATATTAATTTGAATGGCTTTCTTTATTTCTAGTGCTTCTAAATTATTTAATCTGTTGCCACGATCATTTTTGTGAAGAATATGATGACCGGTGATTTTATTTAAGGTATGATCTTTATAAATAACACGATAAGCTAATTTAAAATAAAAAAAAATATATATATAAATTTTTACTCGTATATTTATATTTTTTAGTTATTTCTTGTTGTATTTAAGCGCCCTTGGGGTGAGATTTCTCAAAAAACGGCTCTACAGTATTATTATTGTTGGGTACATCCGAAACTGTATACTAAAACACCGAATAGGCGAATTTAAATAAATTGTATAAACAATAATTTTCCGACGATAATGTTTGACGGAATCGGATGAAAGTGAATGAAAGATAAAAAAAGAAATGGTAGGAATAAAGAAAACCAAACGCTCATAAGATAATCCCAGTGCCAGGCACGAGAGCATCACTAGTAGGTTTTTGGGCACACAATAATACACTTCTGTCAGTTTATGTCTATTGTGTTCTTCTTCTATTCCATGTGATCACAAACTGATGGTTATGGAGGTAAGAACATGGGATAAAATATATCAAGGTAAGAACCTAACACAATATATCATTTCGAAATCCAACAATTATTATTAATAATATAACCCTATTTTGTGTGGCACCGCACAACAGTTCTATCTGTCCAGTGCTAGTAGAGCTATGGCATACTTACTGGGGGGAATTTTGTGAAGCTGGAGGAATGGAAGGGGAGTGAGAAGTGGAATGGAATGGAAGGGGAGTGAGAAGTGGAATGGAAAGAGGAATGTTAGGTAGTTAAGTATCTGGCTATTCCGATCTGATAAATATGTATAGTGTACGTTTCGATTCTGAAGAATCTCAGCAAGGCGATATTTTCACTCTAGAATGAGGTGCAATAAAGCTATATTTAAAAAGATGTGCACGTGAAGTTTCCCCAAATTGCGTGAACTACTCATTGCTGAAATGTAGACGGTTTGTACTGGGCCTTACCCCCTTTCTATTAGCACTGTTTATCTTGGTGTCGTTATGCCAGAGAGTTTAATGAACTCTACAAAATATTTGAAGCCGTTAGCGAATATTGACTAAAATTTAATATAAATCAAAACAATGCAATTATTGTCTTGATTAATCGGTGATATCTTTTTTGAGTGGGTTTGAGCCCGTGGAGAATGCAGCAGTTCGCGTATTTAAAACAGAACAATGTCGAACATTTATTTAACAAGGGGTTATATATTATGGTAACAATTAACCGGTATCAATAAAAATGTGTACCACTACGAAAATTGGTAAACTATAACAAACTACGTCTTCGGTATTTTCAAAGATACAATAAGTTTTAAAACAAAGTTTTCTGAGACTTTTGCAATCTAGATCAAGACATATTGTTATAATGCACCTAGGAGTGGTGTTGCAATTTGAATATTATTCATCCTTTATGGTTTCATTACACATCGTGTTTATAATAACGATCATGCACGCTTCTGTTTTCCAGGTAACGCATTACCTATTGTGTATTATTGCGGAATGCATTGCAAAGACCAACCCGTAGTCAATACAACACGATTACAATTATTTCAGTATCTTTAATAATACCAATTATTGACAACAGATACATTTTATTTCTTAATTCATTCAATTTTGTGTTTTTGGTTATTTTATTATATATTCAAATATGCAAGAATTGTCTAAAAGTACTTATCAGGCTCTAGACTTAAAACTCGTCGTTCCAAAAAGCCAATCAATATATAATAGAGTTGAAACCCATATTAATAATATATTTTTATTTTCAAACTATTGTTAAAATTTTGATAAAAGTGTCTTCCTATTTTATTACTTCATTTGAGAGATTATCTCTGAAGTCCAAACATTTCCACAACCCGGGACATCCATAAATATATTCCTTAATACTTTTAATTTATTCATAAAGCCTCTACTAGCTTGATAGACTGTTTAATTATTATTTAGATGATTTAAATTAAGGTTTTGGTAGTATTTTTATATTTGCAAAGCACATTTCTGGTGATATTCATAAATTATTATTTTTTGCTGAGTATTATAATTAAAAGCCATTGTTTAGAGATTCACTGTTTCAGAGCATGAAAAAAAAACTGGTTAATTTGATTATATATCTGATGTAATCAAATGCGTGGAATACGAAGAATTCGCTAAAAGTGGAACCGGATTCGTCAATCGGTTTTCAATGCAAATGTCAGGTCGTGGTCGTATTTGAAAAACACATCGGATATTCGTGGACATTATACCTTTTCAAGAAGCAAGAACAGGTTTCTGATTCACGCCATAGCACCTGTAGGAAAACTTTTGCTCATTTACATAGACTGATTTCGCATTAATATTTCCTGACGGAAATGCCTCCGCCTTATAATATCTGCAAAACAAGTGTAAACATATGGGGTTACTTTGGGTAAATGATTTGATTAATGTGTTTACTTTGTGAAAAATTTCACGCAAGGTATCGACCACCTTCCGAGAAACATTAATCGCGCAATGCCATTATGCTCATTTTTTTATTATTTAGTGTTAGTTTTCCTTTGAATTCCAGTATTTGACAGTCAATAAACATACTGAAGAAATCTAGAAAACTACCGGTTAAAAGATGTTTAAAAGATATATACTTGATATTGACATTGTCGAAGGCCATCGGTCGTTAAGTTATAAAATAAATTTAAAAAAATAATATTGTAATTACCTTAACATTAATATTTGTTATTCTTAAGAAATTGGTTGTCAACTGCGGGATTTCTTTGAGATTAACAATGTTTTTGTAAACTTATCGACACTGCTTGAAGAGTTTTGAATAAAATTATCAAATTGATTTGTCAATTTTTTTATAGATTCATACATGAAATGACAATAATATATTTTGTAAAGTGGTGGAATTCTATTTGATTTGGTTAAATAGCTCAGTAAACTGTGCGAATATTTTTACATTTCGCTGCGAGTAAATACTCTATTGAAGATTACACGAGTGTATGGCCACAAATAGACTTCCGCATATCTGACGCCAAGAGGAAGATAGTGAATAGAGAAGTGTGGAGCACCGATAATACCTTTATGCTGCATACTGACGGATGTACTGTAATGATAGTACATCGGCACAGGTACACACTCTTATAATTATTATCAAGTGACCGCTTTTATGCAAATTAATATATTATTTATAAATTAGTTGTGTGTCACTCAGTTACGAAGTGAATGATAATGCGACGAAGTGCTAAAGCGCGTGTAACGTAAAGATAAACGAAATAACGCAGATTTCTGATTTTCTGCGACAAACTAAAGATTCAAGGTTTAGTCAGTTCATTGACTCTGCCAAAGTAAAATACCATTTTATAATGAAGAGACCCAACGTATTTTTTTAAATCTGTTAATTTGAGTAGACATTTATCGATTTAAAAAAAAGACTTACGTAATTTATTTTTGAAGAAATAGTTTATTTATTATTCAGATTTTCCCAGAGATAATGTGTTGTTTTGGTAACCAGCTGTATGTATTGCATGTAGTAGATATTTGGCACATGCCTCAGATAGTAAAGTGCTTTTCGAATCAATGTTATCTCGCTGTGAGAATATTTTTTTAGTCATGTTGGTTAAATCGATATACTTGGGCACTTTCGATAAAAATACGTTTTTTTTTCATTTAGCACGTTTGGAAGCATTTTAAATTTCGCGTGTGAGTTCTTTGATGGATTGTTATTTATTTAAGAAAACTAAAAATATGATGTTTTAACGAATTGGGTTTTGAGGCATTTGAATGGAAATTATGAATAGGTACCTAGCCAAGTACGTTAATACAAATGATACTTTTTACATAATTGACACTATTGGAAAACAGCGGAAGAAACAGATTTGATAAGATAAACTTGGTGCATTGTTTCTTGCAACTTATCCTTATCTGTTTATAACCCTGGTTTCTTGATTTTTGATCATTATTACTATCATTCTTCCGATTTAGATATGGTTTAATTATAAAATGGAAAGTTGTTTAAACATTAAAAATAGTTTCATAAAATACTATAGGAAAGGATCCCGAGTATAAATAATTCGGGACGTAATAATGACATAGTATACTTTTTTTTCCGAATGTCCCAAGAGTGAATTTTTATAACTCATCGGGATTGCTATGTATCGTATGTCAGCAAGATATTAATAAATATATTTCTTTCAATGTTGCAGTAATTTTTCCATGCCACACCTAAGACGAAGAAGTCACCATTTTAATAATAATAATATTTGGATAATTTGTATAGCACCGTGTTAGTGAAAAAATACCTCAAGAGCGCTTTGGATAAACTAAGTCATTAAAGTGAAAAAGGTGAAAATCTGACGGAATATTTCAGGAGAATATGGGGAGGATGCTGAAAGATATACATAATTGTTGATCGGCCGCTGTTAAAATGTTTGCAGTGTGCACACATTATCAAGCTGGATAATGACACAAAAAATAAATAAATTTTAAAACGTATTCAACAATACAATACAGTGGCATGAACATTAATAAGCCATGCTTATTTCAATTGACAAGTAATTTAACATTTCACAATATCCTCGTGGCCTTTTTGAGGGCCACTATTTGTTATTGAAAAAATGATATGAGATAAGGAGCAAAATTACTTCATTCCATCGATTCCAATCAGATATCTGATTTAGTTAGATTAGATTAGTTAGATAGCAAGTGGCTTATCGGGTACCTACGTACCTAGGTGTCGAGTTACCGGCAGATTATTAAAAAAAAAATTATGCAGTTGAGACTTACCGCAAAAAAATACAAAATACAAAATAACAAAATATTAGATTTTTAAGACGCCCAAATAGTATTATTTTGGTTTTTTACACAAATTTTTCTTCTGTTGATTTGAATTTTGTTTAAGGTGTTAAAGAAACTCCTAACATTGCCCCTCAACGCTTAATGTTGCATTAAATTAATATGTGTAGATATGTACCTGCTATTGTCGTCAAACTGGAAAAACTATATTTTTATAGATTTTTAATGTCGACAACACACCTTTTCATTTTATCTTTTCAAGTTTATTGCGCTTATCTGATTTAGGAACTAAATAATATTCGTATAAATAGCACACAATTTATTCAGTTATCTTTGTGATTAAGCCTTCATAATGTGGGTACTGTCATATCATTGATGTTTTGATAAGTGAAAGCAGGAAGGCTTGCAGCAAGTATAGATGCCAGAGTGGTAGATACTCTAAGTATCGCCCTGGTAAAATACCATAATTCAGAACTGAAACGTTGTTTGGTGACCAAATCTGAATAGCCAGGTACTTCCCAATCTTCCTCTTACCCATATCCTTCCCCTCCTTACTGCCTTCAGCCTCACAACATACCCCAATTGGGGATACCATAGCCTAACTGGCTTTAGACGGTTGGAAGCAGTTGGGACTCTTGTGAGGTATTCACTATAATAAATAAAATTATTATCAAAAATAAGTTAGTAGGTACAATGGAAGAATATAATTGCAGCTTAATCGAAAGCATACAACGAAAATGTCTCACACACGCTTAATGTGTGTAGATGTATTATAATTAAGTAAGTTTTTACATATTCGTAAAAAGCATTTAATTTGTGGCTTGCCATATTTATAAATAAAACAGACACACTTTGTTTATAACCACTTTTTTTCAATATTATGTCGACCGGTTTCGGAAGCACCCTTCCATCATCAGAACAATAGCGAATTGAATATTTTTATTTTCACAAAAACGGTGCTATACAAATTATCCAAATATTATTATTAAAATTGAATATTTTAATATTGTCCTGATTACGGAAGGGAGTTTCCAAAATCGGTCAACAAAATGTTGAAAAATAAAAGTGGTTATGAACAAAACTTCTAAGGAACAAAGTTTATCTGTTTTATTTACAAGTAAGTTTTTTTTAAAACTTCACAGGTAGTTTGCAACACAAGTCTCGATCTATCGATAGATGATTCAATAACCTCTGATCTTTACCCATCTACCTGAGATTGCTCAAGTCTCGTCCCAAGCTTCAGACGCTCTTTGAGGTAATTATTATTTGTTAATATTATAAAACACACTCTCTTTGCGTTGAGATTGGTCAATTCAAATATAGTATCTTTGTAACAGCTTATTGTTCTTTTTACGGTTTTTCCAAGACGTGCAAGGGGGTCATTATCGATCTACGTCACTGGCTTAGACTGCAACGCGTAGTGCAAATGTATTGATATTTGATTATTGCGCTGTAGATAAAACAGTTCCACTATGCAAGTGTGAAGTTAAAAAAAAGGATTTATTTCATACAGGTGGTTGGTGTAGAAATGAAACCCCTACGCTCGTGTCAGCGTTTTCAACGTTCGATTTCTTTACATTTTTGATTCATTGGCATACATAGAACCCGCCAATAAAGTCTTCAAATGGAGATTTATTGTGGATTGTTGGATTGCTGATTTTAGAAATGTGTTTCTTTGTTATGGGAAAATATTACATACTAAACGGCGGGAGAGGCTTTTTTTAAAATTTACAGTGAATAACGCACAAGAGTCCCAACTGCTCCTAACCGCTTAGAGCCAGTGAGACTATGGCAATTACGGTATGTTGTGAGGCTGAAGGCACTGAGGAGGGGAAGGCAATTAGAAAGAGGAAGGTTGAAAACTACCTGGCTATTCAGATCGGGTTACCAAACACGGCTAAAGTCATTTCAAGCAACGTTTCGATTCTAAATGGTGGTCTTGCACCAGGGCGATACTTAAGGTATCTACCACTCTGCTGCAGAGGCTGAGCGATTCCGTTAGTAATACATACTATCTGTTTTTTTTTGTATACGTATAATTTAGTACTTATAACTTTCATTCTGACGTAGAAAAGGTTTTTCCAAATAACAATAAATATAGCGGTACAAACCAAGTACTTAAAAAATTAAAAAAATTATGGCAAGCCACAATGAAATTGCTATTTGTGACCCTGCAATTACTTTCCGAGGGCTAAGTACTTTAAAGAGTTTATATTAGTTATAAATGTGAGATGAGAGCCGCCAAGAATTGGAAACTTTAGGAAAAATGAGAGATGTCTATGTTCGAAACTGGTTGCCAGAAGCCTCATGAAGAAAATTACGTTTTAATGGTGGTCGTTATTTTAGAGGCCTCTTCCAGCACCGCTACACGAGAGAGTCTCCTAGGAAACATGATAAAGAGTTGATTAATGAATATGATACTTCTTTTCCTTAAAGCGTTTGTTTCATTTGACGTAAGTTTTTAAATTTATTATAGTAAAATCGCACTAGAGTCCCAACTGCTCCCAACCGTTTGGAGTCAGTGAAAATATGGCATCCCCGATAGGGGAATGATGTGAGGCTGAAGGTAGTGGGGGAGGGGAATAAGATGGGAAAGAGGAAGGTTGTGAAGTACCTGGCTATTCAGATCTGGTCACAAAACACGGATAAAGCTATTTCAATCAACGTTTCAATTCTGAATGGTGGTCTTTCACCAGGGCGATACATAGACAAGCTACTACTCTAGAAAGTGCCGCAAATATGCTTTATATTATTTTACATGAATTAAATGTGTTATGACACATATTAATCAAAAAAAATTTAATTGTGCACGCCGGGTTTAAGCCCGCGACCTCTGTATTCGCAGTCGAGCGTCTTACCATTCGACCACGTAGTCTGGTGGGTGGTAAGACGCAAGAGTCAAGAGATTCCCTAACAACATAGTTGAAGAACAAAATAACACATCCCGGGTACATTTTTGATCACTTTTGTACCTGTTGCTTGTGCACCAGTGTACCTGTCTACGTGTCCCAAGTTCCGAGAACAGTCGCATACTCGTAGCAATCATCCGTCGCCCTGTGCAGCAAAGGCCGTAGCGAGTAACGACTGGTGAGTAGCCAGCAGACTAACAGAGGCTAGAGCTAGAGGCTGGAGTCCCCCGCTAACAATGCGCCGCAACTCCGTGTTCTGACCTTGCCCGTGACTCTCCAAATACGCAATCGCCAAGAATACATTATTAGGCGCCTGCTTCGTGGTTTCTGCTTCTAGTGCGGCTGCCGTTTGGCTGTTTCCTCTCGCCCAACCGGTTTCCTTAATCTGCGATCACCGTGGACCCGCGATGACTCGAGCTGCGATCGTCTCGTATCTTTCTACGTGTTTACTGTCTCGTTTTTCCAAATGACGCTTGCAGAAAACGATAAAATCACTTCCTTCTTTTGATATTGCTGATTGCAAAAGTACCCATATCCTCTCTCTTCATTACACACCATTCTGAGAAAAAATCTAAATATTATTCTTCATTTAAACATGAAATGTTTAATTATTTTGTTGATTTCTTTAGTTAGATACCCACTTCGAGATTTATTACATCAAATTTTGGAATCCACCAATATCAATTGAAATTATTTGCCATTAAACCATATGAAATTTTAATTTCATTGTACAGCTATTATTTTCGCGATATAAATAATAGGTAGGGAAAATTTTTAATAGGTATAGGTGTTTACGGCCTCCGTGGTCGAGTGGTAAGACGCTCGACTACGAATCCAAAGATCGCGGGTTCAAACCTGTAACAAGGTTCAAACAATAACTTATATTCAATTAATATGTATCATAACACATTTAATTCACATAAAAATAATACGAAGTATATTTGCCGCACGTTCCAGAGTGGTAGATACTTTAAGTATCGCCCTGGTGAAATACCACCATTTAGAATCGAAACGTTGCTTGAAATAGCTTTAGCCGTGTTTGGTGACCAGATCTGAATAGCCTGGTACTTCCCAACCTTCATCTTCCCCATCTCCTTCCCCTCCTCACTACCTTCAGCCTCACAACATACCTTAATTGGGGATGCCATAGTCTTACTGGCTCTAGACGGTTTAGAGCAGTTGGGACTTTTGTGCGGTATTCACTATAAAAAATAAAAGGTGTGCTGTTTTAACATTGTCCATAAAAGTACCTATTTATTTAAAATATCTGGTATAATTTTGGCTGAAAGTTTAGATTTTCTAAGTCCTGAAAAAGAGTGGGCACTCATTTCAGTTCACGACTTTTTTTTCAATTGCTGTATTTCGTGAAACGTGTCTGATTGAACCTAAACAATACACAATCATATTGATCTTCAATATAGTTTGCAAATTAATGAACTACATTTTCACAATAGTTCGATCATTTTAATTGCACGTATACTATATCTCGTCCAATTGATTTGTAGTTCGTTTTGTTGTTTTGTAGTAGATGGAAATGTAAAGAGACCTACCCATTCGCACCACTTGTGCAGTTAACTCATGTCAAAAACCATTCATACAAACGTCCTTTTTTTATTTCTTAATTGCTTCTTTTAATGTTTTTCCGTCTCTTAAATTGTATTGTAAGGGCCGATTTCTAAATTCCTTTGAACATGCATTGTTCCATGGACCACATGTTAAAACTATGATCTTAAGGGTTGACCATTGTTACGACTCTGTCTACCCTCAACCGATTTCTTCTCAGCATTACTATCCAGAACGCACTGCGGTGCGGAACATAAATATGTACAGTTAAAGGTTTAAATATTGTACTCTATAAATTCTTCCAATAAAAAATATGCAAGTAAAGTGATTATATTTTATTCTACATCCCGGAACAAAAGCGCGCCTTACCCAAGGAGCATCTGTCGAGTTCGTCAGCGAACATTACAGTGGTGTCAGAAGTAATTGGGATGTGAATAATTGCATTTCATTAAAATCACATATCTAGCGGGCTTTAAAAACTTGAAGCATTTTTACGCAAATATCGTGACGCTTGTACGAATCCTGCAATCAATCATCTTCACTACTGGAAGTCAACACATCTGGAAGCAAACAGCAGCCTTTCCCGAGGAGTAGTCTACTCTGAAGCCGAGTTTCAACAACCAGCCTTCCCGTGAGACCAGATCTACTTGGAGGCAGTTCAGCAGCTCATCAGGTGCAGATCACAATCGTCGTTCCGAATCCAGAAGAAGAAGAAAATCAACAACATCAAGAAAAAGAAGAAACAGAAAAGGAGAAACAATGCAGATTCAACTATTTTTATGTAAGTCGGAGATTTATATAGTAAATTTTAAACCATTTAACATTTTTTTGTACAATATTAATAACTTCACTTTTTCTTGTAATAATTCATTAAATTCCAAAGAATCAATCATGTCTTTAAAGAAAGAAAAAACACTATAGATTTAACTTTAGCTGAAAAAATTCTTATTAAATTTGATGGCGATAAATCCAAACTTTTGAATTTATTGATAATAGTGAAAAGCCTTAAAATTAGTCGATAAAAATCATAAAGATATTTTATATACATTAATTGAGAGTAAAATTACTGGAAATGCCAGATCTCTCATTCGTAATCGAAATTTTAATAACTTTGAAACATTAAAAATCACATTTGCTAGACATATATTCAGATAGAAGAACAACTAATCAGTGGCATTTAGAATTGAACTCTTGCAAACAATTATTCAATGAAAACATATTTAACTATTCTAGTAGAGTAGAAAATTGTTATATAAAATTAATTAATAGCGTAAATAATGAAAACGTTAATTTGTCATGCGAAGCTCGAGAAGCTTGCATTAATCTTTTTAAAAACCAGGCTAAAAAATGTTTTCATAACAGGATTAAATGACGATTTAAATCTGTTGGTGAAATCACAAAAGCCAGAAACATTAGAATCAGCAATTTCATTAGCTTTAGCCGAAGAACAAGAATTAAAATCAAAATATGAAATTAGAAAATATCAAAAATTCCATTCAGTAATAATACCTTCTGTAAAATATGTAAGAAAAATAATCATGATACGTCTCAATGTAGATTCAAGAATAGATCTTTTAATAATAATTTCAACAATGTCAGAATCATTAAAAAATCAACCATCCGTTATGTTTTGCAAATATTGTAAAAGGAGTAATCACAATATAGAAAAATTGTAGGATATTAGCCTATAAAAAACAACTTGAAAATAATCCTAAGGTTCCTTTAAACGAGTAAGGACCTTTGGAACTGGCCATTCTAAAGGATTCCGACGAGTTAATTCGGGCTTTTTAGGTACTTTAAATCATTCATTCTATTTCTACTTTCGTAAATTTAAAAATATTAAAAAATTGCATCAAATACTTTTAAATAAATTCTTAATTGATACTGGAGCAGATATTTCACTTATAAAATTAAAAGTCTTAAAACAAAAATATTAAATTTAAAAAATGACGACATTCTGTCGTTGAGAGGTATAGATTCCTCAAATAAAAATCCAAATAAAACAATTGGATCAATAAATTTAAATATATGCATTAATAATAAAAACATTAATCATAAATTTTACATTGTAAATAATGAGTTTTCTATTCCATTTGATGGGAATAGTAGGAAAAACGATTTCTTGGCAAGATATAAATAGAATGAACTATTTTAGTCAATGTCTTTATATTCAAGATGAACGTATTCCTTTACTTCGTCAGGATAATTCCGAACCCATGGGTCAGGAATACACCGAGATCAATAAGTCGTCTATGCACGTACTCTCCAAATCCTGATAAAATAAAAAAAACGTTACAAGTGAATTAAATAAAGAAAATGGTCAAAAGAAACCACTTTTTATACGAAGAATTCTAAAAATAAATATTAAAAAAAATTCAGACGAAAGCAATCGCGTTAAGAAAAATAAAAATGTAAGAAGAATACTAAAATTAAAATTAAAAAATCAAATCGCGTGAAATGTAAAAAGCGATAATCGAGTTAACAGCTCAAGAATATTTTCCACAAGAAACTTTTAACTGTGAAAAGAAAAATATAATTAATGATAATATTACCAATAAATCACAACCAAATAAAATCGTAAAAACGAACGATGAAAAAACATATGTTTATACAATCCCTGCGCGTACAGAGAAAATAATTAAAATTAATATTATAAATAAAAGTAGTATAAAGGGAAGGAATTTGCCCGGATAAAGAAATTATAAAAGATGTTTATCTATGTCCTAGCATAGTTAAGGTTAACTCCGATAAGAGTGCGTTTACATCAATCTTAAATGCTAGCGATAAAGATGTCACTTTTGGTCCTATACAAGTGGTTATGAAGCCTTTAGCGGAACATCATAAAAGGGAAACGTTAGAAATATTAGACGGGATAACACAAATAATAATTCTAAGAGATTAGAACCTTACGTAAGTCGTTACGAATAACGCATTTAAATGATAAAGAAACTAATAATTTACTCGAGTTGTGTGAAGAGTTTAATGATATATTTTTTTTTGGATGGTGATAAACTAACTACTACCGATGTCGTTATGCATGAAATCCCAACAATTTCATCAAATCCCTATTAATGTCAAATCATATCGGTACCCACAAGTACTGAAAGAAGAAGTAGACAATCAAGTCAAGAAGCTCTTAAGTGATGGTATAATTGAACCATCTGCATCACCTTGAACTCTCTCCTGTGGATTGTACCAAAAGAAAGCTGACGCTTCAGGAAATAAGAAATGGAGAGAATGGTTATCGATTATAGGAAATTAAACGAAATCACGGTAGGAGATAGTTACCCCCTTCCCTCAAATAACAGAAATTTTTAGAGCAATTAGGTAATTCTAAATATTTTACCATTAGATCTTACCTCAGGTTTTCACCAAATAAAAATGCACCCTAAAAGATTCGGATAAAACCGCATTTAGCGTACCTATGGACACTACCATTTTACTAGAATGCCTTTTGGTTTGCGTAGTGCTCCAGCTAGTTTTCAAAGACTCATGGACAACCTTTTTGTCTGAGTATAAAAACTATAGATGCTTTTGTTTATCTCGATGACATAGTCATTCATGCGGATTCTTTAGAAACACATAACAAAAAGACTAAGAGAAGTTTTTGAAAGATTGTCTAAATTTAACTTGAAAATTCAGCCGGACAAATGCGAATTCCTTAGACCTGAAGTTATATATTTAGGACACTCTATTACGAGTCAAGGTGTCAAACCAGACCCCAAGAAAGTAGAAGTAGTATTAAATTTCCCCGATTCCGAAAACCGCGAAAAGAAATCAAATCATTTTTAGGTATTATCTCGTATTATAGAAGATTTATACCTTCATGCAGTAAATTAACCCAACCCTTGACAAAATTAGTTAGAAAAAGATTGCATCATTAAATGGACTAGTTGCAACAAGATGCGTTTGAGAAATTAAAAAATTGTTTAATCTCAGATCCAATCCTACAATATCAGATTTTACGCAAAAATTCTTATTAACCACCGATGCTAGTAACTTCGCTATAGGTTCTGTTCTATCGCAAGGAACACCGCCAAATGATTTGCCAATTGCTTATGCTAGTAGGACATTAAATCACGCAGAATCTAATTACTCTACAATAGAAAGAGAATTATTGGGAATTGTATGGAGTATAAAAACACTTCAGACATTATTTTGTACGGTAGGAAATTCACCATACTGACCGATCATCGTCCACTCATGTATGGCTTTTTATTAATCAAAGATCCCGGTTCAAGATTAGTAAGATGGCGTTTAGCCTTAGAAGAATACGACTACGATATTGTCTATAAACCCGGTAAAATTAAATTCCAATGCGGATGCATTGAGTAGAATTAAAATTAACGAAGACAAACCATCAACATCAGAAGACTCTATAAAATATGTCAATCATGTCACATCACATATAGATACTTATTCAGATTTTTTAGATAAATACAAAACAACAGTAATACATAACAATAATTTGGAAGAAATTAACGAAGAATTGAATACCTCAGACACTTTTTGCCATCTGTCTAGGGGCAGATAAAGAATGTAACAGTGATTTACAAAAGAAATTAAGAACAAATTTAAGCATTTCGAATGTATGGGCAAGAAAAATATTAAAATAACCGATGTTATTGAATTTAATGAAAATAATCTAAATGTGTATTATTTAATAAATAAACAAAATTTTTGGAACAATGCGGAATATGAAGATTTGTTTAATACTTTAATTAAATTGAGAAATATGTTATTTTTAAGTAGCATAAAAGAAATAAATTTACCAAATTTATGCGATAGTTTTGATAAATTAAAATGGTTTAAGATAAGGGCTATATTAAGATATGTTTTTAAGAATTCTAATATTAAGATTAAAAATATTTCACAATCGTATAATAACACCGAACGGAAGAAGATATTGGAACAATACTTATTGAAAATCACTCTAATCCTTCGTCAGGACATTCAGGCTTTTTCAAAACTTATAGTCGTATAAAAGGAAAATATAAATGGCACAATATGAAAAAAAAGACATAAAGAAATTTATAACGCAATGCGAATCGTGTCAGAAAAATAAGCTAGTTAGAAAAAGCACAAAGAAGCTATGGAAATAACAACCACTTCTGTTAAACCCATGGAACGTATTTCTTTAGATGTAGTAGGTCCTCTTTACACTAACCCAAAATGGAAATAAATATATTTTAACACTACAAGACGATTTAAGTAAATTCTCGCAAGCTTATGCTTTGCCAAATCACGAAGCTTTTAACAATTGCTAAAAGTTTTAACACAGAATTTTATTTTGCAAATTCGGTGTGCCAGAATCAATATTAACAGATCAAGGTACAGATTTCACCTCAACCCTTATGAAAGAGGTAGCCAAATTATTTAAAATTAAGAAAATTCAAAGCACTAGTTATCATCCACAGACTAATGGCGCTTTAGGTGCAGTCACCAAACTCTTGCAGATTATCTAAAAACATTATATTAATCAAGACCAACACGATTGGGACGATTGGTTAGATTTCGCAATGTTCGCTTATAATACAGCAGTCCATGTTACAACTAAAACAACACCATTTGAATTAATCTTCGGATATAAAGCCGCTCTCTTCCGTCATCTTTAACTAAAACCCCAGAATTTAAGTATACGAAAATTATTTAGACGATTTAAAATTAAAATTACAATTAAGTCAAAAATTGCCAGAGATAATTGCATCAAGTCTAAAAGAAATCAATAAGAAGTATTACGATAGAAACAAGAAAACAGATAAATTGAAATAGGAGACCTTGTATATTTAGAAAATGAAAATATTAAAACAGGAAAATCAAAAAAAACTAAGTAGTCGATATAAACGGACCTTATAAAATAATTGAGATAAAATTCACCTGTAAACTATTATTAACAAAAAAATTAAAAATAAATTTGTAACAGTTCATGCCAATAGATTAAAACGACAACATTAATATTAATCTTATTTAGATTTTAAAGGGAAAAATAAATTAATTTAAGTAAAATGAAAATGCTTAAATTAAAATTAAATGTTTCAAATAAATTAAAAATGATAACGTATAATTAAAAGGTTAGTAACACTGAATTATGTTAATCAAAATCAAATATTATTATGAAGAAAATTCAAACTGAATGAAGAGAAAATATAAATTAAGCAAAACTATCACCTATGCCATTTTTAGAAAATAAAATGATTTTAACTATTATATTGTATAGGTTTTTTAAATAAAATAAAATAAAATGTTTGTAATTCAAAACTCTTTATTTAACTTTGTTAGATATAACATTTATAAATTAATGTCTTCAACTATTTCCTCACGAAAGATAATACATATACCTTTATTTTACCATCAATGGCGTACCTTGCCATTTTAGAAAATAAGTTTAATTATGTAATTATGAATGAACCTGAAAATTATAAACACTTAGTTAATAATGAAATATTATGTAAATGTCAAAACCCTATATTACTCTATGTAAACTAGAATTTTTAAATATGTAATGAATTATTGCATAAATTAGAAAATAATAAATGGATTCAAATGTTTTTAAACCAACAATTGCTACAATCACTTGCAAGGACAATGATATATTAATTGTATTCAAATTAGAATGTACAATAATTTAAGTATTAATCGAATGTGAAAGGTATACACACAAAATACTATTTTAAAAACAGATGATAAAGATTTCGAAAGTTCATTTGAATCAATTGTACCATGTTTTTATATAAATTAATGATAATTGTTGTAATCGTAAGAAACTCATAAGCTCATCTCTAGAAATTTACATATGTATCCAAATAATATTGATAATCACCAAATTTTATTAGCATGTCATAAATTAAATGAAATAACTAAAATCACTGATAATTTGGGAAGTGAAATATTTATAAATAAAATTGTTAGTATTAATGACTTTGTTTTCACCTATTTGACTATTTTAAAATTGATATGTATGTACCCTATTTACAAGATGTATAAGAAATGTAATAAAAATTAATAAGCATAAACATCAAAGCAAAAATTAGAAATAAGTTTTTTCAAATAATAAAAAGTAATTTCTTGAACTAGGCATGTCACGCCTATATTGCATATTTTAATTTTAATATTCTATTTTTGAGTAATTTTGAAAATATAAGCTGAATTTAATATAAAATATGAAGCTTAAGTATAAAATAAATTTCATCATATATTTTCATTTAAAATGCGGAGGTGTAAAGAGACCTACCCATTCGCGCACCACTTGTGCAGATTAACTCATGTCAAAAAACCATTCATACAAAACGTCCTTTTTTTTTTATTTCTTAATTGCTTCTTTTAATGTTTTTCCGTCTCTTAAATTGTATTGTAAGGGCCGATTTCTAAATTCCTTTGAACATGCATTGTTCCATGGACCACATGTTAAAACTATGATCTTAAGGGTTGACCATTGTTACGACTCTGTCTACCCTCAACCGATTTCTTCTCAGCATTACTATCCAGAACACTTGCGGTGCGGAACATAAATATGTACAGTTAAAGGTTTAAATATTGTACTCTATAAATTCTTCCAATAAAAAATATGCAAGTAAAGTGATTATATTTTATTCTACATCCCGGAACAAAAGCGCGCCTTACCCAAGGAGCATCTGTCGAGTTCGTCAGCGAACATTACAGAAACAGGTAATCAGGTGACGGTTGGCTACCTGACAGCTGTGTGAATAAAACATAGATGTGTCTATTCATCTGCAAGCGGAGGCAGTTCTGAAAGGAAATATGCTAAATATATCTCTCCATACTTGGCGCTAGATAAATATGTACATATCAATACACTTCCAGGATGCGAGATGCTAAGATGGCGATTCTTGCAACGTGCGTATTCTTCATAAATGTAACTATAATAGGGCGTGGGTTTGAACGAGCATCAAACTAATATTGATTTGATAAAATACTTCTTTCGTCACTAAAAAAATGTAACTTAACCTAACCAAACCACACAATACCTAACCTAACCTAATCTGAGCGGAGATGACCTAACCTAACTTATCACAGCAAAACTATTCATGTGGAAGATTGTATAGAATTCACATATTTGATTGATTATTTTTTAATGTGTTTTTACATATTTTTGTTCTGGTACTGATTCATTATTTTTGGTATCCAAATACTATTTTTGAGACCGATTACTCAAATCATCGTAAGAAATTTGTCGTTCAAAAAATACGTTTTGCGATCAAATAATTCTCCCATTAAAGCACAATTCAGTAAAAAATATTAAATTAAAAATTGTTCCAAGTTCAAAGCCTCAATATTTTTGAAATTAATTTCTATTATTTTTTCTCCACTAGCAACATCGCTTTTACACGCAATCACGATATCTAAATGAGTTCATTCCGAATGGTTGGTTCGTCGGAAGGAAAAAACAATTACATGGTAATATTGCCTCCTCAGAGCAATAATATATATTCTTACTACAAGATCGCCTCTCTTGGAAAAAGGTTTTAAAATAAAAATATCTCGTAAAATAATGGATTGTTGAACTTTTTATCACATTTCATAAAGTGGTGAGTACTTATTTGGTCAGTGGAATTTGTCACATGCAAAACTTGTGATGTAACTAACTTATAAACCACTACCCCACTTCTCCTCAGGAGTAGGCAGAGAGGATGTACTGCCAAACAACTGTGTTTAAGCACAAACTCCTTGCTTCATTCACATTGTTACAGACTTTCCTTTCCTTTGCCGTCCCCGACTTCTTCTTCCATTATTTTTTGTTTCCGAATATATTCTCTTGTAACTCCTTTCTCTGTCTATCCGCTCGACATGTCCAAATCATCTTAGGCTCAACTGACGCATTGATGAATGTTCCGCAATTTATACTTCTTACGAACTATCTATCGCTTTACGAAAATATTTAAAAAAATTAGAATTTTAGTAGTTTTCAAGATATTTAAATAAATATACCTTTTCAAAAAATTGTGTCGCATAGTCCCATTAAGACGAAAAGTATATAGCTGCTCACTACATGTACCATGCACCTCTTATAAAAAAAATAAGTTAGCAAAATTTAACAATTCCAAAAGCATTTTTCGAAATTAAAAACTTTTCCAAGTGGGGCAATTTTATACATCAACGGCCAAAGTTTTGTTTTTATTTATTTTTATAGTTAATACCGCACAAGAGTCTCAACTGCTCCTAGCCGTCTAGAGCCAGTGAGACTATGGCATCCCAAATTTGGGTATGTTGGTGGCACTGGGGAGGGGAAGGTCACGAGGAAGAGGAAGGTTGAGAAGTACCTGGCTATTCAGATCAGGTCACCAAATACGGCTAAAGTCATTTCAAGCAACGTTTCGATTCTAAATGGTGGTCTTGCACCAGGGCGATATTTAGAGTATCTACCACTCTGGAAGTGCAGTAAATATACATATTATTTTTTTATTAATTAAACGTGTAATGAATCATATTAATTAAATAAGAATTATTTGCTCACGCCGAGTTTGAAACCGCGTCCTCTGGATTCGCAGTCAAGCGTTTACCACTTGACCACGGAAGCCATCAAGTAAGGGATTTATACGACATAAACATATTAGGTACAAGCTGGTTAGGAGCTGAGTGGATAAACGCGTCGGATTCCTACTCGGACGTCATGGGTTAAATTCCTCTGCCAGCTAAGTCCTCTATCATTACACAAGCAACATCTTTTGCTTATTATTGAGGTAGTAGGATTTTTTTAAATATCGTCAGGTTATTCGTAACTTGGGAATGTTTTGTCTTTCTTTTAAAAGAGATGAAAAAAAAACTAGTAGGTACTACGTGTACCTACTTCTTAAAGAAATGTGAAAAAATCACCTTTTTCAAATGGGGCAATGTTACCCCATGTGGGTCAAAGTAGGGCACCTTACTGTATTTTATTATGAAAATGTATGGTTCTCTTTCTGCGGGTCGGTGACGTCAATGGGTGACTGGCGCTCGCTTGTCATTCATCATAATTTAGATTGAAGATATTTCCCAATAGTAAAACCCGGCAGTCAATCATTATTATCGATTCTCATGACGATGAATACAATGTGTCAGCTGTGCCACCTGAAAGGTTGACATGTTCCTAATTAATTATTGGTAAACCGCTTCGTAATGCGCGTAGGTACATTGCCAAACCTGGAGGGCTTTCTTCGCTTTATTCATAATGGTTTCTAATACATAATGGTCGTGGAGTGGGTATTAGGAAAACAGATTACTAAATCTAATTTATCTGATAATATGACATGCGTTAGAAAATACCATCAATATAATATAGGAAACATTTAACGTTTGAAATTTACAATTGATACATAGTAAAAGAGTTTATTTTAACTACCACACGTTATTTTAACGAAATTATAAATTAACCTATAATAATGATAATTAATATTATTTTATATTTTTTCACAAAAATGATCATGACAACCGATTAAATAATTTAGAAGTACTAGAAATAAAGGAACCCATTAAAATTAATAGTCATATTCTTAATAATCAGGTAAATGTATCCAGTAGTTCAATATTAGGTATATTTCCCGTAAACTCTTAAATTTATCATTATTCTTTAATCAGCCTCTCATTTGACGTTTTGTCTCTTTCAATTATTATTATTATAATTATTACCTCAAATGTTTTCAGAGAAATCTCTCGTGAAATAATAAGCATAATAAATAATTTAAACATTTTAGAAATCATTTTGCGGCAAGAATGTGAATTTTAAGTCATTTTTTATTAATCAAAAATATAAATCACTTACATTCTGAGCGCATCCTTGAAAAAATTTCTGATATTTTTTTTACAGATTGATCGGAATGATTTTTAAATCTTGGGCAAACCCCCCGTTTTTAGTGTTGTGTCCTATCAACTGGATATTTAAAATATCCATAACTCACGGTGGAAGTAACTTTGCATAAAAATTGAAGGTAGAAAATACGGTAAAAACCAATGACTTTACATACGAGCATTTATTTTTTGTGGCACTTAAACCAAAAGGTGCACGGAAATCGTAGAAAAATTCAATTATTTTTTTATGATTTCCGTGTACATTTTGGTTTTTTCAAAGCTTTCTTTTGTTAAAATTACTATTCTTTGATCCATTTTTTTTCAAAAGTAAAAAATCGAAGAACACACAAAAACGTGACTAACCTTTCCAGTTGTCAAAAACAAACCACCAATCCAAAATGGCTGATAATGCTAACATATGATAAACATATGTGTACCAACATAACAAAAAAAAAAATCGATAGTCGAATGTACACAGCCCACGAAAATTCAAAATTCACCTTTTATTTTGAACAGGCCTCTATATACAGACACGTTGTAGCACTCTCAAAGTGGCAAGCAATAATCACGCTAGTTGGTGTGATCGGTGTTTAAGCCGATTTAGTACTAAACGGTCACGCGTCGCTTGAGGTCGTTTCAACATTACAAGCAAGTATGGAACGCGGTCCGAAATTCGGATCTGTTTTGTTCATACACATTTATTCTATGAATGTCTATCTTTGTCATATATGACCGATATTTGAATGATGAATTTACTGGTAACGTGTGTGTTTTGCTTGCCACATTTTGTGTTAATATTCTAAGGCTATAACGTGTCTATATATATATGTAACGTCATTGGTAAAAACTAATTTTTTTGTACTTCATAATGATTACGATTTTTTTCTTTGTGTCTGAAAAAACTTCCCATGCCTGATACGACAATTCTTCTCAACATTTATCGTCTCCATATCCTTCCACTACCCCCAGCCTCACAACATATCTAAAATTAGGAATGCTTTAGTCCCACTGGTCCCGGGCAATTACTACTACCTCTACTTCGAGTAATTCTTAAAAACATGTTCCATAAATAAGTTTTAATAATATGCAATAAAAAATTGTTATGTTGTGTTCCTGTATGAGATAAACAAATATTTATTTAAGTTTCTGTTGTAAGTGATGCCCTCCTGAGCCGAGATCCGATCTGGCGATGGTCACGGATACAAGACACTAAACAAATGCCACAAGGTTATCGTTTATCTGTTTCCTATTCAATGTTATTTTTTCTTTCTGTTTCGCCGCAGAGCAAGACCAAATTCTGACTTAACAAACGATAGAATGTTTGCGAGTTTAAGTTTGCCAGTTCTCCGTATCCGAAAAGCAGCTTCACACTGCAGAAGAAACAAACACCCGCTTAGGAAGACGAATATACCTACCTACAGTGAGCCACTAGCATGATGATTTATTTAAAAAAAAACTGTTAAGAGTGGATTCTCAAGCAATTAGCAAATTAAAAAATGCCTACGTAATTGAATAATTTTTATAAAATAATAATATTTCCATAAAACAATAAAACTTTCATTTGATATGGAAGCTCTGTCGACGCTTGAGATAAGCGAAACCTGGTTGGCGATAAACTCAAATAAAGTGGTGTTTTACAAAGTTTATTGTTTTATTTAATTTACAATGTCACACCTCCAAGTTTTTGCTTCCTTCGAAAAACAAAAATCCGTTTTGGGGAGCAATATAAATTTACAAAAATGACTAAGCCACAAAGACTAGGCTACAAGGACTAGGTCACGTGGGCTCTTTTTCTCTCTCCTACCTATCAGAACTGTCAAAAGGCATTAGTGTCACTTAGTGAACTGTCATAAGACCATATTATCTTATATTAAAAAAAATGGTTTTAATCAAGTATAAATAAGTTCAAGATCATAGAAAAGAAATCTAACAGGTTGCCAATTAACGAACAAATAAAAAAATATTGTAATCAATGTTTAAAACAGCGTGCACAACCTAAACTTGTCAGATTTCAATTTCAAAAACCACGTTTCAGAGACCGACCCAGTGTTTCTAAAAAAAAATAAAAAAACAAAAAAATGTAGTTATTTATAAACATAATTAAAGAGGTCATTTTCATAAGGTGACGTCCCGAGCTAAAAAAACAAACCTCGTTTTAGCATTTATTAAAAAACGGTAAGCTTAATTTTTAGTAAAAAAAATCCATTCACATTAAAGTTTCAAGGCAATTAATAAAGCGTGTAAATGGCTCGCTGCGCGGTTTTGTTGTAGTTCGTCATTTCCTGGGATTTTGAAAATAACCTGCAAGATCAACAAGCCTCTGCTTGTCTTACGTCTTACGTCTTATCTGATGTATGGTGAACAAGTCGTATTCCGACACGGGCATCATGTTATGTACATTTAGTATTCACTCTGTTGACTTGTGAAGATTTCAGCGAGCACGTGAACTATTTTTGTTTGGATTTAATATTCTCACTTACTCATGCTGGTGTCTTCAATAATCAGTCATTCAGTGTGCCAGGACCACTTACAGATACGTTGGATTTTACTCTCACGTCGCGGATATTGGTCACACACTTAGGCAGGTCACGTAGCAATAAATAAGGATTTTGGTGCAATGCTTTGCTTAAATGGCGACCACAAGGTAAGTTCACGATGAAGAGAATGGAGTGATGTTTACACAAGAGCAGAGAGTTGACTAAGAGGCAGGCATTGGCTTTAAAAACACTGGGAAGAAGACGAGAAGACTGATGGTGACGTTTACTCAGTAATGGAAAGATAAAAAGCAAAAGCTAAAGAATAGTGTAAGTCCACCAGAAAGACCACAGTTTGGGAGACTGACTATGAAGTACGTCCATACTTAAAAAAAACACTCGAAGGAAGACAAGGAGAAGGAAGGAGACAAAAGAAAAAGCAAAAAATATTGTATACTAAATAAAAAAAAAGAAAGACAAATATTCCCGGGTCACGAATGGAATTTAACAATATTTGAAAAACTCCTACTGCCATCACAATAAGCGGAAGATGTCGCTTGTGCAATGATGGAGGATTAAGGTAGCAGAGGAATTGAACCCACGACCGCGCGGGTGGGAATCTGACGCGTTTGTTTACTCGGCTACTAACCTAACTGAAGTCTTCTTATGTTGTGCAATAAAAACCACAACAACTTGCCTTCATCACCAAAGTCTACTCGGAAATCAAGGAAACGTAAATTATTACTTATATGAAATTAAAAAAAAGTTTTTTTTTATTCACAAACATTTCCGGATTACGAATAACTTTAAAATATTACAAAAGCTTCCACTACCATAAATTATAAGTGGAAGATGTTGCTCGTCCAACGACGAAGGATTTGGCCAGCACAGGAATTGAATCCTCAACCCCTGAGTGAGAACTGGAAACTCGACGCATTTGTCCACTCAGCTACTGAGCGAATACGACAATTGCTTCTTTGTATTACAACATTGCCATAAGCTTTACTGCTTCAATATTGTTATACACATTGGTCGAGTATTTACATTGTAATCAGCATATTAAATACTGGTTATATTCACATTAACAATATATACATAACCAATTATAATGTGGCCACAGGTAAAGTAATAACAACAAAAAACTTGCCACTACGATCCATAAATTTATTTGTGGAGGATGGTTCCGATCAGGTTTATTCCTCTGTCTGCATTCGTGAGTTATTTGACTGTTACCCACCCAATTATACCTAAATACATTTAAAAAAAAAAACAAGGTAATTTGAATCAAATTATGCAACTGACGTAAATAGGCGCTGAATGAGCCATTGAAAAGAAACAATTAAGCGGACAAGCGGCCAATTCTTAACATTTATCAAACAGGAAGACGAACCTTTGTGCCGCGACCCTGAATATATCCGGTATTTATATCCGCATCAAACACAACGACCGGAATACCATTTTAAGACGACACGATCAAATTATATCACATCAAAATGTAAATGTCATTGATTTAATTAATTGACGTAGAACCAAACAGTTTATATTAGCGCTGTGACCGCTTTGAAAGAACTACTTCTTTTGGCAGCAGTTCCTACTTCATTCATTGTTCATTGAACAAATACTTCAACTTAAGTTGGTAGTTCATTTTAGCGTTCGCTCATTTCATTAACTTCATACAATTCATTTCATTGAACAAGTTGAAGTTTAATTTGAAATACTTCAGAACGTGATCTTTTGGGAGTTATTTTCGTTTTATGTATTTTTTTGGCGAGGAACCAGTTCCAGTTCATTTCGTTTTTAAACCTCTACCGACTAGTACTTTTTATTTTGGTGAGGAACCGGTTCCAGTTCTTTTCAATTTTGAAATTTCTACCGACTAGTACGTGTTTTTTTCGGCGAGGAACCGGTTTCAAAAAGAACTGAACAAATAACCGGATAAATTCAAATCTCTTTTTTGCGAGTTTGACTTCAATTGAAGTGTTCACTGCGAAAGGTTCATTTTAAAGAACTAGCAATTCGTGAAGCATTCACAAAACATTAGAGTTTTTCCCAACGCTAGTTTGAATACTACAGATGTACTCTTGAAGGAACAATATATGGAGGGATAGCTAATTTGTTTTACCCAACCCATCCGAAATTGTAATAAATCACTATTTCGTTAGAGAAAGAGACAACAAATTTCTTGGACGGCTTCAATATGGTCGTAATGTTCTTAAGCTGGTTAACGGCAGGACTCCGCCCACATTTTTTATTTTGCCACTAAACTTGACACAACTAAACGGTTTTTTAGGTTAGATGCTATATTTTTATTGATAAAAATACTGTGAAAAAGTGGCTATACGAATACACAAAAACATTATGTCGATATGTAATATGAATGGATGTATAAATACCGTAGCCTTAGTCTTAGCCACCCCCATTTGCGCCGAGTCATGTTAAAATCATCAAAAACAAGTCCAAAACTGACTTCACTGGCTTTGGCTTGGGCTACCTCTTGTATACTCTAAGGATGTACTATTACACACAATCGGAAACTATTTCGTTATTAGAAATTAATAATTTTAATGGTAGGTAATAAGACTAAGTTATTAGTCTCATTACCTACCATTATTACGAACGTTTAGGAATTTATTTATAGTTATTAGTTATTAGTAGTAAGTAATAACTAATAACTATAAATAAATTCCTAAACGTACGTCCGTGCGAGTGTAAAATTTTCAAATTGTTATAATTAAAATGATCATATTTAAAAATATTTTTTTCTAATCCCTAACTACCTAAAAAGTAACCTGTAACCTTTAATGTATTTTAGCAGACATTATTCTATATTCGAAATGGGTGGATTAAAGCAACTAATAATATTATTCTTGAAGTTACATCCCATGATTTTTCACGGGTAACTAGTAAAGAAATAATAACGACCCACTTTTTATAAGGTTAAAGGTTAAGGCATAATTGCTACAAAGTGTTGATGTTTGTACTTACTAACTAACCATCACGCCGTTTCTCCGCAGGGATAGGCAGAGAGAACGGACCGCCATACAACTCTGTCTTGGCACACACTCCTTGCTTCATTATTCTTCTACTATTCTGACTCTTCACATGGCCCCATTCAAGTATTCGATTCACTTGATCGTGCCATGTCTTTCTCGGGCGTCCTTGACTTCTTTTTCCATTGACTTTCGCTTCATATATTCTTTTCACACTCCTTTCTTCGTTCATTCGCTCTACATGCCCAAACCATCTAAGCGTCCCTTTCATGATCCTAATCATTACGCTTACATCAGCCTTGCATTCTTTTCGAATATCCACATTTTTAACACCGTCATACATGGTTTTAGCGCACATACGCCTCAGGGATCTCATTTCTACAGCATTCAGTTTACTTTCAACCTTCCTCTGCCAGTTCCATGTCTCACTGCCATACATCGGGGATGCTGTTTGTACTTAGTGTCTAAACTAAATTCTAAAATCTAAAGATAATAATTTGAAAATGTTTTTACTGAATTCGTTTTTATCTAATCTGTGAACTGTTTCCTACTACCTACTAACTGTTGAAGTAGCATTACTAGATAAAATTTAAGAAATTATCCCTGGAAATGTTTCATTGATATTTTTTGAAGCCCTTTCATAAATACTTGACCTATGACCTTCGATAAAATACACAGAGAATACTTCTATCATGCCACTATGCCAGGCATAAAGAGTGCAAGTCAATATCAGCAACTTTAAAAATTGACCCGCTGATTGAAATAATGACATTAACAGAACTTTATTTTTTAAATATTAATGCTCTTTATGTTCTACCTAACATGATAGAAATACAATTATTGGTCATATTTTTTACTGATTCGCTTCATCTATTATAGTTTCTCAGTGAATATTTATTTATAAATTAACGAATTAAAGTCCAATTACAAAAAATGCATATAAAATACGAAATGGAAAAAAGAGCAACAGAGAAGGAATAGCATATACATAATAATAAATGAAGCGATGACAAAACTATGGCAAAACAAACATAAGAGAGAATAATCAAGCCATGGTCTAGTCAAAGTTTTGGTAAAATCGTAAAGAATGACAAACATCATTTAGACTGCTACCAAAAATTTCAAGACCATGGCTTGAGTTAAGTCTTGACATTCTGGACATTGGAGAATCATGCCCATAATTAGTATTGTGATGATAAGATTGTGATCTCTTAGATGGTACTTGTCTGGGACTCTGGGTAGATACCCCTTGCATGGGCTCGGGCGCGTTACGCAAGGTTCCCCCGCCAGTACCCAGAAGTGTATCGGGACCGGACGCAACAGTTTCTTGAGGTTTTATTGTGTTGGTGAGGAAGCACGCAGGTGACTTCGCTGTTGCCTACACTTTTCAAAGTCCATTTATTAACGGCAGACCAAGTTCCGGTTGTGTAACGATTAAGTAAATGGAAATGAAATCACCTTTTCTGAGGTATTTAACACGTTCTGCCATGGGCACTTCACATAAGTGCCTAGTGTACTGGGAAATACATGTACCTATCTGATAAATCCTGACTGTAGAAACATCTTCACTTGTCAATTTATAAGCTTCCTGGAATCTTTATTTATGCATTAATAAGAATTATTAATTATATTAAAAAAAACGACTATACTATCCGACGCGACTTAGAAGCGAATGAAAGAAGTCAGGGATGCCCCAGGAAGACATGACATGGTTAGATGACTCAAACTCTTGGGACGGATCGTGTCGACAGTCGGAATAACGAGTCTGTGTAAGAAGATTATGTACGAGACGAACTATGATGTCATATCTTAACGAATCAAGGAGTGTGTTTATGTCAAAGTTGTGTGGCCTTCTATTCCCTACGTAGAAATGCTACGGTGGTCGCTTATTAATTTGATACGGATGATTAAACAGGTAAAAGAAGATACAAAAGGAAAGCAACAGTAGACTGCGAGCCGTAGAAGATTACTCTAGTTTTAGGTCTCCTAGGTCCTAGAGAAAAACCCCTGGAAAATTAAAAACACCCAAACGATGGTTAGGTTAGGTTAATTTTTTAGCGGAAAATGTTGCTTGTGCAATGATGGAGGACTAAGCCAGCAGAGAAATTGAACCCACGACGTGCGACGCCCAGGTGGGAATCCGACGCGTTTGTACACTCGGCTACCGACCAGTCAAATATTGTTTTATTATTTCGATTACGTGATGAAATTAACAACTCTGCAGAACTATTACGCGTTTCATTCTTTCTAATTTTATGGTCGATAGTCGATATGTGTCACTTTTCGCAGTCATTTTGTCGTTTTTTTTAAATGATCACGCAGTACCCACTTTAATTCACTTTCAATTTCTCGTTTCTCACGTTCACGATGCATCAAATTAGAAATGTTTTTTTAAGCCGTTGGTATTTTCGATGACGTTAAAATCTCAAAAAAAAACAATAAAACATCGTATGATTTATCCAGTTTCCAAATTGATTTTATCAACTCCGATTCGTTTGACCTTAGACTTAATGATTATCTCCATACCTCCGAAATCTGCATTCACGTAAAAAAACTAGATCGAGTTAAGCAATTTGAAGCAGATTTTATAATGGATATTGTTGGTAAAACCGAGAAAAGATTCGCCGGAGTTTGAAGTGAGTTGAATACACTGACAAACCGTGAACAGAACGCAGTCTCGATACTTAAGAATAAGTATGTAAGTACAACAGGGGTTCTCATTGCGGCTCCCTTTTTTGCCTTTTTACCACTTGCAAATTACTACAAATGATACGTAAAAACAAAAAAATATATAAAAATCTTTGACGGGTGGTTTGTTTAATAGTAAAAAGGGTAAAATATCTCACTTTTTGGCAGAAAGAGAATTTTACTTATTGTTTTTTTTTTAAGCGAATACGAGTTACAACTGCTCCCAACCGTCAAGATCCAGTGAGACTATGGTAATCTCAATTGGGGTGTGATGTGAGGCTATAGCCTCATATAGTATATAGAGAGAATAGGTCTTTTCAGATACAAAAATTATAATTCAAACGTTTCTAACGGATTCTGAAGGATTTTCTAGAAATCATAATAATATTTTTGAATTACGAGGTTTGCAAAATTATTCTGTTTAAAAAAAAAAAATTATTTGGAAAAAAATAAAGTTGTACAAACATTTTGACACAATACGTGGTTACCTTGTTGCATTAACCAGTGATGTTTCGACTAGTGATGTTACTGACCCAAAAAGGATATAAGCGATTTAAAATGTTTATTTAAACACTTGCTACCCACAATAATCCCGACTGCCCGAAGATAAGGGAACTATAGTATTCTCATTTTGGGTATGTTGTTAAGCTAACAGGAGTGGGGAACGGAATGAAATGTTGGGAAGCGTCTGGCTATTCAGTTCTAGTCACTGCTAAAGTTATTTCATGCGAGATACGTGGAGATTGCTCGGTCTGTTAAATAATGCCAAGGAAAGGTATGAATGGTTCTCCAAATTAATAGATGTCAATTTTCTTTCCCATGGAATAGCGTTTTTTTCCTACTTAATTATAATGATTAGATATCGTATTATGTGCATGTGCATATGCATTATGCGTATTGGAGCTTTTTTGGTCGTTAGTGCATGTTTGGACAGTTTTATTGTGCAGATATAAGCTCTTCAAATTAGAAAAGGTCGATAGTTAATTTCTGCTTAGTATCAAAAGCACCTTGACCCTCGTTTAGAACCCCTGCAATACAGTGTACACATGGTGGCCTCATTACTGCGTTATTATTTCCGAGTCCATTGTCCGGTGCTATTTCTTACGACCACACTTTACGCTGATGTACAGAAACGCCAGACTTCTAACTTCCGGTTGGATATACATACATCATGCTAATGTGTGCTCTGTGTGTTACATACTTACCTGTGTATGTGGGTGAGGATGTATCAAACTGTATACGGTTTGTTTGTGTTGATATTACACTTAAGTACACAGTTCTGAGATAGGAACGAGTGAATTTGTACATTGAATTGTTTCTGTTCCGTTTGATGTTGGATTATTTTTTAGAAAACGGGTGGGTAGTAAAATTCCTAAATCGACCATACCCAAGCTATTCATTTTTGTGTGCATATTTATAGATACCTACGTGTTGAGTATTGCAAAGTAGATCCCTATAGAACCTACCTAATGGAAATTTTGATCTCAAGGAAAATGAAAATATTATTCTCTTGATCCTCTGATCTGATCGGTTGGACAAGTTCAAAGAATCATTTATATCGTCACCGAGGTGTGTTCAACTCGATTTAAAACCAGACATTTGTTTTCTGAAGCAGCGAAAAAAAATAATCAGCTCACTCTAGCGACTTGAAATTTGCACAGCATTTTATTACTGGAATTTCTAAGGCAACGCAACCATTTTCAGTTGGTAACGCTATTGACAGTTGGTAAAACTACTCTCGTAAGGTACGAAAGTAGTTTTGATTTTTTTCTGGAAATATATGTGCTGCCAGTTTTTGTATTCTGATTTTAATTGTTATATTTGATTTATCTGACGAATGGAATTAACAGCATTTATAAAAGATATATTCGTATACATAAAAGCCCCCGCGGGCGTTTAATGTATAAACAAATAAAGATTAATAATTGTAGTGTGGTTATAATATTGAATCTGGAAACTCGCTGCGTCTGCCAAAATTGCAATCAATACCCGTGTATAAAAGTAGGTATCACATATAGGTAGGTACATAGTAATTATATACACTCGTATCACCATTGATCTCGCCCCGCCTACTGCAAACTGTAACAATTAAAAGTTCCTCGTGACGTACCTATCCGAATAGTAATGTGAAGAAGGTAGCTTGTGTTTGAATGGGCACATGTTTTATGGTTTTACAGGGGGTTTTGTTATGGACTGTGAAACCAAAAAACCTGCTTAAATAGATTTAAGTCAGAATTTTGTTTGTCAAATTCTTTGTAAATATGACACATTTGATTGTGCATTGTGTCAGAACTATGAAACATTAACTTTCCTCTATTTACTTGATCTATAAGCGAATGGATACACTTTTTACAAATAAATTATTGATATGTAAAAAAAAAAAAACTTATCTGGCTAGGAAAAGGGGGCAGAGATGCTTAGCCAACTGTTTAAATATAGACTTGACGCCTTTTGAGACTACTTCAAAGTAGCAAAAATTTAATAAATTATTAATTCTGTTTAATAATAGATGAAGAAGATGCATAACATGGTGATAGACGTGCATTTACCTAATAAAAAATGGATATAATATATAGATCTGAATCAGAATAGAATAGGCTACCGCTACAGCACAAATATTTATTCCACATGTACCAAGAATTCAACTTATAATTAGGAAAGTATGTATTCAACTACAAAATTATTTCAAATTTAATAGAAACCATAAATTACCATGAAAAATATTTCTAAAATATGGTAAATATTGCATTAATAGATCGTTGGTGAATTGCGTGATTCAGATTTAAACGATTTTTATAGCCAAGTGTTCCAGCGTGCGTACTGATTTGTTTGTATTACTTCCTTGTAGGATGTACTTATTTTTCAAAATATTGACACAGATTTCACTTCCCGTAAAGATTTTTTTTTAAATTTCCATACGCCAGTTGGCGTTTTGTTCGTAATTTTCCTTGAAGCATTTGGATAACTTAAGGAAATTAAAAAAAAATGCTATGTATAAAATCTAAATATCTACGTATTTGAATATTTCAGGTTTAATAAAAAAAATATGAAATATAGGTAATATGTGGTTGATTTGTTTTTTTTTTTTTAAACATACGCCAAGAAAAAGAAGAGATATTTTCCGAATAATCCTCAATTGCTTGTATGGCTAACAAAACATAAAACATTATGTGCATCGTGTTATCACACAAAAGGAAACTTTGCGACCAGTTATGGAATAATTGATAGAGTCTGCAAGGCGGTATTCGTCTTCACTTTCCGCTTCTTAGTGTTGAGTTGTTTTTACTTACTTATAAGTATCAACCGCTTACTTTATGGTCGCCCACGATGGACCACCAGCACAACTAAAGACTATCGTGTCCAACTAACGAGACATGCACCTCGGATTCAGTCACTTCAAACCTAACAACTGCCCGTTGAGTACCACAGGGATCGCGAGTGAGTTCACATTGCATAAGCACATATAACAATTAAATAGTGGAATAAAAACCGTATAAGCATAACGAAGGTACAATAGTGGTTAGACAATTGATTTGTGATCAAAAGGGTTGTTAATAATTTCTAAATTGCTATAAAAAAACAATTTATTGCCATTAAGACTTGATTGACATTGCTGTTGTGCCTGTTTGATTGACGATCACATAAATAGGTTTATTTGTTGTTTTTAGTGGAATTCCTTATCTTCTATTTGTTTTTACTTATCTATATCAATGAACATCCGTTTTGAAAAATATTTTTAATATGGCTTAATTCGATGATGTATATTTATAATCAAGCACTCCGGTGTGACGCGTTTGAGGAATTGTCGTATCACTCAGATTAGGTGAAAAAATAATTCTTTTCAGTGAAGCGTGTTGGCTTATCAGTGGAAATATTTACTATCTCTAGGACGTATCTAATCCAATGCGGATATAACACGGCCTCTAATCAGAAGCAGGGTCTTTCAGAAGTAGGTAAACAAATCGCTTATGAAACAAGACTTGCGGATATTGACTAAGTCATTCACTTTAGCATTAGACGACTGGCCGACTGGGATCATTTTGAGTTTTTCGATTATTTTGTTTGACAACCAAACTACCTAGATTAACAGAGTGGTCAGGTGAGTTAGATTAGGTTAGTCAGTCATTAAACAAAATTAATTAATTAATTAATTTAATATGATAAAACGAACACACCGTAAAACTTTTCAAATAACCTAAAAAACTTTACGAAAATTCAAAATCAATGATCGTTTACACTGGTTTGTTCCTTTCTTGGTAATAATAAGTAGGCGTAATCAAGATAAAGGCTATTTCTCAGTGACGTTTGGCAAAGACATCACTGGAGGAAGTGTATACCTACATATGCACTAATATACACAATCATTGGTTTTTGTTGTTTGAGTTATCTCTAATTGGGCGACCTATAATAGTACGGCTTGACTGACATAATATAGGCGACCAAGAGGAACTATCAAAATATTTTTTAACTTATTAAATATTTGTTATATTTCACAAATATACATTAATGACTCCTACGACTGCAGAGTTAAGTATGTCAATCTGTATCAATTCTCTTCAATTTTTGACCGTTGGGGCCGGAAATGCTGATTGTTCCGCATCATAAAAAACAACGTGCAAGAGTTGATTGAAAATAAGTTGATGCAAATTCGTAATTTTTTACATTACTTTTGTATTGGGACATTTTGATAGATTCTTTTATTCGAGCGTAGAAAACAGAAGTTGTCATCTTTCGCTTGATTGACGTTTCTGGGTAATTATTTCGTAAGCAATTAAGTACCAGTAAAATTCTCGTATTCTACTTTGATTTTGTCAAAGTTCTTGGTATTTTAACGGTTTGATGTTGTTATGGACAGAACATCATTGAATGTGTGATGTTAAGGTTTTCTGTCAACTTTTTATAAGTAAGTGTGTATCTTTGGAAATAATATTGTAAATCACTAGATGCAGATGCAAAATCAATCTCAACATAGATGTTGGCTTTGTTACTGACTAATAAGAAGAACTATAATGAACCACAATATAAAATTATCAATTAGAAAATATTATTTCAAGGGCAAAACAAATATAAAAATTAAAATAATTTTAGCATTTATTTAGATAACAAATTATGAAATTGGTTTACAACTAATTCATAAACCAATAAAATAAAAACAATATTTAAAATTAAGCTACCAACCAATAACTCATTACTAATAAATTGGTTTTCACCAGTTTCTTGTAATAAAATTGGATAACTTAAAACACTTTAGACCGGTCGGTAGCTGAGTGGAGAACGCGTCGGATTCCCACCCGGGCGTCGTGCGTTCAATTCCTCTGCTGGCTAAGTCCTCCATCATTGCACAAGCAACATCTTCCGCTTTTTATGATGGCAGTAGGAGTTTTTCAAATATTGTCAGGTTATTCGTAACCCGGGAATGTTTGTCTTACTTTTAAAAAAAAAAAAAAAAACTTTTAATATAACCTACGTGTCAACGTTCTGGTTTTAAAAAAAGCAAATTTAAAAGTAAGTACCTACTAACACTAGCATAGCAAAAATCTATGCTACGGAACTATCGTCAGATCATTCATACTTTAATTTTTAATGTGAATATCGCACCAGAGTTTAAAATTTCAGGAGCCAGTTAGACTATGGCATTCTCAATTGGGTTATGTTGTGAGGCTTAAAAATGAAGAAAGGAAAAGGAAATGGGTAAGAAGAAGGTTGGGAAGCACCTGGCTATTCAGATCTTGTAACTGAAGAGGCCAATTTCAAGCAACCTTTCGAACCATTGATTCTGAATGGTAGTCTTTCACCAGCACGATACTGAGAGTATCTACCACTCTACTATATTATTTTACTTACATAATATGTGTGCGATAACACAAATTAAATAAATTTATTTGCCCACACTGGGCTTTGAACCCGCGACTTTTGAATTCGTAGCGAAGGATATACTCGTAAGCCGCTGGGCCACAAAGATCGTCAAACTTTTCATTTGAAATTACAAGAAGTTTGTGGTTATACAGTTTTTTGTAATATCATTATCACCCCGCTGAGAGTTCCTCCTTCTAAGTGTCGATTCACACCATCGTCCGGATCCGCTCAGTGACGATATTGTTCCGCAAGAGAGCTTATTGATATGGTATGAATATCAATCAAGGAGTATGTGCCAAGACAAAGTTGTGTGGCAGTATATCCTTCTGCCCACCCTTGTGATATTTAACTACTTAGTTAGTTAAATAATTATTTTGAAGTGTAAAAATACTTACAACGCAGATTTTTATTTATTAAAAATCATTTTTTTATCACTAAATAATATTTTTACTAATTATTAATTATTAAAAATATTATTTAGTGATAAAAAAGTTGTTTAAAAAAAACCGCGTTGTAAGTATTTTTACACTTCAAATAATTATTTAACTAACTAAGTAGTTAAATATCACAAAGGTGAGCAGAAGGATATACTGCCACACAACTTTGTCTTGGCACATACTCTATGATTGATATTCATACCATATCAATAAGCTCTCTTGCGGAACAATATCTTCACTAAGCGGATCCGGACGTTGGTGGAATCGACACTAACTCTTTGTGTGAGAGGTTGCAACGGACCTCTCAGTAGAAGGAAAATAATTATATTCACACCTACATGGGAATCTAATGAGAATATTTTTGTGTTCTTTAACTTTATCAGGCTTCAGATGAGCAGTTTATTAATATTATTTAATTGAATTAATTAATATTTATTTAATTTTGGACAAACGACATTGATTGATGATTTACCGATGTAATTTAAAGTAAACAGGAAATAGTATAGCCATGTTAATGGTGTATTGATACTGACCACCGACAACTGGCGACTGACCGGCGGCGTATTGACAGTATCGACACTGCCACTGACACTCGTAGCTCGGAGGGAAAACACCAGACGATGGGAGATACCAAAACCTTAACGACCCGAACTACTTCCGCTTCTCATTTTTCTCTAATTATGAATAATTGATTCATAATGTGCCTCGAACGATAATCATTAGTCAGTGACTGAAATGCATCACGTTTCCCCATAGACATAAAATACAAGACACGTCATATTCATATAAATCTTACGAAAAATGTAGCACCACTAATGTTGCACCACTAAATGTTTCACCCGCGTATGAAAAGGATGGCCATTCAAAGAATATGTGCGCGCGGAAGAGATAGCTATATGAAGCGTGTTTCGAAGGTATGTCTCGTTGACTTGGTTTAGTGCAACCAGGCGCGCTGTCTCACTAACGTATCTACATTATTTAATTCATCTAAACGTTTCTCCGAAAAAAATTATAAAATATATATTTTTTTGTTAATATATCTTCGCTGGAAAGGCAAAAGGGCTTACGCGGCACTTTGGTAAAAAAATGAGTTAAAGTTGCAGTTTTGATCAGTTTTTTTTTGCATCGAATGCTCTGCTGATTCTCGTTTGATTCTGAAGACTTTTGTGACCCTTCAGCCTTATAAAATATATTTACCATTTCAAAGAAGTTTTGACTTGACTGAAACTTCCAAAAATGTCGCTTTAGCCCTTTTGCCTTTCCGACGAAGATCAATGAATTCACGAGGTGCTTTCTTAATAAACGGAATAATCATTGGTGGGTACTTTCCAGCTATTAAAGTCATCACTAGACATCGGATTATATGCGTTTGCATATTCATAAACCATATTTCATTTTATTCTTAAAAGTTAGCCGAACACGTAAAATTTTTAAACTCTGTATGAATCCCCCTCTCCCCCACAAAAAATCCCCAGAAATGCGGAAAACTCTTCGGATTTTAATTGTTTACCAAAACTCCAAAGTTCGTTTTAAACCCCCCTCTCCACACGGAAATAAAAAAATCGATTTTTTTAACTTTTTCAATTAAATATGCATATTCTGACTTTTTTCTGTTTCTATCGTATTCGTTTTGGAATTAATTGTAAGCGCATGTTTTGGCATTGTTAGCAATGACATTACGAACTTAAATGTCATTGATTGTTAGTGCATTCAATCCGACGTCTATTCATTACATTATAACATGTTCAACATTGTTTAGACAAAACAAATTACATACTTTTCACAAATTCACTATCACATATTCATCAGTTGCAAGTAAAATGTAATCAATTTCGCTTGATCTTTGTCCCTAATAATTAAGATTAAAAAAAAAATGTTTTGTGTGTGTATATTTTAAATGAGCCGTATATTTTGGTTCCACTAATAATAACTTTAATTCTAATTATTGAATACCTTCCCTTTTTAAATGTTTCATATAATTTACTGTACCATTTATAATTATTATTTTTTATTCATGTCTATAATATTTTTTATTTTGAAAGATTTTTTATTGTTGTCCATAATAAAAAAAATATATAGTGCTGCAAGGCTTACGTAGAAGAAGTTAACCTTAGTAGAATGGCATGTTTTTACATAATTTAAACTATAACTATAGCTTAGTTATTTTTTACAGTGGTAATGTTTTCTTTAGGTCATATATTTATTTCATGAAACGGTTTCTCAAAAATCAGCAATTCTCCAGTAGGTACCTACTATTATTTATAATAAGTTCTTCAGAATGATGACCAAGCACAAATAATCACCAATATCATATTGACACTTAAAAAAAAAAAAAAATTACCATACCCATAAGTTATAATTCTCTTAGAAACTTGAAATTATTTTTGTTGATTCTCAAAACTCAATAAACAAACACAATCATTTTATATTATGAGGAAGTGAATATAATTGATTTCAAAAGGTCGATCATTGGAGCGATTTTGTTCCTTACTGGTTGGTTAAATATTTATCGGTTGAGCTAATAGCTAATCAAGCTATAGGAAATGATTTGGGGTCACGTAGGTATTAGTAATCTTAGAAATCAATGTCATAATGCCAATTTTAGGGTCGTTTTAATGTAATTTGTATGCAAATTAGCCAAGGCGAATGTTGCCATCTATTGGGCAGACCAGATTTAAAAATGTAGTATTGTACATTAGCTACGCATCTGTCAAAACAATGTTGGTGCTTTGATATTTTTATCTCGTTGTTTTCAATGCTCTTTTTCTGATCCAATATAGACAAAAGGATGGGCTGGAGATCTGAAAAGAAAACATTATTATTAATTTTAAGAACTGAGAAGAGGGCAATCTGCAATTTCATTGAATCAAATGACATAATAAAAACTTCGCAAGAACAAAGGTAAAGTTTTCTCATTTCATTACAGTTTATTGTGACTCTTCGCCTTCTTCATATCGCATACCGAATCAACTATAAATAATTTCCTTTGTGAGAACATTCGTATCTGCGTACATACACACAAGGAATGACGTTATAAACGTAATGTAATTGCGTACGAGTGTGAACTTTCCAAATTTCTGTAATAATGTATTTTAGCAGACATTATGCTATATTTGAAATAGGGATCAAAGCAATTCGTATGTTTTATTGGCAAGTCAAGTAACACCCTGTGATTTTTTTACGGGTAATAACTAGGTAAATCTATTCTCGCGAGGTGTTAAAAGTTTCGGTTTTTATTTAGAAAAATCAGTTTTTGGGTTAAAAATTTACAGGATTATCATCAAATGATATTTTATAAAAATAGATATAATATTGTTTGTTTACTCTTGATTATTTGTATTTTGTTGTAACTCGTGTATTCTTTAATTTCTCTTGTCCCAGAGTGAGTTTTTGTAACTCATCGGAATTGCTATGTATGTTAGCAAGGCAACACGCACTAAATAACACAAATATAAAGCAACGTTTCAACTATTCCAACTGTTTAAAAAAAAAACGAAATTGGATCTGTGTGAATCATAATATTATTGTACAAATAGTTTGTTAGTACTTTTTTATGATAGCACTGTCCTCGGAATAACTGCCGTGATAAAGAGTGCGGCTAAAGGCGGCTCGCTATTGATATTGGAGTGTTTATATTTTGGACCATTTAACGGGCCACATGCAAGTCCGTTAAGATTAAGGCTTTCTTACAAGTCTTATCTTGTTTTGCGAACGGATGAACCTTCGGTAAGATATCGGATCAGGCACGTCTTCGAGAAAAAAAAAAACATTTGAAGATGAAGCAATCTACAAAATTTTTTTCATTAAATACTTCGTTGTACTGTTTGACCAATTTGGGCTATAATTTTCCGACGTACAGGCTTTCACTTGCGGGCAAAAATATTTATCGAAAATGCACTTATTGTTAAGGTTTAACAATACTATTGAAACTTGAGTGTAGGTTCGTGCTATTGAGCTAAGTGTTATTATATTATAACATTATGTATTATATTCTAGTTTTATGTTTTAATCTTCTATGCGACGATTGTTATTGTAGTATTAACTTTTATTGTAGGCTCTTTACAGCAAAACTTAGAATCTGAGCGGCTTGATTTTGGATTCGATGGACTAGTCCGAGCGGTATCAAAGGAAGACTTGTAAGAAATATTGATTTTTCAAGTCTCCCTAAAAACTCTCTTTCCCTGCCAGTTTTGATAAAGTTTCTTAAGATCTTTGCCTGTTTGGCTCCAATTTATTATTTAATAAATTGTTGATTTCTATCTAACTAACTAACCGTTACGTCGTTTAGGCAGAGATGATGGATCGCCATACAACTCTGCCTTGACAAACACTCCTTGCTTCTTTCACATTCATACATCGTCTCATACATACTCTTCTGTTATTCTGACTCTTTACATGGCTCGACTCAAGTATTTGATTCACTTGATCGTGCCATGTCTTCCTCGGGCGTCTACGACTTCTTCTTTCATTTTTAATATGAAAAATATAATTTTAGATTATTATTTGAACAGAAAATTTATGTAACGTCACGACATAACGTTTGTGTGTTATTTTTAGCTTGCAACTTTTTTTTTATATTGACCTCTAGAGCTTTGAAATATCCACCCAACTATTAAAAAAATTGATAAGACAACATATAGTTAGTTCCGTATTAACAAATGTAGGTAAATAAATTCTTAAAAGCCGGGAATAACATGATTTTTTTGATAATGATTTCGTTATATTAAACAGATTTAGCCAGAGTTATTTTTAAAAAAATCTAAAGCATAGAAAAAACATATCGTCTTGGTGTACTTTCCAAGTGTTGCTATGCGAACAACCGTTGTTACGAGTTTATGTAGATATTGCATAGGAAACTTCCACAATGGCATGTATGAGTAAACAAGACATCGATTGAAATTATTTTAATATATCTTTATAGACCGCTAGAATTCCATACGATGTAAGGTAAGGCCAAATGTTTTCGAGGAATATAAACATATTCTCGCCGCAATTATTTTGGCAAGATTAATAATACAAACAGCAGGTTGATCCATCGTTATGGGAGGTCGGTTGCATTGCTCAGAGTTAAGGCATTGCGAATTGTGATGCCTACTTATCGTCGTATTATCGTCGCGACGGTGAAATGCGACTCGGCAAAGCTGTCGGCTTTGGTGACATTACTTTGGAATGTTTTAGTTGTGATTGTCAATTGTTGCGATTATAGTCTGGGACCACACATTGGGGTGAGTCAGATGTTTGGAGTGTGGAGTACTCGTTATAATATTATATCTAATCGAGTTACGTTCCTTCTAGAATTCGTTCGAAACAAAGCTCGGAGATTTGATTTTTAATCTGTGGCAGTTTAAATTATAGCGGCAAATATATATACGCATATCAATGACGTTACTGCGATAGCGTAGCGGGAAAGTTATCGTTTTAATGATGTTGATATTGTACCATTCCAGATGAAGATACTTTTAGGATCACCCCGTTGAAACATCGCCATTCATAATCGTAACTAATAATAATAATAATAATATTTGGATAATTTGTACAGCGCCGTTTTTGTGAAAAATCACCCCAATTGCGCTGTATAATTAATTCCTAGTTTTTGTAAATATACAGCAACAACTTACCTGGCAGGTCACTTCTGGCAGGACACAATCACTTTATTACAATAACCTTAAATTTTAGGTTATTTACACATAAATGTATGTACATTTATGTTTATTTAAAAATTTAATTTGGTATTTTTTTTGTTTTTTTTTGTTTTTAGGGCATGATAGTAAATTTAATTTTAAAATTTAACTAACTAACCAACCATCACATCGTTTCTCCGCAGGGGTAGGCAGATAGAATTGACCGCTACACAACTCTGTCTTGGCACACATTCCTCGCTTTAATCACATTCAGAGTGGCAGATACCATTCAGAATCGAAACGTTGTTTGATATGGCTTAGGCCGTGTTTGGTGACCAAATCTGGATAGCTAGGTACTTCCCAACATTCCTCTTTCCCATCTCCTTCCCTCATACACCGTATCATACGTACTCTTCTGTTTTCCTCGACATAACCCAATTCAAGAATTTGATAATAATATTTGTGAGATATGACATCAAGGGCGCCAAGGCTATTTGATTTACTTGATCGTGTGGTGTCTTTCCCGGTCGTTCCCGACTTCTTCTACCATTCATTTTTACGTCGTATATTCTCCTTATGTTTTTAGTGATTAATACTTATAACCGCCCTCTTCCCCATCTTATCTACCTTCATATGTACTTCCTTCTGCCTCAAAAAATTCCCCATAATTAGCTATAGTCCTATTGGCTTCGGGAAGTTAAGATTCTTGTGGGGTGATCGCTTTAATAAAAAAACTTGTTTTGGGAGGTTTGTGTTCGCTTCCCGCTGCATCGTAAAAATGTGTTTAATTTATTTTTAGTACATTAACTGTGCACACGTAAAAAAATAGTTAATTGGAAATATTGTGTTATAAGAATAAAAAACACAATTTAATATTAATAAACATCATTTAGGTTCAAAGTAAGATGTGAAATTTTCTTTGTCTACGAAACCATGTTTCCATATGATAAGAAAATCTACCAAATTTTCTGTAAGAGAAATCTTTTCATCCCTGTCAATGAAAACAGAATAAAAAGCTCTTACATCCGCAAGCGGTAAATGGGCCGGTTCGCAGAAGCTTATCCCTGGAATAAATTTCATCCGTAAAAGTCAAATTCACTCCTCAGCATTGAAACACCCTACAAAAAGGCAATTTCATTATACACAGTAGATATCTAACCACCTTTAAAATAGTGAATGGATTTTGATTAGGTGCCCTGTTTTGCATATTATTCTTTTGGAAGTATATGTATGCAGCTACACGGGGTTAGTACCCAGAGAGGGGGTGGGTTTCCGCCTTAGGGCGGGTTAGCGAACTTCCGGGTTCTCCTACCCCCAGCGATCCCGGATACAGGGTCTCCCCGTCCCGCTGATGTCGCATATTTAAGAAGGCAATCTACTGTTGTCATTTAACCTTTGAAGTTTTCATATTATTTTATGAAAGTGGACTTCGTCATTGTATTTTTATATTGTTATATCAATACAATATTCTCATCATCCACGTTTGGAAGAATATATTACCTATTAAATGAAGGCAATTTAAAAAATCAACTCCAATGGCAGTTCTTATTTGAAGTTTGGGGATGTTGTACTGATAATCTTCATAAGGTAAACCCTATGAAAGGGTGAACTTTCACCTAAAAGAGACCTATGCTGTGGAGGTAGGAAAAATAAAACCCAACAAATCGTTCTACAACCGAGGTTTGGAGCACAATAATGCATGCTGCGAAATTTAACAATGTGATAATGCTTTTGGCATGTTTCTCGACTGTTCATCGGGATATAATTAATTAACCATGCAAATGTTCAAAGCACCATCTATTGAAATACCGGAAAATCACACATATAATTCTCACCTGTCATTCGTGTTTGATGATTTTCAGTTTTAAAGAGTTATTTTAGGTATATAATATATCTGGGCCAGTCTAGAGATGGTTACCAAACTCTAACTTGATGCTAACTTGAATAAGTCTTCAATAGAGCTTCCGTACCTGAGTTGGTCTCAGGTTGCATCGTGGATCAATCAAGAGCTTGTTAGGAATATGACTTAATTAATTATTACGTAAATAACCGACGAGTTCTGACAACGTGCGGTACAATAATAATACACCTAACTAAGAGTGGGAGGCAACTAATGCAAAGTGGATATTTCAAAGTTCATCAGAAGAATGGTTCAGCAAAAAATGGTCAATAATTCTTACATTTTACTTTAATGCAATTTTTGATCAGTGGCGTAACGGCTCCCTAGGAAATTTAGAGGTCAGACCTCTAAGAGGTCCTTGCCAGAGCAAAAATAAACCATTTGAATTAAGAAACGATTTACATTTTTTTTAAATTATCGATTATAATTGTTTTTTCATATTCGAAATGAGATCGCTGAGGCGTATATATAGATTGTGTGGGAAACCATATTCGTCCGTATTTACGAATGAGGAAATCCGAGAATAATGCAAAGACAATGAAAGCATATAGCACAACATCAAGAACGGGAAGAGATAGATAGTTATGTGCACCTTGAGCGTATGGGCGAAGAAATGGGAAATACTTATGTTGGGTCATGTCAACAGTCAAAATAACAGAAAAAGTATGCATGAGTGTTTTATTGAAGCGCGGAGGGCTGGTTATTTAATTTGCCCGGGGACCGGTTTGCCAATACGCCAATGTCTTTAAGTCGATTATTAATGCATTTCAAACAATAACCGCAATTCGCAACCACAAGTTTAAATGATAAATATTGATTAAAATTGTTTATTTATTGCGGCGTTATAAGGAAGTACGGAAAATGAAGCGATCCAGTCACCTCGTTATTTCGCTGTGAAGAATGTACAATAATGTCGTTGATTGCGTCACTGCATAACCGCTGGCGGTTACTTCTTTCCCATTTTATGAATCAGTCAGTTAGAACATGCAGTAATACTGTGTGGTTTACATGCTCAGTATGGAAATGACTCATTCGGCGCCAGACAACTTGAAGAGTAAAAATAAACGATAATTAAATATATTTTTTCCTTTCAATAAACAACAAGTCATTATGACTATTCAGTGAAATGATTTAATATATTATGTTCTACCCACGTTTAACGTTATTCTTCTTTTCATTTCCTTCAGTTTCAGTTTCTGTTTAGTCGTATCAGTTAGTGTTTATAAGTAAGTTTGTTATCATATTAAATCAAAATAATGAAAAGTTGACATCACCTAACTCACCAGGGAAATAATAACTTGTTTTTATGTAGGTACTACCTATTAATTTTTCCAAATCAACAATACGTTACAATCAAAACGATAACAATGTTCATAATTCATAAGAAGAAGGAACTTGAATGGAATAATATTATTACATTATGTTCAATGATGTTTAAACTTACAACAATATTTTTATTAAAAAAATCCAATAATCTCGCTTACATCACTTTTCAATCTACTATTATCCTGAAAACAAGATGTTGTTATCTGCCACCAAAATGAGAAAACAATAATTTTATTGAAATGAAAATATTAAAAATATGTTTAACGGAATATTACATTGATTAATAAGAAATTTACAAACCATAGGATCGTAGCCATAGATCGAAGGTAGAATTCATGTGGCAATGTTATTTTTATTCCCATCATTGATTTTAAATTTCCATATTTTTATTTTATTTTATTTTATTTGTTTGGGAGACCAACAGTTTACATACAGACTAGGTAAAATATTATATAAGTAGTATTAATGTGACCATTTATAGGTTTCCACTTAAGTGTTTGTATATACAGGTGAACTGATACTGTAAGTGAATCTAATTTTAAAATTAAACAAGTGATTAAGATATAAATTAAAAGAGATACAAATCAAATAAAAAATAAGAAACATAATTTTAAAATTTTCAGATAAGTATGTTTAAAGGGTTGAGGAAAAGGAAGGACATGAGGGGGGATCGATCTAGATGTAGTAAATAAGTATAATGATATGTGTGATTTAAAAGTTTTGTTAATTTTTTAAATATATATATTTAAAGAAATAAAGTTAAAGTTAAAAGAATGAGTAGTTGTCTGTAGTTATAAAGGCTCGTGAGATCGTCGGTGTGATTTTATAGAGTGAGGTGCAGAGTTAAAAATGTCAAATTTTGAGTAGTGTGTGTTAAAAGTGTGTGAGGCCCGATAGAAGAAGGAGTTTTGTTTAGAATTAGTGTTGCATCGAGGGAGACTAAGAAATTGGTCAGATCTGGTTAGTCTATTGGGAACTCGTAATTGGATCCGTTGAAGGAGTTCCGGGCAATCTACGGTGGATCTAGCAATTTTCTATATGTAGCTAACCCGAGCTTATCAATGTTAAATAAGTTACTTTGAAAATTTTTTTTCGCTACATTTGAAATTCTATTGATGCATATCAAATGCTTGCCGAGAAGTAGCAGGAAAAGTAGTTTTCGCCTTAAATAGGTATATGAGTACATATATCTAAATTAAGGCTTTTGTCGAACAGCCACTAAAGCGAAACCGGAAGTTGCGCCAGGATTGTGTGTTTTTCCGGGGAGGCAGTCTACCCGGGAGGTTTCGTTACTTCCGGGAAGAGAATAAGCTGCGGGGGGTTATGGGTGGTTGGGTTTGGGGTGAGGGCTGAAGAGGTTAGGGGAGGGTAGGGTTTGGAGGTCAGAAAGGTCGTTCTTTCAGGAAATTTCACTGGAACCGAGCTATGGGCCATAAAGATAAACTTAATTAACTTGAGAATCTTCATTCCAGAAGTCGCTTCCATATTAGATGTAAACTAAAATAGGTACTTTACTAATATCATTTTACTTAAAATACACACACCTACGGGTACGTGTGACGTGGACATGGGTTTTTGGCATAATATGGTATTTTTTTTTCATAATATTTGGTGATTATTTACCCCACATTTTATTTTCTTACTTGTAAGACGATAAATATTAATTTAAGGGAAGTATTTTGATATTGTATCCTTTGTAAAGCATTATTACAACTCGAATAAACCCGTTTATATAAATATCTACAAGTTTTCTTTTTTTAAATGTATCTTTGCTAACACTATTATATTAGGGAATAAAAAAGTGATGGTAGTAATTATCTATGATAGATCTGTACCTACAAAATACATAGGTGATCAATTTTTCGTTTCTTACCTTACATTCGTATTTTCTAAAATAAACGTGATATGCTTAGTTAATGGGAATGAGGAATCAATACGATTTATTATAAGTACTTCAGCTGATGCGAAAAAATCGTGCGATGAAATCGAATCGTTTCCCGTAGTTACAAGACTTTCCTGAAAACAGGCCGCGTAGGTTTTCACTTTCTTGTACCTACTAAGTTTCTGAGTGGGTGGCTTTGGATTATACTGCGGGGAAGCTGGATACATCTTTTGACTTAGGGAGGTTCATTTTATACCCTTGTATGCTTCTTATTTATTTTTGTACTTATTTATTGAATCTCTGACATTTTATTCAAAAGGGCAAATAATCTTTGCATCTTACGCGTGAAACAAAATATGATATTAAGGTACGAGTAGATGGTGAGTTGTTTGTTTTGGTATAAGATAGATGTCGGATATATTAAGGTTTTGAATGTTTTTGGTGTAGATATATGTTAGCTTGCACCCCTTACAGACATATTAAACTAAAGCATTTAAATTAATCGCAGTAGGTAGTAGATTTTTTATTTTTATTTTATTAAATACAACATACCAGGAATTGAAATCTAGAAGTTCAGGAGTTCGAAAAATCCGGATTTTCAGATTATTCACAGTTGAATCAGTATCCGGATTTTTAAATACGAAATTCGGATAACACTGATTTGATATTTAAAAAACGTTTTTTGCAATTTTCTATGAAAAGAACGCGTCTAATGGATGCAGTACTTGATTTACATTTAAAGTTGTGAAAAAATATATCTATGCCAATTAGGTCGCTAACCCAATAAATAAATATACAAATAATACACATAATAATAATATTAAAAATAATAAATGGATAACTTTTATAGCGCCGTTTTTGTGTGAAAATCACCTCAAGGGCGCTTTACAAATTAATTTATCTAACCTATAATTTATCACTTAAGCTTATAACTAATAACTTACAGTTAAGATTTATTACTAATAGTTAGAAAAATATTAAAAATTCGAAAAAAACACATTAAATAAAAAGAAAATAAAGAAAATAAAGAATAAAATAAATAAATAATATATTATGTCCCAATACACAGTGCGCGAATACAATACATTTTTAGTGTGTTGAATCAATACACATTAGTACATTATCCTTTTTGTTGATTTTTAATAGATTAATAAGATAAATTTACGTCTAGTTAGTTTGATACAGTTCCAAATGATATAGACATCGTATTCCTTACGATGGTAGTGGTGTAACTTGTTATGCACTTGTATATTCGAGTATGTTACAAATGTTTCATTTGAAAGTATTAAAAACAAAAAAATCTCACACTGTTTTATAAAAATAAATTGAAACAATACATACGTCTTTTACGTCGTACCAAAAATGTTCATAGAAAAAACTAAACGTACAATTTTTTTTTTATATCTGGACTTTTCAAAAAATGGAAAGGAGTGGTTATTTAAAAACTAATAACATGTCAAAAATAAAATTAATGAAATGTATTTCCTTTCTTCGTTCCTTACACACGCGATGTTATTATTCACGAGAGTACTAATAATTATGTCTACATTTATTTATAGCCTTTGTTTTAATCCACCAGAAGAAGAGGCAAGTACTTCCTAACCTTACTCTCCCTTAACTTCTTTCCTTTCCAACTTTCTTCAACCTCAAATCATTTTATAATTTTTTAGGCATGCCATGCAGTCGGGCACACTCTTATGCTGTTTTCACATTAAACAAATATATGTTATTTGATAATTTCCAGTAGCAAAAAAGGACTAATTATCTAAATACACAAGATAACCATTTTATAATGTAATATAAAAGGGTTAAATTAGATAAACTAGATAACTAAAAGATCATCCAATCTAAAAACATTATAAGTTATTGAGATTATGACGTAATCTCAGTCCATTCCTCCCACAAGCACTTTCAGGGCTGATGTTTCCTTCCCCGCACGGCCTGGGGAGGCTTATGCTGGAGGCCCTGGGGTAGGCCGGGGGAGGCCGGGAGAGGCCCAGGGTGGTGGGGCCCTCCTCCTCCTCCCGCCGCCTCGTGATGACGCACGCCGCCCCGGAAGCGGAAGCAGAACGGGTTGGTTGGGCGGGAGAGCTAAAACACCGGATATAGCCGACCGGCCGCCTAGCTTCCGGTGGATCCACTTCCGACAGACAAAACCTTAATTGATTTTCACGATTCCCTAGTGTGCGTTCTGCTAACGAATATTCACCAAGGATACTGATGGAATATTACTCACTTGTGGTATGAACGAGGAAATTAACATCTATTCATGCTTCCATCAGCAAACATAAAATACACTCACAACAATATATTATTCACAATGTACATAATCTCGAGAAACAATATTTATTTTAAAACAATAATAGAATCATAGTTATTGTATTTTACATATTTGTTTATTTATCGTGTGCGTATGTTGAGGCAAATGGTATGCTATTGTTCACCAAATACAGGCTTCTAGTACCGCAAACACACAAAATAAAATAGAGCTGTAGTATACATATAGCTGTAGCCTCTAATAAAGGATGTCACCAGAAGTAGAAGAGATATTCCATTTACCGTGACTGATGAAATACGCTGAACATGCAAATACGCAGTTTCACCAAGGAATAATAATAATAATCGGCTGATTTATATAACCGTTTTCGTGACAGAAATATCACCTCAAGGGCGCTTTACAACATAATTACCATAATATTAAAACTAAGACTTAATATTAACTTATGGCTAATACTTATAACTATTGACTTACAACTAACATATTTACATTAACAAATGTTGCCCGTGCTGTCGAACCTAGGGTAGAAAAAAATGGAGTAAACAATAATAAACTAAGTATGTAAAGCACTTGGGCTGAGTGATCGAAACTCTAGTGAAGCAAATTGACATTATTGTGGGTATGATAATTTTAAAAAGTGAGTCTTTGGTTTTGCTCTGAACTCAGTTGAGCTGTCGATCTTTCGCAAATGTGAAGGGAGGTTATTCCAAGCTGTGGGGCCTGCAACGGCAAAACTCGGTCTCCGAATTGGTTTTGGGATTGCGTTTAGAGTCTACCTATGGCCGTTGAAGATGCTGCGCCAAGGCGGCGCCATGTCATGTTTCGTCTTCAAAATCATCCAGCATGGTTTGAATTGGATCCGTTCAGGACATTTAAACAAGTGAAGGTTCTTAAGATGTTGCGATATATGGGAATATTTGGAAACGCCAGTTATCAGCCTTGCTGCAGCATTGACAACTGACTGAAGTCTGTCAGCGTATATTTTGGGGAAGACTTGCAATGACGTTACAAATATATAGACACGTTGTAGCGGTCTCAAAGTGGCAAGCAAAAACTACGCTAGTTGGTGTGCTCGGTGATTAGTGACGTTACAAATAAATAACGTGTCTATATTTCTAACGTCATTGGAGACTTGCATATATGCCATTGCAATAATCGAGTCGTGAATACTCTCACTGTCGCCCTGGTGAAAGACCACCATTCAGAATCGAAACGTTTCTTGAAATGGCTCAGGCGTGTTTTGTGACCAGATCTGAATAGCCAGGTACTTCTCCACCTTCCCCATTTCCTTCCCCCTCCCGATTACCTTCAGTCTCACAACATACCCCAATTGGTGATGGATGTTATAGTCTCACTAGCTCCAGACGGTTGGCAACCGTTGGGACTGTGGTGCGGTATTCACATAAAACCATTGAGATATACAAACTCAATCCAGAAAACAAATTTGTAGTAGGTAATCATAATTGTTTGGCAAGTGAACTTTAATAGTTGATCGGAGAGCTTTTAAAAGGTTATGCTACAGGTAAGTCATTTCCAACACCCACAATGTTTCATTATTTTCAAAATGTTATATTTCTGAAGAAAAACATGATCTCATTTTTACCATTCAATGTTCATGGCCGGATGCGCCGTCATTTTGTAGTCATTATGCCGGAAGCGGTAAGGCATATCCGGTTATCATAAATTATGAAGTCTAACAACTTGGCCTCAGTAAAGCAAAGTCATCATCATCGGAATATTAAGAACAAAGTATAAACACATTTTGCAGTTGAAATCTACTTTATTCTTCAAAAGTTGTATGATTGTTTTATGTTTTTTTTATATGAATACCGCACAAGAGTCTCAACTGCTCTCAACCGTTTAGAGCCAGTGAGACTATGGCATCCCTAAATAGGGTATGTTGTGAGGCTGAAAGTACTGGGGAGGGGAAGTAGATTGGGAAGAGGAAGGTTGAAATTCTGAATGGTGGTCTTTACCTGGCTATTATCGGTAATTGGGGAGGAGGAGATTGGGAAGAGGAAGATCTGGTCACCAAACATCCATTTCAAGCAACGTTTCAATTCTGAATGGTGGTCTTTCACCAGGGCGATACTTACAGTATCTACCACTCTGGAACGTGCCGCAAATATACTTTTTTTATTATTTTTGTATGAATTAAATGTGTTATGACACATATTAATTAAATAAAAGTTATTGGCGCACGCCGGGTTTGAACCCGCGACCTTTGGATTCGTAGTCGAGCGTCTTACCACTCGACTATGGAGGCCGTCTATGTTTATGATGAAAAATAGTATTATATAATATCTATGAAGTCTTATTATGTACATGTACGAGTTCTGTGGTGATTTTTTTTTACATAAAGGACGCTTTATTAATAAAACTTTACCTTGGCACACACTCCTTGCTTCATTCGCATTTTAATATTATCCTAAAAATAGTTTTTAACAGTTTTACAACTTTATAAAGCACACCCTCGGGGTAACATTTTACAAAATGGCGACAAAAAATAGCCATGTAACATATTACTAATATTATTATTATTTTGAAAACCCAGACAAAAATACTACCTTGAATGTCTTCTGAAACAAAGACCCTGATAAAATTCAAAGCATAATTACGAATCACATTGCCTTACATTCAACTCTAAAAACTCCTACTCCAAAATATTCAGCATTTTTTTTTCACTATGTTTTTCACCTCAAATTCACAAAGAGCTTCACATTTAATGTTATTTATGTAAGGGGTATAGAAAGGGGTGAGGGGGGGTTAACCCGGAAGTGTTCTAGGCCTTGGCGTGTTCGCATTTCCCTTGTTTACCAGTCTACATCATCCCCCATTTCTCCCCTACCACCCCACTTACCTCCCCTAATCCACCCCACGGATTGGCTTAGGCCCACTCCCGTACGAAGACTCAGTCATTTTGAAAATTTCGTTGATTTTCGCATTAACAATTCTCCTTTAGTATTTAAATATTATTTTAGGCCTTTTCTAGAAATCAAATAAGTTCTTTGGAAGTTATAGCTTTCCTGGTTGTTGGCAGATTAATTCTCATAGTGCTACGTAGTATTTATTTTGTAAACGAAAATATTAGCGAGTCTCGAATAACCTAAAATACATTTAAAAAAAAAATACAACAAAGTGATATCATCTTTTACGAAAAATGATGTTACTTTGTTGTATTTTTTAAACGATACTTTTTTTACCGTGAAAGTACCTAGGTACCTTCTCTAAAAGTGCCCAGGAAAATATCAAAATCATTTTTTTTCAAAATGAACATCATTTTAAATCTATATGTTAATGTAAAAAAATGACTCCCCATCAAGTAATTTCTCTGCAGGGGTAGGTAGAGGGGATGGAATACCACAAAACCCTGTCTTGAAACACACTTCTTACTTATTTCTCACCCATATATCGTCTTATAATTACTTTTCTGTTTTTTTGGCTGTTGACGTGACCCCCCATAAAGTATTTGATTCCCTTGATGGTGCCTTGTTTTGCTAGGGCATCCGTGACTTCCTCTTTCATTCACTTGTCATATATTCTCCTGACACTCCGTCCATCAGCTTTACATGACCGAAATTGTCTTATTGAGTAGAAGAAACCAATTAAAATTAACAAAATTTAGAAACTTTTTTGTTGCTGTTATAAAACCATCAATAAATCAAATGTATAAATAATGCACGTTTTAGGATGTGACAGGTGCACGCGTCATGCGATTTTTAACGGCGAAAAGCTTTTAAGGGTTTATTAAGTTTGCATATTAATGAATGCGCGCGCACATTGACAGTCGCTCCCCGCCGGCAGAAGCAGAGGAGGAAGCATCCCCCCATCCCTCCCCAGAGCGTACACTTGACATTCCAAACACCCTTTTTACACAGATGGGTGCCGGGTTCGTATCGCCCAATGGTAACAGTATTACTCCCTTGGAAGTTTTTTTACTGTGATACGCGATAACCAAATATTCTTTAAAATGCGGAACTCTTAAATACCTCCATCTTTGCAAATTATCATCATTTCCTTCACCTTCTTCCTATAAGCGCATAATTTCTGATGATTATTAATTTCAGAACATAACAAGAAATGATTTTTATTTAATACGGTTCTAGTCAAAAGTCACATTAAGGCGCTATGCAAATCGTCAAATAACCAAATAAACTTAAAACTTTACCTAACCTAACCTATTTTTTAGAAATTAAAATGTATAACTAGTGGCTTACAACTAATAACTAGACATCAGATAATATACATTTGCACGTTTACATAATGCAATTCGAGTAGTTTTTTTGGTCGATATGGAATATTTCAGTAATTTTCTTCCTTTATGCATATTTTTTCTAAGGTCTTGCGGTTTTAGAACTCTTCAAAAATGAGCTAAAAGCGTAATTCCAGTGACTTTGTGGTCTTTTTTTGTATGTAACTCCTAACTCTCCCTCCCATCCAAACAAAAAAAAAAACTTTCTAGATTGCAGTTTTAAATCGACACTGCCTATGGAAATCGAATTTCCGAAAATGGTGTAATTTTTTTTGCCTTTTCAATTTAACGCAAGTATTTTTTAGAATTTTTTTTGTTTTTATTGTGTATTTGCTTTCCTTTATTTGTTTAGTATTAAAATAATTCTAGGAATATAGTTATTGGTATCTCATTAAATTATTTACCGCTGTTATTTTCTTTTATGTAGGTATGCTTACGTTAGCGAAATTTTTAATCGTAACATTATTTTGTTATTTTATTTTACGTTTCATTGATTTATTTTTTATGTCTTTTTATTGCGCTGTTAACACGGGCATAAGCCTAGTCTGGTGATTGTAAGTTCAAAATACAAATTATACTTGTAGTAAACGGTATACTGAACAAAGAAATATAAAAAATATATTTTCGTATCGTTGGTGTATATATATATTTTTTGTGATGTCTTATGATGACTATGAATTAAAGAAATGTGTTTTTCTTTTTTGAACTTCCTGACTTAAGTAACTACGTATGACCTATAAATACTTGGTACAAGTTATTCCTCACAGTTCTGACCTTCGTTCACTTACGTAGAAATGTTATATATGCAAGCTTCAACAATTATTTTTTTTAGTAAATACTTTTTTAAATAAAGTGAATGATGTTTAATGTCTTCTACACTAGGAATTTACCTGTGTTGTGGAGCACAATTTCTTAAGAAATGGGTTCAGTTAGGTGCTTAACACAAATAACAGCCAATAAAACATTTTCGTCTTTTGGAAAGGCTAACGTTACCAAAGCTGAGAAAACACTTTAATTCAGTTGGCCTCGACTTATGCTTCCTCAAACAGTATCAATTTAATTACAATACAAAGTTAATTACAATCTGTAATTGGATTTATATATTATTGATGGTATCACGTCAATCATCTCAATAAAGTATTTACTTAATACCTAATACGTGACACTATATAACGTTACAAACGTGAATGTTAATTAACCACAACACAGAGACAACATGCCTTGTAAAAAATGACCCAAAATAGTTTGACGACCTTGTTATGCATGTAAAAAAAAAGCAAGGAGCAATGAACCACTGGATTTTGATATTTTGTAATTCATTTTATCAACTATTTTAATTGAAAATATATTACCAAAAATTACATTATTTCCTGTGAGTTACAAAAATCTAATTCCGTTGAAAATAAAAACTCTTTCTGGTATGAAGTGGTTTATATTGTAATGTCATTAAAGGTATAATCGTCTTCTGCAAATCAGTTAAGATTGAATGGGATAAAAGCTCTGATTTTTTAAAAAATCATATCGGTTATTGGTTAGGTTAGATCAAAAAGATTCTTCTCACAAAGAGGTCCGATGTTGAGGCGAAGTTAACTCTTCTTAATTAATATTCTGACTGTTCTTCTTTCCCAAATTTGCAGATAGATTGATGGTCACCATATCAGCATATTTCACAAAATAGGGTCACCACTGCTCCATTATGGGTCGGCACTCCGCACTAGGGGAAGTTGTTCAATTTCCGCCCCCCTTTGGCTTGAAATTTAATGCCATCAAACAGGTTGCAACGCAACTTCGTAACTAAATCTCCGTACTTTCAAATCGGTAAAAATAACCAGGACAGATACTGCCAATAAAAATTAATAATATTGTTCAGAACAAAAAAAAACAAACTGCCAAATAAAAATTAATAATATTGTTCAGAACACAATACACAATACTTGCAATGCAATCAATACATTGTAAATAACAAAAAATTAACTATTGTAGTGTTTTTTTCTATTTTTAGCGTTTTTACTTCAACCTATCCCAAAAACAGTCAACCGGTAATATTGTAACTGTTCGGAGCAAGTGGGGATATATCATCCCCCATTGAGGTATGTTGTGAGGCTGAAGCGATTGGGGAAGGGAAGAAGTTGGTTGAAATAAGGTTAGATGTACCTGACAATACAGATCTGGTCATTAAACACGGTTAAAGACACTGAAAGTAATGTTTTTATTAGTTTTGGAATGAATGTATATTTTTTATATTAATTAAATTTTAAGTAACACATACCTACTAATATATTAAATATGCGGGATTAGAACCCGTGACCTCTGTATTCGTAGTCGAGGATCTTAACCATACGATGGTCGACGACACGAAGGGCTTTGATAAAAAGTTAATTGTTGTGGATAATGATAGGCATTATTGGAAAACATAATATATTATTTCACAAATCGAAAGTAATATACCTCAATTAGTAAAAGTGAAAAAAAAAAACATTAAATTGTAACAAGCGCTCGCCTAAAATTGTACTAAAAATTTTCGAAAAATTCAATTACCAAAATATATAAAACGGTGTTAAAAAAAACATTAATTTTACGGCTTACTTACTTTGATTATGTCAAGTTGTCTTTGGTTATAAGTTTAGATTTATTGTCTCTAAGTTTTTGATTATAAGCTTAGATTTACTGTCTCTAACTTTTTGATTATAGGTTTAGATTTATTGTCTCTAAGTTTTTGATTATCTATAGTATAAAAATATAATCATACTTTCGATTATTTAGTTTTTTGTTTAGCTCTTCCCATTAAAGTATGACGTTCCTGCCTTTTGACAGAATAACATGTTGTATAGCCATTACCAAACAAAATAATTAAACTTCATTCATCGTTCTTTTTGCATCAAATAATGCGCCACGTAATTTCAAACTCAATGCGCTGCACTTGCGATAATAAATATAAGCCAGATGGCCTCATGTATGATGGACCTAAATCATAAAGGACGTATTACACGGGTGTCCCCCACCGCCACCCTTATCTACCTCCTGCCCCTCCCTGCGTATGCGGACAAAAGAGTACACTGGCAGTGAACTCGGCGGGGGACAGTAACCTTGAAACATAATAACAAATCCCCCCAGTAAGGGAGGATAAAAAACTACCCCAGATAAGTAAGAATTATGCATCACTACCTACAACACAACCCAGATGCGCCCTTTCCACGAGTGAATCCCTTCTAATTGTGTTTTGTTCGAGATGATATTTTTTAATGGTTATTTTAGTTTTAAAGAACGCATTTTTTGTTATTTTCGAAATTATTTGAATAAACACTGTAACTTTACGTGCGTCACTAAACACGTTTGTTTATGCCAACCGGTTTGAGAGAATACATATAAACGTTCGCTTAATAAATATCTACTTATTAATACTACGTGCTGATAAAAAGAAAATACCTGCTCTGAATGAGGTACAATAGCGTTCATTCATATGTTCTTTAAAGTAGAAATTAAAAAAAATCTTAATTAATTTACAGATTCGTACAGCACTTTTGAGGTCATATTTTTACAAAAACAAACTACAGTAAATATCGCTAAACTCATTATTCTACATTGAGGTATACCTCAATGTTATTCTATGTAGTTAGTTGAACTTGGTATTTCATACCTCTCTAATTATGCAGAAAACTTCATAATTATTATGATTTCTATTTATCGCAAAAGCGGGTAGTTTACATCACCATAGACCGCAACAAAAAGTGTTTCTGCTAACATAACAGTAGGTTATACTTTTAAAGCCGTCTGTATTGTGTGTGAACAATTATATCCCTTGATCTTCTAGGAACTTCGTATTGTTCCATCCTAACTCCTTTCACTTCCCAGTCCTAAGCAATGGCACATTTTAGGACCTATATTACGCCCTTGGGTAGGCCATTGGCGCGAAACCTGTTCCGAGTCCCCCTTTGTTCTTCTTCCTTATCCTAAACTACCCCTAACTTTCCTCCTCTGTCAATAACCTCCCCCAAATGGAAGGGATGCGAGCGAACACTTGTCATTCACTTGTTACCCGAGTAGCCACAGCACCCTGCTACCCTAGCACTACTTGCACCCCCGGTAGGCCTAGCGGATATTATGCAGGAACTAAATATAATTTATTATGGATTACGCCTTTGATGTTCCATGGTATCAATAGGTGCGGATCTTTGCTAACATGAGGCAATTTAAAGCATGAAATAAATTATAATGGTTTGTACATAAAAGCATATTTTAAGTGTCAAAAGATTAGCAGGGTTCTTGGGAAAAAAACATATAAAATCAAAAATAGTTTTTTTATTGCAATGTAATTATATTATACGTTATAATATTATACTGCCACTGCATCAAAAAATTTCCAAATAGTATTTTTATTGCTAGCATGCTTTTTAATGATTTTTTAATTAATCGATGATTTATCAGTGTATTAGCGATGTACATATTTGATTAATTTAATTAGTATTATTTGAATTAGTTATTATTTTATTGGTTAGAATGATGAAATATTAATCAAAATATGTAGTAAGGTTTGACCGATTTGAAGAAACACATTTATGTGATATCGTACAAGAGTCAACTATCGAAGTCATGACATTTACCACCCAGTTTTCTAAGAACATATAATAAATATAAAGATATATAAGGGAAGAGGAAGTCTGAAATGTGTCTGGATATTTTGATCTGGTCTCTTAAAAAGCAATATCAAGCCTTCTGATAAGAGGTGCTTCATAAAGGCAATATGTAGTTAATACATCATTACATAATGTACAGCCACAAAAATTATTCCCATACTTATTCCGAAGTTATAATAAACAAGGTACATAATGTAGGTAATGTATACGCAACTTTTTTAGTAACATTCATTTCATCAGTGATTCACAAAGACGTCTACTTTGAATAATAAAAAGCTCAGTGTGATCCTTATCCCTTCTCTAATGGGTGGCTGGCGACCTAACCCAACATCCAGCGGGAGTGGCTGGAGCAGGAAAGGCGCAGTGGGGCCTACGTGGCCATAATAAGCACCGTGTGATGAGGGAGCAAAAAATCTCGGCTGGAATGCGGGGGGTGCAAGCTACGAAGCTACCAGCGAAGGGCGCGCGGCCAGGGGCGCAGGGGTGAAACATTTTCGTTTAAATATTTGTTTATCAATGTACCTTACGACAGCCAGGGAGCCAAATTTGAAAGGTTCATCAAACATAAAAATCAATATTACAGCACCCAGACCTGGTAGCGCTGACATAATATCATATTGACATAGTATCATATGGGGATTGTGTCCTGCCAGAAGTGACCTGCCAGGTAAGTATGATACTGTATATTTATATAAACTAAGAATTAATATTAAGAAATTAGCTGGGGAGTACAGCGCCCTTGAGGTGATTTCAAATAAAAACGGCGCTATACAAATTATCCAAATATTATTATTATTATTATTATTATATATTAATATTTTTGTAGAACCGATTCCATAATATTGATAGTAATTTAATTATTTTAAAAAAGAAAAATATTTATTTTACGGTGGGTATTTTTTGGGGAATATTGTGTGTGATTTTCATTATAAAACTATATTTACTAACGTTCTTATTCTCAGTGGTGAAAAATGCGGAAATATTTTAAACTTTATTGATAACCCCAAGCAAGTCAAACATTTTGCAAATGTATTGTATGTAGTTAATTATGAGATATATCTGTGTGCGAAAGGAAAAGGGGGATGAGTCAATAAAATCGAGTTTTGAGTTAAGTATGCAGAATTGTTCTTTAAATACATATCTACTGAGGAAAAATTAGATGAGTCAGAAAATAAAATAATAGGGTATTATTTTTTGAAAAAGGACACGTGACAAATGATATAATTACATACAAAAACAAAAATTCCTCAATTTTGTTTTGGCTCTCCTGAACATCTGCGTTTATTGACTTATCCCTCTTTTCCTTTCGCACGCAGATATAATATATGCCAAATAAACCATGTATAACAATAAAAATCTTCTTAAATTTGCTCTCATGCCCTAAAGTCGATCAGTAAAATATTGAATAATTTAAATAAATATCAACTATAATTTTGTTTATATCATGTCCTCTGAATGCAAAATTGTATCTTTCTACAAACTAGAATTAACTTCAATATTTATGTTTTTCTGAAGTGACCTGGCACATTTGCTTCTGTATATTACCACTGTAGATAATATAAATAAATATTATTACGCCAAAATATCTAAATATTATTGTTATTACATGGAAACACACAGCTTGTTTTATTTGTGCTGTTTACCTAACAAGGTTCCCATATAAACTATTCTCAGGTGATTTCCTTTTACCTCCAAGCACTTAATTTGACAAAGCCATATTTTCATATTCACCTGCATTTTGTGCTAGAAACATAACATTCTCGTATCATGTTATTTTTTTCATCTACACAATAATATTTTTTCTTCCGAAAAACCCTAAAATTGTAAAATAAGTCAATTCTAATATTGCATATTTTACTCTAAAGTTGACACCCTCCTCAATCTAAGTATTCCATCTCGGGGTGCGACCCCCACACCCTACCCTGCCACCTACCGCCTACCGCCTACCGCCATGCACGTGGCAGTGTGTGTGCCGCCGCCGGGCCCGTGGAAGTGGGATCGTGCACGTGTTGCCGGGATGGGACAGACTCCTGTTGGATGGGGGGGAATGGGGTGACCAAGGTACAGAGGGACGATTGGGACAGGAAGTGGGCTAAATTATGGATTTGTTGTTTTGTCTTTGAAAATAATTGCCATTCGATTGATTCATACGATATCATGATATAACGAATACAATACCCACTATGTGTTTGGTAAGTAGGTACCTGGTAACATTGTGCCGTTTCATTTTTAAGAAAATATTGTGACATGATTGAAAATAAGATTTATTCATTAATAAAATTTTGGAAATAGTTAGTTGGCAGTTGCAAGCCACCACTTGTAGTTATAGTTTAATATAGACGAAATATCTTATTTCTTTGAGTCGTTGTTAACTTGACTAAATTGTTTAAATCTGCTTAGGTTATTTAAAAAAAAAAAAACACGGCCATGTAGAATATTAATTTTACTATTACCATGTGTAAGTGATTTTATACGGACCAAATATTTCCGAAGAATCAAACAATAAAAAAGCTAGACCGTATCGAGGTAACAAAAATTTTAAATGCATATTTATTTAGTTGATCACTTTTATGTAAAATCCTGCTCAACGGAATTATTTATGGAAAAGGTATTTAAAATAATAACGATTGATTTGAATGATTGAATAAGCACAATGAAATTGAACTTTCGAGGTGACGATGACAACGTTTTTTATAAAAATTCTTTTATTATGGTTTTTTAACAAATCTAAGGTTGTGTTTCAAACTGGCGTCACTTTTTACATCGTCACAATCGATCGATTAGCACCATTTTGTTTATTTAACATTTGAAAGGTCCCCCGTTAAACGCCGATTCCAAGCAATATATACAAAAATGTTTTAGGCACAGGATGATATATATTTATATACTATAAATAGGATAATCTTTATAATTGGGAGATACCTAATTTTTATCAATGACGTTACATATATATAGACAGGTTGTAGAGCTCTCAAAGTGGCAAGCAAAAATCACGCTAGTTGGTGTGATCGGTGTTTAAGCCGATTTAGTACTAAACGGTCACGCGTCGCTTGAGGTCGTTTCAACAATACAAGCAAGTATGGAACGCGGTCCGAACTTCGGATCTGTTTAGTTCATACACATATATTCTATGAACGTCTATTTTTACATGACCGATATTTGAATGATGAATTTACTGGTAACGTGTGTGTTTGCTTGCCACATTTTGTGTTAATATTCTAAGACTATAACTTGTCTTTATACATATATATATGTAACGTCATTGATTTTTATAGCAACATCCGAAACACTCAAATTATGTTTATTCTCTCTTGTAGAAAACTTATGATCTAAATATCTCAAACAAAATGTACGCAGCTATTTACATTTAAATAATTTTTAGCTTATTTCATGTTTTGAGTAATAATAATAATATTTGGATGATTTGTATAGCACCGTTTTTGTGAAACATCACCTCAAGGGCGCTGTATAGATCTTATTTTCTATTATTACATATTAATTCCCAGTTTAAATAAGAAAATATAAAGGAACATACTTACCTGGCAGGTCCCATCAGTTCAATAAGAAAAAAAAGGCCACAGTAATTTATGGCAAAAATAAAATACAGTTCCAGAAATGATTCTAAGATGGTCCCAGCGGCAGTCGGTGGCAAGATGCGAAGTGAGGCGGGAGAGACGCGGGAGATGAGCGGGGTGGAAGCGGGAGGAGGGAGGGGTGGTGTCACGGGATCATGGGAAAGTATTCACGTCACACACTCCGTCCCGACATGTGTTTAGCCATGGGTTAGCCCAGATCTAGATATTTTATTCTACGCGCCTTTTTGGTGATAAGGTCAGCGGTGCGTGGAGGCATGTTTAATACGCTTTATTTACCGTATAATAGAAAAATACATCTGAGAAACTATTATGGCATTTCAAATATCAAGTAATGGCAAAAAAAAACGGTTTTAAATTATTAGTTTTATTACCCGTCTTCGCCCGAGTTTCGGCACTCTTTTTTAAAATTCAAAATAAATTTTTCAAATATTCTAGAAGGAACAGCGAATTGTCTTTCAAAAAAAAAATTTAATGGTTGTTTAAAATCACGATAATAAAAATTGGCAATAATTAGATTACTCAAATAGCGCCATTTTCGTGGAAAAAACAACTTCATTTATACCCGTAATCACTAATACTTATAATTAGTGACTAACTAGTAAGACGTATACCTAACGTCTAACAGCTGAGATTTATAACTAGTGACTTGTGGCTTGTGACTGAGACTTGTAACTAGTGATTTAAAACTAGCGACTTAACGCCTATTGACGTAGATATAATTTTTCTACGCATACCTTTGATAAACAATAATGCTGTAATAAAATAAGAACATCACGTAATATTAAACAACAGTGTGACGAGTTTGTATATTATCACTTACGCTGTATACAGGTGATTTAAAAATGCAAATTTTCCTGTGCATTGAATCAGTTTGAGCATGATGTTGTTGTATTATGACGCTGCGCGCTAGAAATAGTAGGATTGACCTAGAAAACCCTGTCAGAAAGAGAGCTTTGATTGTTTCAGGACAGTAATAATAATAATATTTGGATGATTTGTATGGCGCCATTTTTGTGAAAAATCACCTCAAGGGCGCTGTACAGATCTTATTTTCTATTATTACCATTGAGATATACAGTAATTCCTAGTTTAAATAAGAAAATATACAGGAATATATTTACCTGGCAGGTCCTATTAGATAGACACACTATTAACTTAAAATTATAATTGTGATTTATTTTTATTTTTATTATTTTTATAATAAAAAAAATAAATATTTATTTTTTTCTTCCCATTTAGGGCATAGGAGCGAAATAAAAAAATAGACTTTCTGAATTTGTCGCACAGTACAGGATTTGATTAAAATTTGTATATCTAAAGGTGATTCGTCGAGAGACAGATTATGTTAAGATTCTTTTAATGAATTTAAGGATATGAGAGTCTGAAAAGGTAAGTTTTCAGTTTGGACCGAAATTCTGGTGAGCTCGTTTTACATTTTAGTTCCGGGGAGTTTATTCCAAGCCTTCGGCCCCGATACTCAGAAAGCGCGATCTCCAAACTTAGTATTTGGATTGCGTTTGGGTTCTATCAGCCTTCCGATAGCCGATGACGTTGTGTATGTACTCGTATGTAATGCATGTATATGATGTTCAGCATTTTAGGCAAAAATTTATTTTAAACTTTTAGTGTTGTGTGACATTTTGTGGTTATTTTCAACTGAACATATAATGTGTTTTGTTTAGAAGAATATTACTTGATGTAATAAAACAAATTTACTTTTATTCCACTTTTTATTTTAGACTGTTTCAGCCTATGACGGCCATAAAAGAAGTGTTAACCTGTTTATAATTTTGGGGATGTCAGGGGTAGTAAACAATGATTTTTCCTACCCCTGACATCCCCAAAAATATATACGTAGGTTAACAACAACGTGTCCACCACGAATGAACAGTTTCAAAATAAGAAAGAACCTGCTAAACATAAAAGCAAACTGAATAATTTATTGTAAAATGCGTTGCGACGGGTAACCTTTTGATGACCTTCGTGGTGTTGTTAATAATAATAATTATACTTGGCTAATTTATATGGCGCCATTTTTACGAAATATCACCTCAAGAACGCCTTACAAAACTTAAAAACTATCTAAATACTCGTATATAAAACTAAAGTTAAAATCACCTTATTGATATTTACATATTAGTTATTGACATTTGTTGTGGGATGTGAAACACCTTTTGTTTAGCAGTAGATCGAGGATTGAGGATCGCGGATCATTAGGTACATGAAAATATGAATACGAATCTAGAGGTCGCAGATTAAAATCCTGGCATGCACAAATATTTTTGTTTAATGAGTATGTGCTATTTCATATATATATATGCACATTTAATTCATATAAAATAATATCTGGTATATATTTGCTGTACGTTCCAGAGTGGTAGATACCTTAAGAATCGTCACGAAAATACCACCATTCAGAATCGAAACGTTGCTTAAAATGGTTTAGCCGAGTTTGATGATAAAATCTAAATAGCAAGGTGCTTTCCCATCTCTTTCCCCATTCCATTACCTTCAACCTCACAACATACCCTAGTTGAGGGTGTCATAGTCTTACTCAGTGGCGGCTCGTGAGTTTTTAGTGTGCTAGAGTGCTAAGATTGAAAAATACTACATTTTTAGTGTTGTTGTAGTCGAAAATGATTTAATTTTTTTTCCAGATTTATTTTCTGTATGAAGATTTTCAGGATTTTTCAGTTTTGGCGGTGCACTGCACGGATTTCTGAAAAATCTTCATGCAAAAAATTGAAATTTAAAATAATTAAAATAAAGGTTTTCGGCTACAACAACATCAATAATGACTCTTTTTTAAATTTTATCACTCTAGCACACTAAAAAGTCACGAGCCGCCACTGGAAGACTCTTACTGGCTCCAGGCGGTTAGAAACAGTTGGGACTCTTGTGCGGTATTCACTATACAAAAAACATTATGGAGGTTCATAGGTCTAGTATATCATTTTTAGATTGCATAAAATAGACTTTGTTTTCGTTTATGACCGAAGGGGAAAACAACAATTTAATAATATCAGGAAACCTAATAAAGTGTGTTAGTCACTTGGCAACAAAGACGGCTCGTGACTTTTTAGTGTGCTAGAGTGCTGAGATTGAAAAATACGACGTTATTGATGTTGTTGTAGCCGAAAATGATTTTAATAAAGAAATAAAAAAACACATAAATATACATATATGTATGTATTATTTATTGTTAATATATATATATATTTATATGATATTTTTAAAAGTTTTGGTGATTGATTGACCCACCAAAACTGAAAAATCTTAAAAACTTTAATGAAAAAAAAAATGGATAAAAAAAATTATTTTCGTCTACAACAAAATCAATCATGACATTTTTTTCAATCTTAGCACTCTAATACTTCTAAAAATTCACGAGCCGCCCTTGCTTGTGAACAAAGTAAGACTGTAAAAGTCCAATACATAATACTATTTATGAGTTTTATGTGATTTTTATTTTTATCCTGTTATTCGGGTACAAAAAGCAAAATTGGTTATTCGTACACATTTTATTTTATTTCCTGATGCTAAAATGATAAAAGCGAAATTGAATTCGCCGCATGAAAAGTCACCTGTTGTATGACAGATGGAAACAATAGACTCCCATATCGATCCCGTCTCCGAGAGCTATTCAGCTTCGATATCAAAGCATTCGCATTATCCCTTCTGGGATCCCTGAGGGGGTGGTGGTGTTTGCTCCATCGGGGTTGCTTCCCCTCCCCGCGTAGTAGTTTAGGTACCGCGCTGCACCCATGGGTCGGGTGCACCGGCTTTGTGATACACTGTAGCGGGGTAATCCTCTGCGTGGAGGGGTGTAGCCTGAACTGGATGACGATTTTAATTAAAATTAGTTAATTCAATATATTTTCCATTTAGTTCTGAATTCTAAAAGAATTAATATGGAGGAACATAATAAAAAAAAAAATGGAAGAAATAAGATATGAACCAATAAAATAATGCTCTCACTTAATCTTATACGTACTTAAACGTACCAATGTGATATTTGAAAAGTACTTTTGAGTACCTACTTTGTGATATCGTAAATTGTCAAATGATAAAAACTATTATAATATCATATTTTTGACGTGCGTCATTTTCTGTCGAAGGTTGGCTATCATCACTGCATTTGTACTGGTCACATTGGTCTTATATACCTTTCCTTTTACAAATCTGTTCCTGCATCCTGTATTATCGGTTGAGTAATTTTTGCATTTGTTGCTCCTCACGATGTGACTAGTATAATATATGTCTGAATTATTTTGAGAGTGTCCTTATGGATCTACATCAGAAAGGCGTGTCTTTTTCATGTCAATAATAATAGAACCAGATTATTTTTCAATTTTCGTATGTTAGAAAATGACACAAAATCATTTAGGTATTTAAATACTTATATACCTCAATGCACAAAATGGATATTGTCGCAACCGAGGTTTGAAAGCCCGATCATGGTCACATCAATTTCTTGTTTTCTTGATATTTTCACCTTTTGATACTTTTCTTGATTTCGATACTTTTCTCGATTTTGATGCTTTTTTTTATTATGATACTTTTATTGATTTTTGATAATTTTCTCAATTTTGATACTTTTCTTGTTTTGATACTTTTCTCGAATTTTTTACTTTACTTGATTTTGGTACTTTCCTTGATTTTTATATTTTTCTTGATTTTGTTACTTTTGTTGATTTTAATGCTTTTCTTGATTTTGATGGTGATATTTGTTTATTCTCGTATTTCTATTAATATCTAATATCTGCATTTTTTCTATGCACTTCAAAATCTTAACCTTTAAACATAAATAAATATTTATTTTGGAATTTAAGCTACATATTTCAACCACAAAAAGTACTCTTGATATATGTTAGTTATAAACCATCAAAACATAATTTAAAATAAGCTGGAATACATTATTCCTTTGTTGTGTTGTTTCATATTATCTACAAGTAACAAATTGCGATTCAAATTAACTCATCTACAACCACAGGAGAAAAAACATGAATACGCAAATACGAAATTATGTCACACGTGTAAGATATACTTTACTTGCCATTGTTGGTAAATAACCTTTGAACTTAGTCGACTGAACAGCGAAAATTACGCAAGTTATATTTAATGATATGTGAAAGTATGTCCGGTTGTTATTGTGGTCTAGTAATAACGTCTGAAACTATATTGCAAAAATAAATACATTTTTGTCATGTGGCAATATTTAATGCAGACATTATTGTTGTATGTCATTTCTATTTATTAGTTCCGATGGCAATGCTGTAATTTATGACAATACATGAAATCATTTAATACGTTTATCAATATGTATTTATTAATGCCGAATATTAAGCGTTAGTAACATCCAACCACAAATATATTTAGAAAGTGGTTAGAAATTCAATTTTTGTTTCTATGGAAAATCAATGAGGGATCTTGAAAGAAAGAAGAAAATATTTTTCATACGTCAAAAGGCCACTTACGACTTGCAACCATTTGTGTAAAGTTTGCCTCATGACAACCGATATTTCTTATTATTAAGAGGGACAAAAAAAAATTGTCTCAATCAATCCAAAGTTTCCATCATTATTATCAGAAAATGTTGCTTGTGCAATGATGGCGGACTTAGCTAGCAAAAGATGAAACTCGCGAAGTCAGGGTGGGACCCGACGCATTTGACACCAAGGCCGACATTTCTCGTAAACACAAGGAAAAAATCATATGCATACTTTTTTTGTATTGTTGCTGGAAGACATAAAAGAAAAAATATTATAAAATTATTGGAAGGGTAGTGAATAAAACTGATGTAGGAAAGTGATATACCATACTGAAATAAACTTCTAACGCGTTCTGTTTTCCATTATATTGTAGGTAGCACTCACCTTAGTCAACCTTTAAACCAGTCATTCCCAAAGTGGTCTATATCGACCCCCAGGGGTCGATTCCGACCTGCAAGGGGTCCACGTCAGTGAAAAAAAAAAATTGGGGGTGCATGAGACGTAAATGGGGGTCCACGAGAAAGGATTCCATTTAGGCAGACCTTCACCAAAATGTTGGCTTCCCGCAAATGTATTAATCCACCTCACAGATACTACCTAGGTACCTAGGTACTTACGTTATACTCCATTATAATAGACATTAATTCCCTAAGTATATTATTTTTTTTGGGAGGATATTTTGTCGATTTGCTAGTACTTTTCGATTTAGTGGTTTTTTTTTGGAGAGGAATTTTTGTTGATTTGCTAGCACTTTTCGATTTGAGATCTCTACCGACTAGTACTATTTTTTAACGAGTTCGATTTCAATTGAAGTGTTCACCGCGAAGAGTTCATTTCAAAGAACTAGCAGTTCCTGAAGCGTTCACAAAACTTTGAAATTTTATCCCAACGCTAAAAACATCAATATGAGAAAACAGGGGGTCTATACAAAACAGAAAACATCGGCAAGTGGTCTACGGAACAAAAAAGTTTGGGAACCTTTGCTTTAAACCCACTACAAATATTTAAAACGTTAGTGTAGAATTTAAAAAAAAAACTTATCTAGAAAGCAGAATATCTGAAGTTGCAAAATTTTTCTAATCGTTTACCATTAGAAAAACTTTGTTTGTTGGGGTAACAACATAATTTCTAAATAATTTTACTAATTAAACATTTGAAAAATATGAAATGAACAATATGGCGTCTTAACTCATTTCAAAGTCTTCATAGCTCACGATGGAAATGACGCTACGAACTGAAAAGAGTGGTGTCAGAAATCAGGCAGAAAAATTTTAACGGGCGCGAGTTTTGTGAGTGTTCCATATTTTTCAAATATTCAATTAGAAAAATAATCTAGAAAAAAATATTTTGTTATCCCAACGAAGCCCTTATGGTTTCAATTTCATAAAACAGTTACTTGGTGTTTTTTTAATTTTAAGAAGTTACATACCTAGATGATTTTTTATAATACGCGTTACGGCTGCACCCCTAGTCAAACTTTTTAGATTTATCTCCCTGCGACAAGTTGGGGTGTTTATTGGCCGGGGAGGTGCTGTGGGGTTGATGCAGCGTGCAAGTTAAAAAATCACTTCTCTTTCATTTTAACCCTCTTCATGCCGCAGCGGGGTTTTTTTGCCCTCCGATCCCCCCTCACGTGTACACACGTCAGTTTGTGACGCGTCTGAAGACTGGAGCTCCTTCTGCTTTGTTTTTCACATTCTCGACAGCCGCTACGCACTTTTGCTGAGACAACACAACATGGGTCTTTGGCCTCTTTGGGGGGTTAAATTATACAGAATATGTATTTTTAGATTTTCGGTTAAATGATTTTTTTTTAAAAATAAGGTAATGGCGATGATGGTTGATGGTTGACGATCTGTCATCGTGACGGGTTGTCTAGGAAGCTACTCTGCAACGATTGTCCAAACAACGCGTTGATGACAGAAATACTATTAATACCGTTGTAAACGAAATAAATGTATTATGCAGTCACAAATTATAAGTTTTATCAACGAAAATGAGGGTAGAGGTCTTAATGGAATTCTGATACCAACTCCGATGTTTATTTATGTATTTATCATTGTCCCTCATAACAATTGTAAAGCCATTTATCTCCAGCTAAAGTCCACTAAACATAAAAATTGACATGACAGCACCAAGATCTAAAAGTTACGCACCTACAGCAATGTATGTGTGACATGCAAGCGAATGTAAGACACAATCGGTGACGTCTGAGGTAGGCATCAAGTGAATCAAATACTTCTATTAAAATAGCTCAGATCATGAGTTGAAATAATAGAAAAGTATTGACGAGTAGACGATTTATTATGGATCAAAATATTAAAATAAGTATTCCAAGACTAACTCGTCTGGCGTTTTATCATTTCTGCCTACCCGCGAGAAATTTTTTTCACAATTTCTTTCGCTATATACGGCCATCTTTGTATTGGTATGCAAAGCTCTAACCGAGTAAAGTGACCCACCTAGCTAGGTATTGTATGGACTATCCATTTTCACCTACGGAAGACGTTGAAAAAGTTGACGAAAACAAGATATAAAAAAGGTTTCGGTAGCTCAATTGGCAGATACGTTACTCCCGAATAGAGTAGAGCCTCCGAGCTCAAGTCTTGGTCGCAAATCTATTTTTTTCTGTGTTGTATTTCATGGAAAATGATTGATATTGTTTCAATAATTGAATTAATTAAAGTTAGTAAAACTAACCCAGCAAAAAGCTTTACTGATTCCGCATTAAAATAAAACAACCGCAACTGATGAAACTAACGACGCATAATATTTGAGTTTGGATAATTGCTTTTGTAAGAAAAACTGAGTTTAATTGATGGTTAAAATCACATCCTGGTTTGATTTGATCAACCTGTCGTTAGTTAAATGTCAGAATACACTACGTCCATAAACGTCTTTATTTGTTTTTAAACTCAGTAAAAAGTAAAAAGCTATTAGATGGATTACCCCCCGTCTTAACAAAAAAATCTTGTTGTGAATTAATTACTTCAATAAGTGAAAGGCCACCTCCAGCATAGATGTTGTGATATACTTTAGTGCCTCCGTGGCTAATGGTGTACGGGCCTAGGTGCTTGACTTTGATATGGGAGCTTAGGGCTCAATTCCCCCGTAGCGAATCACAAAAATACAGTAACATATTTAATAATTTAATATCATGACAAAGATCTCCGTGGCACATTCTAAGATAATCGCATTAGCGTCATGGAAGGAAATAGCAAAATACAGTTTAAAAGATGTGTTAGTTTAACTAATTAGCCAGATACTTTCTAAATTTCCCCTTCCTCTTAGCCTTCCCGTCACCCGCTTCCTGCATCTTCATAACATTCTAAAAAGAGGGTTGCCATCCCATAAATTCACTAGGCACTTGTCACTCGCAATGTGTAATATCGCATTTATAAACAGTTGAATGAGCGCCATCAAACTAGTTTTTGTGGTGTTAGGTACTGAGGACTAGCAATGACTTGAAAGCTGCTGTGAGTTGCGAGTAATATGATTAATAAAAAGTATTACGAGCAATGACGTTGTAGCGCTCTCAAAGTGGCAAGAAAAAACCACGCTAGTTGGTGTGCTCGGTGATTTAGTCGGTTTAGTACTAAGCTGTCACGCGTCGCTTGAGGTCGTTTACTATATCTAGTCAAATTACAAAAGTAAGTGCCAAAATGCCCTCGTGTGTGATGAGAAAGTATTTCAATTACACTGCCAAGACTACTAAAACCTATGGAATAACCTTTAATTTCGAAGTATCCGCAAATTACTAAAAATTACTTAGTATTATAGACAACACAACTATGTCTATTGTTGATCAACACAATGACGTCTTCGCGTAAGGGAGTAAGCGAAGTGCTATCTCATTCTGTCCGATCGTACATCTGTTTCGTTCATACGCACATATTCTATGAATGTCTATCTTTGTCATTTATGATGATATTTGACCGATATTTGAATGATGAATTTACTGGTAACGTAAGTGTGTTTGTTACTTGCCACATTTTGTGTTAATATTCTAGGGCTATTGCGTGTCTATATATTTGTAACGTCATTGATTAAGAGCGCGATCTCAATTTTTAGTGACTGTTTTGAACATTGTGATATGAGCTTGTCGGTTTTAAATCCGTAGAGTAAGTAGAAGTAACACGCGGTACTAATCTCTGTATAGTGATACAAAAGGCACATACGTCCATATGGGGTGCATCTATGCATGTATAGGCCTGCACTTGTATGCATCGAAATAAGCTTGGGCTCGCCGTAAAGGGAATAAATTAACAAATAAATGTATGCATCGCGTGTTGTGTTGGAGACGGCGTCAGCCCTCATACAGAACCAAATGGGAGATCAAATTAGAGAAAAGTGATGATCATGGATTCTCAGGACCGCATTGGGATATAAATGAATAAATCAAAAAAATAATAAATTTATTTTATGGGCAATTTCTGGATTGCAATTACTGTACAATATCACTCTAAGGGTGGCTTGCAAAACTTGTAGAAAAAATCCTAAGAGTACCAACGGTATTTTGTTTTTGCATTATTGTGTAAATGTGAAACTTTCTCACACATCTCAAATCCTTTATATAAGGTATTCGTAAACATATAATTACCAGATATAATTTCTTAAATAAAAGTATACATTGTTTTAAAACCACAGAATTTATTATGATGAAGGCCAACCGGTTTCGCTTGATTGCTTCGTCAGGGCACATATCAACTTTTACATTAGGTATTCTTTTATTTAATATAATGTCCAACCACCATGTGATTGCTTCTTACGAAAAAAAAAAAAAAGATATAATTTAACTAATTTACTAATGTGAATAGATAAGCATTTTAAATGCATTTAAACTACGAGTACATTTCATTAAACGATATTTAAAAAAAATGGCGCAATTTAATTTATATAAGTATTATTATCAATTAACTTATTGCATCACACTTGTGAAATTTTTGTGATTTGGTTTCTATAACAATAGTTACGATGAAAGTGTTTTATTTTTGCAGCTCCCTTTTGTGAAACATCATCTCAGGGACTAACTAACTAACCATTACGCCATTTCTCCGCAGGGGTAGGCAGAGAGTACGGACCGCCATACAACTCTGTCTTGGCACACACTCCTTGCTTCATCCACATTCATACATCGTCTAATACATACTCTTCTGTTATTCTGACTCTTCACATGGCCCGACTCAAGTATTTTGATTTACTTGATCGTGCAATTTTTTCTTCGGCGTCCTCGACTTCTTCCATACTCAGGGACACCTGACAAAATATTATCGAAAACTACGCCAGTGATTAAGAAGGTGACACATAACTATTAATTAACCTTGGCTTTACACGTTATAGCCTTAGAATATTAACACAAAATGTGGCAAGCAAAAAACACATACGTTACCAGTAAATTCATCATTCAAATATCGGCCATGTATGACAGAGATAGACATTTTTTTGGCTACAACATTATCAATTTATTTAATTTTTTTTTTTTAATCTTAGCACTGAAACACACTAAAAAGTCACGAGCCGTCACTGGAGAGGTGTACATTCTTAGTTTATTATGATATGGTGATTCTGTCCTGCCAGGTAAGTATGTTGCTATAGGTATATTTGTATAAACTAAGAATTAATATTAAGTAGAAATTAAGATTTGTACAGCGCCCTTGAGGTGATTTTCCACAAAAACGGCGCTATAAAAATCATCCAAATATTATTATTATTATTATTATTATTATTCATAGAATATATGTATGAACGAAACAACGAATTTGTTTTGATATAGTAAACAACCTCAGCAACGCGTGACCGTTTAGTACTAAATCGGCTTAAACACCGATCACACCAACTAGCGTGATTATTGATTGCCACTTTGAAAGCGCTACAACGTGTCTATATATATGTAACGTCATTGGGCTCTACTAGTTTTTTTGTAGTATTAAGTAGGTTTTATCCAAACTTTAATATTAAAACTTTCCCTTAAACATTTTATGATTACGAATAACCTGACAATATTTGAATTCCTCCTAATATCATAATTAGGCAGGAGAAGAGAACCCGATGCTTTGGATTGATTACTCGACCATCTAGCAGCTTATTGATTATGTTTGTAATAAAATATTTATTATTATTTTAAATACTATTAGGCTCTCTGATTCATCCCTGTACTTGCACTTCACTTCTATCACAAAAAATACATCTCCCGCATCAGCCTTTGGACTAAATACTTTATTTATGCTCCCCTCTCAAATGTAAATCAAAACCTATCCGTAGGCCGCATTAGGTGACGTAAAAATTGTTTATTACAAAATACACACACACAATATCAAACCCTACCTATACACAGTAGCGTGCACAGATTAGAGTAGACAGTAGAAAAAATAGAAGATTAATTGATAATAGAGATACGTACCAACAAATGTCAGTGACTGCTGTTGGATATGTTCTGTAAAAGCACTGCCTTAGACACAAACACAAGCGAGCCACTTGAACGCGCAACAGCTCATACCATAGATATTTTGTGTAGTCTAGTAAATGTAGAATAATCTTGATATTGGAAATAACTTAGCATTAATACTTGTTATTTCTAATTTGAAACTGTTAATGCGTGGTGGAACTCCATTTTAATAATACCATTTAAAAAAACTTTTATACCACTATTTTTTAGTTTAATAAAAAAAAAATGGAATAAAGTAAAAAAAATGGTATTTTTAAAATCATTAATACTTTTAAAAAAAATATTTAAAAATATAGTTATTTACTTGGCCGCGTTTGAGCATATGTAGTTAGTGTTTTTGACACGTTATAGTTGGAAGGTTGGTGGATAGCTCTCAGCGGTGCGATTAGCTACATTTTGTGGGTATTTTTGAAAGTGTGAACTTATTTTTTTGCAATAATTTCATACTATTCTATCCAATATTATACATATTTTTAAAGCGAGTATAATCAGATGGGTAGGCAGTGCTTATGTGCCTTTAAGGAGGGCACGCCTATGCTTATATCAATACAAACACTACTTTATTACTATTCACAGATACACTAGAATACCCAACCAATACACAACACAATAATTTTACCCCCGAAACTTCAGAAGGGTATAAGCATAGCCAAACGATCACCGGATAATCAGCCTTCGATCTTTAGTTAAAATATACAAACCCGGGATATTGTTGGTTGCAGGGTGTAGACCAAACGTCGCGCGTCGGCATCAAAAGGGCTAAAACCCCATGCGTTTTTTGAACTTGTTTGAACTTTAAATCTCTACAGGATCGGCTCTTGAAGTATCCTTGAAAATTTCGAGGACGAGGTTTATCTGAACAAGGTGCGTTGATAGCTGAATAAATAAAAACGATCATGTTACCCCTATCGTATACCATCACTTTTATTATTAACCAACCGTGTATACATAAAGATTTCAATGTGAACATCGTCATCGAAACATACACATGAAAACAGGTATAGAATTATAGTTTTTTTTTATAGTCAACTTGATAATTAATAGTATTTGCGTTAATATTTTTTATAAATCAATATCTTTGTATGTTCGTAAAAAGCATTTACATCATGGCTTGCCATAATTATAATATATAACTTTGTTATAACTTTCAGATCGAAGAATTATTTTTAATTATGGCTTGCCATAATTATAATATATTTTAATGTATAACTTAAAACGACTTTCCGATCGAAGAATTATTTTTGACTTGAGTTTTATTTATTAAATTGTCAATGGTATTATAGACAGCCCTGAGTTATTGAACCTTATTTCCTTTCACATACCAACGAGAACTACTCGATCCTAAATTTTATTTAGTTGTAACAATAATATCAGGACTGAGTCTTTCAGATACTCGCTTGTACCTAGATTTCATGTAGTTGGTAATACATACGCAGAGGTGCCTGATGTATTTAACTGCACGGAATGTAGATACAAGAAGGACACATCTTTAATCAATAATATTTGTATGTATTTAAACACTATTTTTTACTACTCTACAACTATTCCTTATTTTGTTTGTGCATATAATTCCCATTTTTTTACAGTCAATTGTAAACCTTTAATGTAACAATACAATAAAATAAATAAATAATCACTTTATTCTAGTATAATTGTCGGCTGGTTTCTGAAGCACCCTTACATCTTTAGGACAGTAAAAAAACTCATACAAAATAAATAAAATATCGCAAACACTTCCGCAATAAAAAACCTCATAAATAATTAACATCATTATTCATTCACATACAAGTATGTCTACGTATACATAAATGAACACGATGAAAAACTTAGTAGGTACCCAGAAGAAGTCGCTGGAACTCAATTTATTTGAAACCAACCCGACTGATACAAGTGATATTCCGCTGAGTTGTTCCGGACTGCAGCCTACAGGGCGGACATTGCCTTGATGATAGTCAACCGTCAATAGGACATGGCACCAGAATTAGAAAGCTATGTATTTTTTTATAAATTAGAACCTATTTTTATAATACTTCAACATTTTGAAATCATTCCTTGTTCAGCTGAAAAGATGGCCTTTTGGTAGACAATTTTGGTTTAAAGGGTAGTAAGTAATTATTTTCCTTTTTACAGAAGGCAATTAGCACACAAGAATATTGAAAAAAAAACGTAAATAAATACTGTGTGTGTTTGTCGCAAAATTGTCACAATAAACCATTTATATCGCAAATATTGCAAATACACAATCATTATTTAATTATCTGTGTCAAACAAGAATAATAATAATATTGGACTATCTTTGTTGATTATTATTAATGAGTATTGAGATGTTTCCACGACTGTTGTTCTGTGTTCTGATCTCTGTGCGGGTCAACTGCATCTGGTTTCCGTGTGGATGGCCTGTCTCAGGAAGTGATCAACGTCATCATCTGTCCCAGCCTCCCATATTTTTATCTGCGGGTCAAACCGTTGACCTTACTTCGCTCGTGGATACATAAATACCCAGTGTACAATATCGGCGGATAGATCACTTGTTCTGAGATATAAAATAGTACTTGTTTGATAAAGAAAAGAAAAATGTACAAAGATATAAAAAATTAAAAACTTGAGAAGAATGTGTTACCTCAATTTATCATTTCGTCAAATAATACTAAAACCGTACTACTCTCTGCTTAGGCCGACGTAAGGGTAGTGAATACAGTTAAAAAAGGAACGCTTTGATGGTTAGGACATGAGGAGCGGAGAAAGGAAGAAAAAACATTTTTACATTTCATAATTATAGAACAAAGCATATAAGGTTCCTATACAGCAGATATAAATTGAAATCTTAGTAATCTTAAGAAAAATAGGTTTTTTTAACATATTCAGCACAAATCCTACGAAAAGTGCCAAGACTTTTGAATGAAGCAAATAGTGCGTGCTAAGACAGAATTGCACAGCGGTCCATCTTCTCTTCCTACTCTACGGGAAAACGATGTTATGGTTAGTTAGTTAATTACTGGTCTCAATGGACAAACGCGTCTGATTCCCACCCGGGTGTCGTGGGTTCAATTCTTCTGCTGGCTAAGTCCTCTATCATTGCACAAGCAACATTTTTTCCATTTATTGTGGTAGTAGGAGTTTTTCAAATATTATCAGGTTATTCGTAACCCGGAAATTTTTGTCTTTCTTTTGAAAAATAAATTAATTAATGTTCTTAGGAGAATGAATGAAATCATAGCCTGGACGGATATGTATGAACGGTCCTCAACTTATTTATTCAAATACATTTTTTTTATTAAAGCGAACTGCATTTTCTATATGTAGCGATTTATAATCAAAACCTTCGATTCAATCATAGATTTCGCAAAACTTTTACGTAATTTTGATCGTTGGTGTGGAGGGTCGTATTAAGTATTCATTTAATAGCCCTGTTCGTCAGCTTGAATTACTATTAATTTATTAGCGCATTACTGATTATGATTTTTTTATACGAAAATAAACGTCACCATAAAGGTCTGAGGCCTTCTGAAAAGATCTAGATTAATCTTTACTGACAGCGTTTTAAATCCATTAACTGAATACTTGAAATTACCAATTTACGACATGACAGTTAAATCAACAAGGTAATGATTAACGATCTATCGGAAGTTAAATGGAACCAAAACGCATTCCAGACAATGACGTTAAATTTGTAATGTCATTGATTCCAGATACTTTTATTATAAAAGCTTATACTTTCGAAGTAACAGTCCTTACATTGTTCAATGCAATAAACATCCTACTTAAAAGGACACAATACTCTATAAATAAATCGGCGAAGGGAGTTTCTCCGAAAAATAGGCAGAGACTTAAAACTAGAACAAATTAATTCGTTCTAACTTCGTTTATTTTTTTATTAAATTGATGAAAAATGTGAAAACCCTTTGTTTCCAGGTAGGTGAAGATTTCACAAAGTATTCTTTAAAATTTCACAAGGTATTCTTTAAAATAAATTGAAAATTCGCGCTGGCCTTGGGTACAGGTAGGACGCATTTATGGTGCCACTATCGGGCGGCGACTGAACCGAAAACAATGTGACCCTAACGGCGGGACGAAAATTAATGCTCGTCGCAAGGCGGATAGAAGGGGCGTTGGGTTAAGTTTGCTGTAGCAGTAGGCCTAGAAGGGTGTGTTCTGCCCGGCATATACATTTAATTAATTTTGATTAAAATATTGACATAAGCTCAAGCTGTTTTCAGAGAAATCTCTCAGGAAGTAACTAATTCGTCGCGTGGAAAAATAAAATCTGGTCCTTAGTGGCTGACAAACGATTTGAAAATTCTGGAAATTATTTTACGATAAGAATGTGAATAGTAAGGTTCAGTTGCTTAATAGCTAGATTAAATGGTAGGTGCCATTTATCGGTATGTTTTATGCGCGTGCAACTAGGTATTATTATTTTAAAGAGAGGATATTATTTAAATGTTGAAACTATTACGGTTATAAGGGCTTATAAGAGAATTGGTATTTCAGATCGTGATTCATGATTCATTGATCTCATATTTATTATTTTAAATGGGCAGCCTTACCTGTTGAAATATGGTGGTTGGTCATAAGGGCCGACATAAGGTGAAAAATATAAATCTGAACTATTATTTTACAAGGCCTTACCGTTAATACTGTTAATCACTGTCTCCGGCTATAGTAAGAATTTTAAAAGTAAGTATATTTTTGGTAAAAAAATAATACGCATCTGATTTAATTTCATTACACACATCAAATTAAATTGAATTTAAAAAAGCGTGTATAAGATAATGGAAACATTTTTGATTTTCGCACATAGGCGGCGGCACCCCTAGCGGCGTCCCTGTATGTACCCTTATTATTTTTGCACTGAAAGAGCTGCCCATAAAAAAAACATTAACACAGAGATATTAGTTACACATAAAATAGCTACAGAGTCACAAAATCAACACTCGCCAAAATATATTATTGTTTATTGAAAAAACAGTTCTTTGCTGAGGGCCTTCAGCCACATATTATTGTAAGTTTGGCCACATGTATATATTTATTTAGTATCATTTTTCGTTTCATCGAAAATTGACAAAGGAATTTAGAGAAAAACATTAAAAAGCGGAGATTGTGTGGTGATTCCCACTTCCGTAAAGCTTACTTACTTCTCTTGATTTATGGTCAGCTTATCATATTCTTGGATTTGAATTTAATATAAATAAATAAAATTGTTTCGTCCAAAATTTGTGTAAAATTCTATATTTCTTGGTACGACAACAAATTAATATTCATTATAAATCTCACTCATTAATAAACTAAACTTGTGGTACAGCAGAAATATATGGTCGTTTGCAGCACGTAGAAAATCCAAAAACAGTTTTTTCGATTTGAGCATTTTTTCTAAAAAAATAGATGGTTTAGGCATGTAGAGCGAATGAACGAAGAAAAGAGCGTGAAAATAATATACGATGCGAAAGTGAATGGAAGTAAAAGTCATGGACGCCCAAGGAAGACATGGCACGATCAAGTGACTTGAATCGGGCCATGTGAAGAGTCAGAATAACAGAAGAGTATGTATAAGACGATGTATGAATGTGAATGAAGCAAGGAGTGTGTGCCAAGACAGAGTTGTATAGCGGTCCATCTTCTCTGCATACTCCTGCGGAGAAACGGTGTGATAGTTAGTTAGTTAGATTTTTTTTCCTAAAAAATAAAAATGCTGAAAGTTTCAATTTCGGACATGATTTACTTGAAAGCAAAAGCTCAAATCCAAAAAAAGTTATACCACACAATCAACTCCAAATGTGACGTAGATTCAACATTTTCCCGCTTGTACCACGAGTTTCCGCATCGTGTATGTATGTATACTGCCTTAATTTTACTGTTATTGATTAGTGGACTGGTTGTTGCAATTAGTTAGTTAAGTATATGCAAATAATGATTTATAAGTTCTTACTAAATAATTTATCAATATTTTTTCAATTGTTTTGAAAGGACACGTCTTAAAATATTATATGGTAGTTTTTACGAGTTAAAAGTTTACACTTACAAAGTTATTTTTCACAAAATTCACATTCATCCAAAAGGTATTTATAATCAAAGACCAGTGTTTTAAACACTCTCATAAGCTATTCGCTCTTTGCCACACACTATATACTCATTGTCATAAAATATTTATTTTCTTTTGTTACTTGCTATATTTACACTGTTTGCATTTTTAGAATCGTTTACTTATAATACTTGAATATTAATGTTTTAAGTGCCAACATATTAACTGTCGTCAATCATATTTCCTTTTCTTTGATTTGACAAATGTGTTTATATGAATTAATTTGTTTCATCTGAATTTTTGTACCCTTAGCTCCTAGTAAATTGTTTTTTTAATCTGTTGATGTACACATACACTGTTCTACCCATATCTGAACCTTTTCTCTCGTGATTTATGATAACGATCATTATTTTAGATAGTTTTAATTTGTATACATATTATGTATTATTTTCTCCTTGTTAGTTAATCTTACTAGCATAATTAATTTAGCATGAAGCGCACTTGAGGTGAAATATCACAAAACTGCGCTATATAAGTTCACTGTTATTATTATTATTATTATTAAATATATGCATTGAAAAACAGCCTGCTGTCAATTTTGCAAAAACATCGTCGGGGCTTTGATGACGGTTCGATATTTTGAAGACAGTTCGACATCTGAAAATTGCAGGGAGAAATCTAATTATAATCTCAAGAATCAAGGTCGTGTTGTTGTTAATGTAAATGTAAAAGCAGAGAGGTTTAAAAATAATTGATGGTTGTAACAAAAAAATTACGCCCTGTCAGGCCATTTAATAAAACTTCCAAAAACCAATACATGTCTTAGTTATAATATGAAGCGGAAATTTGTATGTTTGTATGAAGCAACAAAAAATCTCGAAAGGCGATGGCTAGCACCATGAAAATTGCACAGTTTTTTTGTCGTGAATTTAAATGTCAACGCATGTACTTTTAGCTCTCTTAGGCCAGGCGCGCACGGGTGACTTTTGTCACGGCAACAGTTTCGTCACCATCTCCAAATCTATTGGAGTGTATGACGCGACATTAGGGTGACTTTTTAGTTCCACTAGCCGGCGACTTTTGAGTGACGAAACTGTCACCGTGTCTGTAGAGGTGACTTTTGTCACGGAAACAGTTTCGTCACCATCTCCAAATCTATTGGAGTGTATGACGCGACATTAGGGTGACTTTTTAGTTCCACTGGCCGGCGACTTTTGGGTGACGAAACTGTCACCGTGTCTGTAGAGAGTACTTTCGCATGGGCACTCGCGCACGGGTCACAAAATGTCATTCGGCGACTCATCCGCCTGTTCGAAATCCATTGCCGGAATGAAAGGGTGACGGATGACAGTCACTCACCGTGTGCGTGCACGATTGGAAGACAGTGACAGTGACGAAACTGTTGCCGTGACAAAAGTCACCCGTGCGCGCCTGACCTTAGACACTAATATTATGAGCTATTTATTGGGCTTAGAGCTTTCATTTCAACTTTCAAAAATTAAAATAATACGCTTTTTACATGTCCAACGAGAAAATACGTTTAGAGAAAATAGGTTTTAACTCTGGAAAAACTGCGAAGTTAAATTGGTTTTAAATTAAAATTTTATCATTAGCAATATGTAATTTTGTGGTCTCATCTGCTCAATGTAACTAACTACAAGTGGTTACAATATATTTTATCAAACGAACTAATTTGCCGAGCGGCACGTGTATTCTGCTTGTATATTAGAACATCAGGAATTCACCCCTACGGATTTAAACGTAGTATTTTTTCGGTCAATTAAACAGAGTAATTACTAAACTTTCACCCTTTTCATATCATTATGTAAATAGTCAGCAAAAAGGGGCAACGTCGCTTTTTGTGTGATTGTTTGCGTTTCGTATGCGGGACGGGGGAGCGTGGCTTTTATCTAAACACGTTTGCGTTCTACTCTTTTTGTACGTAACCTAAGAGTGTGCATATTAGAAAATAGGGTTGAAAGTATGAAGACGAGATCTGTTGTTGAGCGGTAAAAGCTTTGACCCTTTTCTAGGGATCGCACAATCAAATCCCGTCGATCTTAAAACTTGAATGTGTTTTATTTTATATTTGATATGATGTTTAATATTATTATTATTTAAATTTATTATTATTATTATTTTTAATTTTCTCAATTTTTTGTATTATACCATACTTACACATATTATTATGTATTAGAGTACGAGAACAGCGTGCAATATAGTTGTGAATGATGAATACTTGGAGCAAGTGGATGAGTTTGTGTATTTAGGAAGTATGTTTACAAGAGACGGAAAGGCTGATAAGGATATTGAAAGAAGGGTGAATGCAGGAAACTCCATTAATGGAGGACTGAACGCTGTTGGGGCAAATAAGAAATTGTCCAAAGAAGCGAAGCTAGCAGTCCACAATGGAGTACTTATACCAACCCTGATGTATGGCAGTGAGGCATGGAACTGGCAGATTAAGAATGAAAGTAGACTGAATGCTGTGGAAATGAGATCTTTGAGACGGATGTGCGGTAAAACCATGTATGACCGTATTACAAATGTGGATATCCGGAAAGAATGCAAGGCTGATCTGAGCGTAATGAATAGGATCAAGAAAGGGACGCTTACATGGTTTGGGCATGTAGAGCGAATGAACGAAGAAAGGAGTGTGAAAAGAATAAATGATGCGAAAGTGAATGGAAGAAGAAGTCGAGGACGCCCGAGAAAGACATGGCACGATCAAGTAAATCAAATACTTGAATCGGGTCATGTGAAGAGTCAGAATAACAGAAGAGTATGTATGAGACGATGTATGAATGTAAATGAAGCAAGAAGTGTGTGCCAAGACAGAGTTGTATGGCGGTCCGTCCTCTCTGTCTACCCTTGCGGGGAAACGGCGTGATGGTTAGTTAGTTAGTTAGTTTTGGAATGTTTGAGATTTCACTAACCTCCCGATATTCCGGAATAATAATTTAATGTATCTACCTAGATATTATATTTTGTGTATTTTTTCTAATATCATCGCCTCTATAACCTTTTTTGACTTCTGGCCACATCTAGAAAATGCCTCCATTCCAGCTGGTCTCCTGCTGTCTCCCGCGACAGTTCCCTATTCGCAAGCATAGCGTAGGATGGATAATATGATGGGGAAGATGAATGTTGTGGCTTTCATCACTCTCCCATCCTACTGGCTTTTTATAGAAAAGCTATTTTGTTTTTTGGCTATTTTCCATGATTAATACATACTTGTATTCTGTCCAGTGAAGTCGTTGTATTTTTTTTTCTTGAATTGTTTTTTTTTCGAAAAACTAGTTTTGATACGGTGGGTATACTGAAAACAATGTTGCATTTTTACAGCGCAGTTTCGTGAAATTTGAACTCAATTTCGTTTTACTATAAAATGCTTAAAAAAAACACTTTAAGCCTCCATTCTGTCCAAACTATTCCCACAGCTATCCTTACATAATTTATAAAATGAATTTACTAAAACCCAACAGCTAACAGAACACCAGTTTTTTTTTCCTGAAATCTTAATAAATTGTAACAATGTGTCATTACATATAACGCCTTAGTTTGCTTTTTGTTCAGGGTTCTTTGGTTTTACTACGCGGATGTAAAATTAGAGTTTTTTAATGGCTGTTTAAAGAAAACAATGTTTAATTTTCTTGTTATCACGAACACAAAGTTTAAAGTACAAATACTTACGTTCAAGTAGTTGCCATGTTATGATACCGCATTGACTCTATACATATATTCCAAGGTTTCGGAGAAGTTAATTAATTGGATAAGATAATTTAATCATGATATATAAATGAAGTCTAGGTAAAATGATAAACATGATAATGCTCGCAACCGGGATATAATATATTACACCTAATACAGTATAGTCTGTCATACATGAATCATGTTGTATCTATCTAGAAGTGAACTTGTGGTGTACGTTTTAAAGGTCGTATGCAAAACAAGACGACTCCGTAATAAACTTTGAAAATGCGCTCAAGCTTATGATAATTATTTAAAATATTTAATATCCTCCGAGAGCCATTGATCGTTGAACCTGCCTGATATTAAACCTATCTTTAAATCCGGAAACTCGTGGCATAAGCACGAAACTGGTCAATCTATATCACGTTTGGAAACGATTTTGTTTTATAAGTTTTTTCATTTGATTTTTCGAGTAAATCGGTAAAAGTATTCGGTCGCTAAGGGGTTATTGTTAGCTATTCATTGTCTTCTACAATACGTTGAAGCGTAGATCCGGATCCAATATTTTCTTAACCCTAAATCTGCAAATAGAAAAAAGTAAAATCGTGAAAACTTATGTATATTTAGGTTCACAATAATATATAACTATTTTATGAACTATGTAAAACTATTTTTAGATATGAAAAAAAAGTTACCATATAATTTTACTCTTTATTCTGAGTTGTTCCGGCTATACTCTGTAGGTTTTAGATTTTCTTAATGATAATTCATTTCCGATATAAGAGAAAACCATGAGAATAAATGTTTTTGCATGTGGTTTGGACTTTTGAAATACAGCAGGAAGCATTTAAAATTTTGTGACAAATGTAATTTCACATCAATGATTTAACGCTAGTCAGTTTGAGTTCTCTTTAATTTTTTAAATAAAATTTTGAAGGAACTCTTCATCTTGGATAATAAAATAAGGTAAAAATTTAAACATATATTACTTTATGATGATAATATGGTGAATTTACAGTGGTTCTCAATCCGCGTATTCAAGATTTGTGGCATTTATTTTCTAAACTAACCATTTATATTTGTATTTCAAAACATCTAATTTTATCTCCTTTGTAAACTATTTGTTTACTCTACAATATTTCTTGCAGGGTTACGGAAATGTAGATAGAGTAGCGCAAACACACATAAAATGGTACTCACTTTTGCCGTAGGTAGATACTTCCATTCCAGTCGTTTACATCCCCGAAGAAGCCTTTTGTTGTTTTGTGATTTAATCCTAAAAAGTGTTTTTTTTTTTTACAAAAATATGGATTTTCAAAGTTACATTAAAATGGTTTTTTTTATTAACTGAAAACGTTAAAGATTAAGGAAGTCTAAAGAGTGAAAGATTTAAGACGTCAGAACACACCTTTTGAGATATTTTACTGCTTCAAAAGAGAGATTTCTGTTTTATAGGTAAAGTTTTTAAGTAACAGGGCGCTCTTTAGGGATTTTTAACCTCAGTTTGCATTTGATACGATTTGTTTCAAATATTTTATTCACTGGAATATAAGTTAGAAACCAGTCTCTTAAACAAAAAAACAATACATTTGAAATAAAAGATTTCTAGTAATAAGGGTTGAAAGTTTGACATTGTTTGGCCGAAGTACTGCACATGTGAACAGCGTGTCAGTTGTCAGTTCCTCACTCAAGTCAACTGCTGCCATAAAACGTATCGTGCATCTGTGTTGTTATGGGTCCTATGGAGCACGGAGGCAACGGGAGGAACTGTAATAATTTTTAATTTAACCAAACCATATTTATGACAAGTACAACTCTGTGAGGGGTCCACTGCGATTATATATCTGGGGAAAATATGCCATCTATGGAACCCATAAAGACACTCTGAAACTTTTACAGTTTTTACAACATTTGTAAAAAAATGAAATATAATTGATGTAGTTACAGATGAGTAATCATTTTAGGTTTATTGCAAGAATACGGCAGGATTAGTAGTGGAGGTTTTTTTGTGAATGCTTTTTAGGGGATAATTTTATTTGAACTAAGACAAAAAAACAAAAACATAATTATAATTTTAAGTTAATAAGTGTGTCTATCTGATGGGACCTGCCAGGTCAGTATGTTCCTGTATATTTTCTTATTTAAACTAGGAATTAATATGTAATAATAGAAAATAAGATCTGTACAGCGCCCTTGAGGTGATTTTTCACAAAAACGGCGCCATAAAAATCTTCCAAATATTATTATTATTATTATTGATTCACTAGGTATTTGACAAAATAGAAGATTCTTTCAGAATTTCCCCAGCGAGAGACCATTCAGAATCGAAACGTTACGTAGCTGGATATGGCTTAAGTTATAGATCTGAATATCCAGGAACATACCTTTTAACCTTCCTTTTGCTCTTCTATTGCTGACATTTTTAAACCGATTTTTAGGTATTCTTTAATCGGGACAATAATTTTTGAATGTTATTCATTTCAATTTTTTTTTTCAGTTTTCTACCTTAAAAAAAACAGGAAGAAATACATATCTAACTGTAGACATAATAATCCCTCTATTACAGGCAATTAGAAAAACATGTTTTTAGTATTTACAAGGTTTTATAAACACTTTTTTATTACTTATCCCCGTTTGCAATAAACTTCGCTTTCGATAACAAATAAGTAATAAAACTAAATATCAGCGTAAATGTGTTAAGTAGGGCTATGTTCGTTGGGAGAAAAGCAATACAATAATCAGTGTGATTTGACTACACTTGCAATAATAATAACAATAATATTTGGATGATTTTGTGCAACGATGTGGCAATGTGCAACGATAACATAATAACCACAAAACAATCTGTGTGTGCATCAGGACCACATGTGTTTCTTATTTCAACATTTATCCTTTTTGCGTCATTTCTGAGTCAGACACTTAAAATATAACTTCCGGCACTTTACAAAAAACAATAGTAGGTATTACAAATTCACATTTTTTGTGTTTGAAAAAACGTATTTATTAGTAGCTAGTAACAAAAATCTTATTTATTTTCAGTTCCATTAGAATAAAACAATTTAAAACACAAAAAAAACAGTTTTATAAAATTACCTTTTTATGGAAGACAACAAAAAAAAACAAAACAATCTAATTTTAAAAATTCATACATTTTTCTGCATCCAAAATATCTAGATACCATCAAAAATATCAGAAGCGGCGTCTTCAGATCAGATAAGTTCGTAGATTTGTTACAAAACAAGATGTGTACTCTATTTTTATGTTGTTTAATTTGTACCTGCTTTAAATGAGACGATTATTTTGTGTCCATTTGTTCAAACCTTATAATACTTCCAATTTATCCATAGAGCACGTTAATTTGACTATGACAATGACTGTGGCAAGTAAACAAAAAGTGCTTTTCGATTATATGAATACATTTTAAGTGTGTGGGTGTTCCAGTAGAAGAGAGGAAGACTGAGGTAGAGTGGAATATACTGAAGACTAGAGGCGAGTGGCTAAGGACCACAGCCAGCGGAAGCTTTGGTGGAAGAGGTCCAATCTTACCCTCTGATGTAGCGCTGTATGATGACGAATTAAACAAGTGAGCACGCTATGTTTTTCTAAGACGTAGGTAGATTAAAAATGTGCACTGAAGGATTAAAACTTCATTTTACCCTTGGGGAAGAATGTATGGAGAGAGAGCTAATTATTTTTACCCAACCTATACAAACTTGCGATAAATCACTTTCTCCGGGTTTTTACGTCGTACACCATGAGAGAGAAAGAGACAACACATATAATACTCCGCTTCTACGTACTGTCACAATGATTTTGGGCTCCTGGGTCACTGCGGGACTCCGCCCACATTTTTATTATGCCACTAAACTTGACACAACTTAACGGTTTTTTAGGTTAGATGCTATATTTTTATTGATATCAATACTGTGAAAAGGTGGTTATACGATTAAACAAAAACATTATGTCGACATGTGCTATGAATGAATGTATCCTAACCTTGGTCTTAGCCACGCCCAGGTCCGCCAAGTCAGGTAAAAATCATAAAAAACTGACTACACTGCCTTGGATTGATACCACTCTATATACTCTGAGATTTTACCACATTAGATCATTACCTACCGCGTCAACGTATATCAGAGGTCGCGGGTTCAAACCCGGCGTGCGCAGATAACTTTGATTTAATTAAGAAGTGTCATAACTCGTAACACATTTAATTCATATAAAATAATATATAGTATATTAACGGCACGTTTCAGAGAGATACTCATAGTATCGTTCGCTCCCATGCCCTAAATCGGAAAAAAAAAAAAATAATAATTAAATAATAATCATAATTTTAAGTTCATAATTGTGTCTATCTGATGGGACCTGCCAGGTAAGTATGTTCCTGTATATTTTCTTATTTAAACTAGGAATTAATATGTAACGATAGAAAGTAAGATCTGTACAGCGCCCTTGAGGTGATTTTTCACAAAAACGGCGCTGTACAAATCGTCCAAATATTATTATTATTATTATTATCGTCTTGGTGAAAGACCACCGTTCAGAATCGAGACGTTGCTTGAAATGGCTTTAGCCGTGATTGGTGACCTGATCTGAATAGCCAGGTATTTCTCAACTTTTTCCATCTCCTTCTATTCCCCACTACTTTCAGCCTTACAACATACCTTATTAGGGATGCCATAGTCTCACTGACCTTAGACGATTGGGAGCAGTTGGGACAAAAAAAATCTATGTTTAGATTATGCGCATTTTAGCTAATGAAGACGCAATATTGCGTATGAAATAATACACGGTGACTGACTAACTGGTAACACTGATAACAGCGAATTTATCAGAGTACGTAAGACAATATAATTTTACCATTATACGACTAAAATACATAATGTTATCGTAACTCGACGAATTTCTCCTTTTGCTTTTATTTTCTCGATAGGTGAAAGGCACTTGAGATAAACATTAAATATTACAATTTGTATTTATAACGCGAATGAGATTAGCAAGAAAATGTATAAACTTTTCTATTGTTCTTTTAGCGGAGTCGGCGCTGTGAGTTTCGAAAGCCAGCCTGTGTACTTGTTCTGCCTTAAAGGATTACGAGCTTCCCGGAAGGAAGGAAGAGTGTCTCAAGGGCGTAGATATTGTGGCAAGAATAAAAATAAATGTGGAATTATAAACAGGTCTCTGTAAAGCGTCCTTTGTAAGCTTTTGAAGTTTACTTGATTTGAAAGTGCCATGTTATTTTAGATTTTGAAATTTAATTTAATTTATACGAGTAGCTGAGAACATAATAAATGGTATGTTGGTTCTTAGTACCAATATATTCGAATAATCTGTTTGTAATATTAATTATAATATAGTGTGTCACATTGCATAAAATGTTCACTCTCGTCAATCGACTAGGTACACGATTAATACATTTACAATTTCTTTTTAATGATAGTCACAATTAATTAGTAAAAAATCATTAGTTAAAGTTGATGAATTTGAAACGCAAAGCATGTTCAAAGGTGATCAAAAAATTATAATGAATATTTTATTTTAGAATATTTGAATGTTATTTTTTAATTTTGTGATTTTTGAGGTAATATTTTACTAAACTGGCGCTAAAGGCGTACCGCTGATAGATCCGTTGTACTTTAAAAAGTTCAGTGATGCACAACCCGCGGCCCGCGGGTCCATTTCGTACGGCCTACTTAGCTAAATAAAAAAATCATAACGTTTGCGGTAATTCTAATGAATAAAAAAACAAGAACTAAAATTTTCAAAAACAATAAACAAATTTCAAACACAACATATATAATTTAACTAGAAAGGTAAGGCAAATCTTTGTAAAGAAAAAAAATAGGTCCTTTTCGGGTCAACAAAATGTTTTTCGAATGTTGTCCGATACATCAACATTATCATCAGAAAAGAGTTCTGATATTTTAAGTCTTAGATCGAATTTCTGGGTGCAATTATTAAAATAGTTAATGCCCATAATTGGCTATGATGACAAGCATTTTCACGTTTTAAAAAAAATATTTTTGAATGATTATGAGCGGCAGCATTTATTAATTTAACCCTGAACATTAAAAAAAAATTGGCGCTCTCTGTATACCAACGATAGATCATATATTAATTAGGTACGGTTTTATAATTGACGAAAAGGTTTTGCGACTCCATTTTACTTGGAAACGCTGATTTTCCTAATGATAAAAGTCAACCCTAGTAATTGTTTTTACCTTGAGTCTAACAACGGCGCTTTATGTATGCGTGCTGCGATTGATTTATTAAATGGTTACCTTCTTGTATATAGTATTTTTTTAAATTTAAAATTCATGTAATGTAAACAAAATACCACCATCCGCCACGCTTGCATCCTGTGCAGCCCGCGAACATTTGAGAAAAATATAAAGTGGTTTTTCAGTTAAAAAGGTTGTGCACAACTGTTCTAAGCGGCGCTGTCCTTTTTAAAAAAACAATTGTACATTATTTAATTTTGTGACTCATCTCAATTTTCCTTGCTAGATATGTATCTAAGGAACAACTCTGCATACTTAACTCAAAAATTGTTTTTTTTTACTCATTCCGTTCTTCCTTTCGCACGCAGAATTATTATAATAAAATAAACTAACTAACCATCACGCCGTTTCTCCGTGGGGGTAGGCAGAGAGGACAGACCGCCATATAACTCTGTCTTCGCACACACTCCTTGCTTCATTCACATTCATACATTGTCTCATACATTTTCTTCTGTTATTTTGATTCTTCACATGACCCGATTCAAGTATTTGATTTACTTGATCGTGCCATGTCTTTCTAGGGCGTCCTCGACTTCTTCTTGTTCCATTCTGTAATAAAATAAAACTAATTAATAAAGATATATATTACAAAGCTCTTTACTGGGAAGGTAGTGACAATATTTGAAAAAATCCTAATGGTATAAATAAATTGAGCAGAAATTTTTCGAACTATCTAAAAAGTTAAAGAAAGCACGTCTTTTGAGCTAAAATGTAACCCAAAATACGAATAATGTCTTTCACGCACGAAAAATAATCTACGCCCTGTACCATTGTCGTTGGCATGTTCATGCCCAGTCGTAGAGGGTTGCAAAAAGTGGCACCATTAGTAAAATGAGATCCCAGGAAAACAATTGGTCGGGATCACGACAGCCACACGCCGACTGTTTCTACCTTCCGCCGTCGCCTGCCCTTTGTTCGTCGCCCGCGACGGGTGGCAATATTTCTTTGGACTTTTTCTGCTTTACACCATTCGTGACTCTAAGTTTTGAGTTAAACCATCTGAAGATTGATTGCCAACAAGAGAAATTACGATGGTTACGAGCTTGGAGAAACAATATATGGAGAGAGAGCTAATTATTTTTACCCAACCGATACACACTTGCGATAAATCACTTTCTCCGGGTTTTTATGTCGTACACCATGAGATAGAAAGAGACAACAAATATAATACTCCGCTTCTACGTACTGTCACAATGATCTTGGGGTCCTGGGTCACCGCGGGACCCTGCCCACATTTTTTATTATGCCACTAAACTTGACACAACTAAACGGTTTTTAGGTTAGATGCTATATTTTTGTTGATATCTATACTGTGAAAAAGTGGTTATACGAATAAACAAAAACATTATGTCGATATGTGATATGAATGGATGTATAAATACTAAATAATGTATAAATACTCTAGCCTTGGTCTTAGCCACGCCCAGGTCCGCCGAGTCAGGTAAAAATCATCAAAAACTGATTACACTACCTTGGATTGATACCACTCTAGATACTCTAAGGTTACGAGTTACCATGCGACAGGCATCAACTATGTATGATTTTAAACTGTTCAAAGGTACGTTTTGCAAATGGACGATAGACTGATTTTCAATGAGATATCTTAGCTTTTATTTTCATTGAGACAGAAGTAAAGTCAAGTGAATCGAATACTTGAATCGGGCCATGTGAAGAGTCAGAATAACAGAAGAGTATGTATGAATGTGAATGAAGGAGTGTGTGTCAAGACAGAGTTGTACGGCGGTCTGTCCTCTCTGCCTACCCCTGCGGTGAAACGGCGTGATGGTTAGTTAGTTAGTATAGAAGTAATGCATGCATTAAATATGTTAAACATGTTAATACTTAAATGTGCAGTGGAGGCATCTACTGCAGATATGGGGCATACCGGTGCAAATAGATATCGTTCTTTAGTTTCTCTTTTGACCACCTTCTTCTTTATTTAATCTTTTGAGGGCCTGCACAGATAAGTGTGTCGAGTTGTACCATTATATCATAGTATTTACTAGTAGTAGAGTACATCGATTTGTATATTTTTAGACATAGTTGAAACTAGCATCAATTTGACTGGTAATAACCTAGCTACTAAGCTGAGTGGACAAACGCGTTAGATTCCCATCTGGGCGTCGTGGGTTCAATTCCTCTGATAGCTTAGTTCTTCATCATTGCACTAATAATATATTCCGCTTATTACGATGGTAGTAAGAGTTTTTTTTAATATTGTCAGGTTATTTGTAATTTATCTTTCTTAAAAAAAAAAAACGTTATACCAAAGAATTTACTAGTAATATAGTATATAACACGTTTTTGTAATTAAAAAAATGTAAACTGCTTCAGGCTGAAGTCGTAAAGGGTAAAGATTGCACTAATGACGGCCAACCTTTGATAGGAGAAGAAACCAGACGATAAAGAACGAACAATCGATGATTTTTTAAAAATAAATAGCATGTGCTTCATTTTTGACCGTAAACGGTTTTTTCATAGCTGCATAGCTCACAATGGAAATAAAATCGAGAACTAATACTTAAAAAATCTTATTTCAACCTGAAAATTTAGATAATTTTCACAAATTTCAGCTTATTGAAATACTGCATCAAACAACTTTAACAGTCCTTAATTGTTTGTTTCTGTTATATTTTTTGTTGTTTATTTACTCTACAAACCTTGTGTTATAATTATGTCCTAATATTTATTACTATAACTAATTTTACACAAATACTGCTGAATTGTAAAAATTAAACATTATTTTATTATAGGATTGAAATTCCCTCATCAAACACAAGCACCTTGTTATTTATGGTGTGAAACAGTTTAAATGCTTATTTTATAATACACTGTGCAATAATTTGTAGCAATTATCTTATTTAAAAAAATAAAAAATATTAAATAATAAAAAAATAATAAAACTGGAAAAATTGCATTGAACTTTAAAATTAATACCAAAAATCTACCTAAATTTCATGATGCCAGAGCTCACCGTAAGATGACAGATTTCTGCTTTATGTGTGATTGTTTTCCGGAACCTTCACTCGGTAAATAAATAGTGTTGTCGAGACAGGAAAGTATCGTGCGTTGGATCCGTTTTCGGGTTCACTGACAACACGAATAACGAATAACGGATAACGGATAAGCGCTTTATTTTCGCGAATGCTCGATCATGTCAACAAATGGAAATGATACCGTGCCAACTAGCACTTAATTACCGTAACATACCTAATAACCGAACACAGATAATTCAATTTTCAAGGCGCACGCATAGAGCGAGAGCGCGGAGCGAAGTTCCGAACCATTTAACCCTTCCACAACACGATCTCCTGGCAATGTCCCAGACTTTTGATTTTTACCCTTAAAAGTCATTCTTTAAGTGATAATAAAGTTTTTTTTGTATGTTCATAGCTCAGAGCAATAATATACCAGGAGGGATAGCTTGTGTAGTAAGGATTGTTGATTTTTCCAGACTCGGGCGTAGCTAGGGCTAGGGCTAGGGTATTTATTCATCCATTCATAGCACATGTCGATATAATGTTTTTTTTATTTGTATGACCACTTTTTAACAGTATTGTTATCAACAAAAATATAGGATATAACCTAAAAAAACCGTTGAGTTATGTCCTGTTATGCCGCATAACAAAACCTAGCGGGCGGAGTCGCCGGAGATGCGGGAGACGGAAAACATGCTTACATATCGAAAAGTGGTGCGATATTATGTGACAGCTTGTAAGGAGAAAGTGATTTGTCGTAAATTTGCATAGGTTGGGTAAAAATATTTGACTCTCTCTCTTGCTCTGAGGTTCATAGTTTTTACGCGGTTGTTTTTTTTTTGTTTTTTTGTTGTTTTTTTTGTGAAAAATCACCTCAAGGGCACATTTATTTACTATTGAATATATTTAACATAATTTAAAATATTATTTTCTCTGTTTCCCACTTTCGACAGAAGGAAAATCAGTACCTACTTACATAACTACAAAATCTTTTCACACCTCTTATAACCTATAACTAGTTTTATAACGCGTTAATCATCAATAGAACATTGTATTTATCACAATATTCATTTCAATACACATTTATACATATAGCCTAGAAGGTAATTTAAGAGTGGGAAAGCTGTATTAAAAACAGAATCTAATATTCAATTAGATTGTAGTGGGGCTAGTTTGAAAAATATGCTTTTTTGTATACAGAAAATACAATAATTTATATAGATGACATTGTACAGAATATACAATATTGTTAAATGAGGATTTGAAACAGAAAATACAACGTTGTACACAGAAGATTTAAGCCTCAGCACTAAACAATAGCACTAAACGTCACTTTGTAGCATTTTAATACAAGCAATACTACATGTGATTTATTTGTAAATTTTCTATATGTAGATAAGAAAATATCAAAGGTTTACAGCGAATAATTTCTTTAAATTGAATGAAAAACATACTAAAATGTCTGTAAAAGGTGCATTTTAAAAACTAGCGAAGGCATTTTTGAACGTTTTTCCTAAAATTCCGGTATGCATTTCAAAAATAATTTCAAAAATTACTGCTTAAGAATTGTATTCACTGGAAATCTTAGATATTTTCCCAACTATCCGTATCGAATTTACAGATAAATCATTTGTCAAAGTGTGTATTTTTGGGTGCTGACCCCTAATGCAAAATAAACAAAATTGCAAACAGAGGACTTAATATGGGATATACAAGTTCTACCTAGATGTATAAATACAGAAATATCACTGCGTATTGCATGTATTTAGATGGGTTAAGCATTTAAGACGCTCGATTTTCACGCGAAAGAGATTTTCCATAATTTCAGATTTCCATTTTGCCCGTGCTTGGCCGTGAAATAAACCGCCCGACACGCGAACTTTCCCGCCGGAACGGAAGTTGTGGCCGGTGCGTGCTAAGCGCTGGAGCCTTGGCGCTAGCCCACTGAACAACTAAACCGATAGAAATGTTACGGGCGCATCTAGTATGCCCGAAGTAAGATCAATTTCTGATGTAGAATTATCTAAAAAAAATAATAAAACTTTTTCGAATATGGAATTTCTTGAGCAGATAAACAATTTCATTGACCCGTCTGGGACACTAGCACGAACATTCAATATAAAAACGATATCATAGACTTGTATAAAAAAATATCGGTGATTAGTGTCGACTAGCTAAACGCATAAATCTTCGTTAGCATTATTTGTCAGATGACATAGACTAATATATTGTTAGTTTGTCGAGCCTGTTCGTTCCCTAGACAAGTTTGTCTAGATGTCAACAATTTTGCGTATAAAGGCTGATTCACACCAACGTCCGGATCCGCTCAGTGCCGATATTGTTGCGCAAGAGAGCTTATTGATATGGTATGAATATCGATCAAGGAGTATGTGCCAAGACAAAGTTGTATAGCAGTATATCCTTCTGCCCACCCTTGTGATATTTAACCACTTATTTAGTTAAATAATTATTTTGAAGTGTAAAAATACTTACTACGCAGATTTTTTTTTTTTATAACCTTTTTTTTATCATTATAATTAATAATTAATAAAAATATTATTTAGTGATAAAAATGGTTTTTGATAAAAAAAAATCTGCGATGTTAGAATTTTTACAATTCAAAATAATTATTTAACTAACTAAGCAGTTAAATATCACAAGGGTGGGCAGAAATATATACTGCCACACAACTTTGTCTTGGCACATACTCCTTGATCGATATTCATACCATATCAAAAAGCTCTCATGCGGAACAATATCGGCACTGAGAGGATCCGGACGTTGATGTGAATTAGCCTTAAATTACAATTATTGGCTGCTTTTCAATGAACGGAAACAAATTTGAACTTTGGGAAACGGAGTAATTTTTATTTATTTTATAGTGAATACCACACAAGAGTCCCAACTGCCATCAACCGTTTAGAGCCAGTGAGATTATGGCATCCCCAATCGGGGTATGTTGTGAGGTTGAACGTAGTGAGGATGGGGAAGAGGAAGGTTGGAAAGTACGTGGCTATTCAGATCTGGTCACCAAACACGGCTTAAGCCATTTCAAGCAACGTTTCAATTTGAATGATGGTCTTTTACCAGGGCGATACTTAGTTTCTACCACTCTGGAACGTGCCGCAAATATAGTATGTATTATTTTTACATGAATTAAATGTGTTATGACACATATTAATTAAATAAAAGTTATTGCGCACGCCGGGTTCGAACCCGCGACATCTGGATTCGCAGTCGAGCGTCTTACCACTCGACCGCGCAGGTCGCCAGTTATTCAGGATATCACGGGTAATGGCTAACTACAATTGGTAAATAAAACAGTAGCTGCCTGAAGAAGTAATTTGTAAAACGAACGCGTTTGAATTACAATTATTGTCAACGCAATAAATAAAATATTTATAAATAGGACGATTTTTTTCCCGACATTAACTAAATAACAAACCATCACGCCGTTTCTCCGCAGGGGTAGGCAGAGAGGACGGACCGCCATATAACTCTGTCTTGGTACACACTCCTTGTTCATTCACATTCATACATCGTCTCATACATACTCTTCTGTTATTCTGACTCTTTAAATGACCCAATTCAAGTATATTGATTTACTTGCCTTGTCTTTCTCGGGCGTCCTCGACTTCTTCTTCCATTCACTTTCGCGTCATATATTCTTTTGCTTCTTTCTTCGTTCATTCGCTCTGCATGCCCAAACCATGTAAGCGTCCCTTTCTTGATCCTATTCATTACGCTCAGATCAGCCTTGCATTCTTTCCGGATATCCACATTTTTAATACGGTCATACATGGTTTTACCGCACATACGTCTCAAGGATCTCATTTCCACAGCATTCAGTTTACTTTCATCCTTCCTCTGTCAGTTCCATGCCTCACTGCCATACATCAGGGTTGGTATAAGTACTCCATTGTGGACTGCTAGCTTCGCTTATATGGACAATTTCTTATTTGCGTCAACAGCGTTCAGTCCTCCATTAATGGAGTTTCCTGCATTCACTCTTCTTTCAATATCCTTATCAGCCTTTCCGTCTCTCGTAAACATACTTCCCAAATACACAAACTCATCCACTTGCTCCAAGTATTCATCATTCACAACTATATTGCACGCTGTTCTCGTACTCTCTCTTTCAAACACCATGATTTTGGAGTTACTTACATTTATCATCAACTCATTTTGTACACATACTTTGATATTAATAAACATATTGACATGAAGTCTGGAGTGCTAGTGAAATCGGTAAACTTACTTCAACAGCTTAGTTTGCCTTATCGACTCTGTCGCATCAATTTATTTTTTAAATCGGGACAGATCACACTTCTAGGGATTTGTGTTCGGTGTGCTAGGCGCTTACGTGGTGGCAATAATCGGGTATTTACGGCACAAAGAGCGCGCTACCTTTCGGTAGAAGTCCGATATTGCCTAGACATTTTTTACAAATTTATCAACACATTCTTTGAAGCTCGTAATTCAAAGAAAGCGAGGTAAACGTCTGCTTTAATGCCCTCATAAATCTGCAAGAATTTGACGGTCGTTCACGGGATTGATTGCGAAAAAAAATGTGTTTACAAGCGTTGAGCTCAGGTATTCACATCGTGTTTCGAATAATATTATGTACCGGTGTTTTTAACAAGCCAAGCGTAAACCTAATTATATGGTGAATTATTATCTTCTTTTAATACTTTGTCGGCTTTACTTATTAAATTTTTACGCGCCAGTTCAGCGTTGGTTTAGTTAAGCCGTACGCAGGTCATTAAATTAGGCGCATAAGCCGTGGTTATAAGTCTTATCGATCTTACGCCACGAGTAACATTTACACCGCGTTTATAAGTAAGTCAATTGGAGAAATTAGTAATTTTGTGATATTAATGCATAGGTACTATAAATTTAACTGACAGTAAAGCAGAAAATCACGCGAAGGATGAGCTCTGGCGTCATGAAATTTGCACAGTTTGTTTTTGTAGCGGTTTTAAATTTTCTTTTTCTTAGCAAAAATAATATGGAAATGATGTTGCGACATGACAGTAGCTGAGTTGATCTAAACATTTTACGAGATATAGCAAATTTCATGACTCCAGAGCCCACCGGTCGGGGAGTTTTTTTTGCTTCGTGAACATAGACTTTCAACTTTGTTATTATTGAACGCCTTTTGAATCGAAATTGAACCCAAATTTTTCTGAGTCAGAGTCAAATACGTATACCATTACGCTACGCAGCATTGTTCACATATGTTAAAGTTGTTGGGTTGTGATATCATCTTGTTCTAACTCTATTTTTTGATAATTATGTAATGTAAAATATAAATAGATCTCAGGAGAATTAAGTCACAAAGCAACAAAGAAGTTCAAAATAACCTTCTGAATCATGCCACTTAATAGCGAAAATCTCGACTTATATCTCTTACGTCTTGGGGGTATTTCAAGGAAACCCTTCTATTATTAACCGACGTTGATTTCACTGAAATGGGTCAAACGGGCAAAAGCCAGAAAGTAAATCACAAATATCAGGAATCATTTCAGGTGTGTCAAGTAAATGATCCAAGTCCTAGTAGCATTTAATGAACTAGTCCACTGATGACGTAATTAAGAGTTGTTAAGAATATGTACCGCTTGCAAACTTACAATTCATAATATAAAATACGTATACGACTTGTGAATATGCAATGAAAAAGTACAAAAATACATAATTAATAAAATATTAAAATAATTTATTTTTTTTTAAATTTTAGGGGGCGCCAAGGGGGTGTACATCAGATGACGTCATCAATCCCGTCCGCAATTGTATCCCGGGCGGTATCTCTGACATCTGAGCCGAGCCGGAGTGTTTGCTTGTGTGGAGTTACTGGTTATTCATTTTTCAAATCGATTTAATTTTACGAATATACTAAGAAAATCTAGAAAATCTATCACGAAAAAAAGATAAAGTCTGGCTTAAATGGAAAACATATAAAGGTCTTTCCGACTACCGTGAATTTTCTTTCTTGCGTGCTGCACACAAAAAGTTGAGTAGTGAAACTCGAAAGTCGTTTTTCGATACCATTGAAAGTTCATTGCAAAACAATATCAAAAGTTTTTGGACATATGTATCTTCACTAAAATCGTCTGATGGATACCCTGCTGCTATGTCCTTTGAAGGCCATAAATCTAATGATACCCAAGAAATTTGTCACATGTTCTCTAATTTCTTTAAGTCAACGTTTGAACCTGCCTCCATCAATGACACAATCGACATCGACCCACCTGAATCAGTTTATGACTCTGGATTTGCACACATTCACACGATTCAACTAACTGAAAAAGATGTGCTATTAAATTTAAAATCACTAGATATAAACAAGGGTGCAGGTCACGATGGAATACCGGCGTTTTTCCTTAAATCAGCTGCGTCGTCACTGTGTGTGCCTCTTACTATATTATTTAATAAATGTCTGAGTGAAGGGGTTTTCCCTGCCAGGTGGAAATTGGCCTATATCATACCGGTCCACAAGGGTGACTCGCGTCATAATGTGGAAAACTATAGACCAATCTCCATTCTCTCCGCGATCCCAAAACTCTTGGAAAGACTTATCCATGACAACATATATCCGCAGCTTGCCGCCAAAATTATAGATCAACAACACGGGTTTGTCAAAGGCAAGTCTACCACGAGTAATTTACTTATTTATTCAAACTTTTTATTTACCAACATGGATCGAGGCCACCAGGTTGATTCAATTTACTGCGACTTCAAAAAGCTTTTGATAAGGTTGACCATCTTATTCTTATTAAAAAAATTATGTACAACGGAATTAGGGGAAATTTATTACGATGGTTTGTCTCATACTTAACAAAAAAGACAGCAAGCTGTGTCATTACGAGGACATACTTCTAAATGGGAACCAGTTACCTCTGGCGTACCACAGGGATCCATTCTGGGTCCGCTGTTATTTATACTTTTATCAATAACGTTACCAAATGTTTTTCGCACTGTTTGTTTCTCTTGTACGCTGATGATATAAAAATATTTGCTGTTGTTAGGAACTTGAATGATTGTCTGCTCATCCAAAGAGATTTAGTAAGGTTTGAAGCGTTTTGCAATGAAAATAAAATGTATCTAAGTTTCAGCAAATGTAAACAAATAAGTTTCACTAAAAATCAGAACGCTATAATACACAATTATTACATTGGTAACTACCCACTCGAGCGCGTTTATAGTATAAGGGACCTAGGCATACTTTTTTGATTCCAAACTTCATTTCGATGCACACATTGAGAATATTGTGAACAAAGCCTACTGTATGCTAGGTTTTGTTTTCAGAAACAGCCGTGTATTTCGAAAACCTGAAACCTACCTTCTTCTTTACTATACGCTGGTCCGTTCTCAACTTGAGTACTGCGCCCCCATATGGACTCCACTTTACGCCGTCTACGAAGATAAAATAGAAAGTATCCAAAGGAAATTTCTATATTTCCTTAATTACAAAATGAGCGCACCTAGACGGGGATACATAGATATGCTATCCAACTATAACGTCTCCACTCTGTATAACCGGCGAATACACCTTGATCTCACGACCCTGTTTAAAGTTTGCAATAAAATAATTGACTGTCCTACCTTAGTAAACCTAATCAACCTCAAAATACCACCCAGAACAACTAGACTTAAGGACTTATTTCACATTAGCCGGGCACGCACAAATGCTGGTGTCAGGGATCCAATTAGAAGAATGTGCGATTTATATAATCAACATCAAACTTCAATGAATTCCGACATATTCTTTGATACAAGTGGTACATTTGGTAGAAAATTGAAGGCTGTGTTCACTTAGAAAAAAAAAAAAAAAAAACAACTTAGTGTACTTATTATTTTTAATTTAATTCTTTCTTAGACACTGCATTTTCTTTATTTTTTTCTTTATTTTTCTTCTCTCTCTGTAACCCTTAATTAATCGATTTACTTTTATTTCCCTTTAAATTTGTAAACAAATATTCGGTAGAGATGCATTTATCAGCTACAATATGTAAATCAGTAAGAAATGTTTGTGATACAGGCTAATTCTCCAGTGTATGTATTTATATACTTGTTATTAATTTACTGTCTGTATCTGTATTTTCTTCATTAATAAATAAAAAAAATAAAAAAAAAACACACGTGTTCTGAATCAACGGTTGTTGTTTAATGCACATGTATTCCCATATGCACTCCTTAATGCTGTTTTTTTTACTATACTTAAATATTATTTTATATGGCAGACAGAGTATTGCACCCACAATTTTATTATTATTATATTTGAAAATTTGTTTAAAGTCACAATTATTGTATTGGACATCCTCATGTAAAAAATAAAATATTATGCAGTGGTGAAATGTTTGTTGGTCAACGGCATTTTCTGGTAAAATAAAATAAGTATTTGCTATTGTTTAAATTAATAATAAATATATGGTTTTATTAAACACGCATTGTTAATTAAGAAAATGAATAACGTTAGTCTAAGTTACCTACAAAAACATTTCAAAAGCTGTTTATTTTCACAGTGTTATTAATTTGTTATTATTCCACTATGAATACTTTTGACTTGTTATCATTATGTTAAAAGATGACGTCGCGAGTTGAAAGTAGTTGCGTTTTTTTAGAAATTCTATACAAATACACGACGCCAGAGCTCATCGTTTGAGAGTGTTACCTGCTTCAGCACACTGATTTATTAGTTGAAGGTTTATGGCAAACATTATTATTGAACAATCTAAATTGATAAAACTGGTCCCAATGGCAAAATACCAAATGATTTCTTGGAAGAGGCGTATTTTCCGGTCCATTGATATTCGACTGCCATCTGTAAGAAACCTAGATCTGTAAGTATATACCATATACCTACTTTTTTGTTATTTGGTTTAATATCCTTATATCCTATAGTTGTGAGTAAATTGCAGTATACTTAGTGGTTAGACACAGTTAGTACCTAGCTGTTGATGCATAAGTTAAGATACCCAGTATCTGGTGGGTCCCCCTTTTTTTCTCTCTAAAGACGCACAGCATTGTCATGTGAATGGACCATTTTGAATGGCGCCGCTCCTTCTCGGCTGGATGGAGATGAAAACAGCCGTGACATCACCACTAGTCACTTGATCAAAGGTATTCGTTTCGTCTCCCAAAGCCTAAAGCCCACGGGCATACAATTGGTCATTTCTGGGATAAGAATGCTATATTATTCTTCTCAAAATGCACATGCATATTAATATAATATAATATATGTTGCAGTGCAATAAAAGTTCGACAATTTTTTCCCTCTATTTTTCCTCGTAATACTTACAAAAATGTAACCTAATATTTTTTTACATATATTAAAACATTATTAAATAGCTCCTCTCTTGGCCGCATGTGTGTAAAACTGATTTTTTTGTGGAACGTTTCCTTTGTGGGTTTATTTGAAAATAAATCATTCTTTACCCTGTGAGAAGGGTTTTTTAAGTGAATTTTATAGATATGCAACCATTTGATTATGTCAACGTCTTAGGACGGGATGACCACAATTATGAAATAAAATTCAAAAACAATATTTTGAAAATATGTACATGTGTTCCTACGTAAAATTTCCTGTGTAAAACTGCAAAGATTATTTTTCGGTAAATGTTTAGGTTAGGTTTGTAGAGGTTAGGTTAGTATGCGTTAGCTAGAAGAGTAACGAGTTTTTTGGAACTTGAACAATACAGGCTCAGCCGGGGAGCCATTGCTTATTTCTGATTTTTATCAATTATTGGACTCGACAAGTTAAGATTCAATTGTAAAACCAGAGATTTAGCAGGCTTCTACGGACTTCTTCTACTGCTTATGTTGAATATGTATAATATTACATTGTGTATTAGAAACACGCTGTAAGACATAACCCCGGAGGTAACGCGATGGGACCTGCTTTATCATTGTCTCGGCTCTTCCCCGTTGATGAAATGGTCCCCGCGAGGAACAATTCCGCCTTCGCTTGTTTCCCGCCACAAAGGGCGTCACCTCGCGACGCCATTATTATCATTTCCCGCGGATTTCTTTATTCCTGGCTATGAATGTGGTACGAGCTGGGATATTTAAGTTTTCCGAGCAGGTTTCCTTTTTAAACTATGGTATTTAAAATTCGCCGACCTTTCTTCTAGAATCTTTGTTTATCTCTTAAGAATTTAGTAGCTGTGTAACACACTTATCTTTTCAGGTGGCCAAAGTAAGAAAAAACGAATAACCTGTAGTTTTTTTGTATCCACAAAATAAACCTTAGCGACGCCACTGACTGCAATGTTAAGTATGTCGATTTGAACTGCCAATTGTACTGTACTGGTATTTTTAATCAGTTAAATTCTTTTAGTTTCGCTCCCATGCCCTAAATCGGAAAAAAAAAAAAAAAAAAATATTTTTTTTTTTATTATTATTTTATTATTATAATATATATATATTATAATAATAATTAAATAATAATCATAAATTTAAGTTCATAATTGTGTCTATCTGATGGGACCTGCCAGGTAAGTATGTTCCTGTATATTTTCTTATTTAAGCTAGGAATTAGTATGTAACGATAGAATGTAAGATCTGTACAGCGCCCTTGAGGTGATTTTTCACAAAAACGGCGCTATACAAATCGTCCAAATATTATTTATTATTATTATTATTTCAAAGCTCCATAGCTAATGATGAAAATGATATTGTAAGCTAAAATAGTCCTAAAAATTCCAGACAGTGACAGTGATCCAGTGCTGCGATAATTTCATGACTTTCCGTGGTTTTAATTAACGTGAACTGATTTTTTAATATATTTTAAAATGGTTTGAAAATTGTTTTAATAATTAAGAATATTTGTTAAAACTGCGCACGTTTCATAGCTATATTAGTTGCTCAGTGAAAAATCAGGAAGATTTTGTTTATAAAGTTCGCGGCTTACAACAGTGTTTTGCTGCATACTATAAGGAAATTTTCTGCCAAAATAAATGGTTTTGTGACCTCAAATATTATCCCAATTTTGTTGTTAGAACCTTGTACTTTCCGGCCAAATAAATAAAGACAAAAAAAGAGTTTTTACGATAAAAACATGATTTGAATTATAATTTGAATTGATTTATTTTGTTGTTTTGAAGATCATAACTTTTGGAAAAAAACAGCGGATCTTTTCCTTCTGTTCTGATGGTAAATATTCCGTGAGCTAGTTTCATAGAATAAGATTAAAGTTCTAGATTTGATTATTTCTAATTTTGTAACTGTTAATTCGTGGTGGAATTCCATTTTAATAATTTCATAAATCAAATTTATAACTTTATTCTAAAAATAAGTGAAATAAAGTTATAAATTTGTTTTATAAAAATCATTCTAGATTCGAGGCTAACCGACCAACCCTCTCGCTACTTCCTAACAGGAGTATGTAGATAGTCATACAAGATTATTTTAGCAGTCAATCGTTTACTTCATTCATATTACTGTTAAACATTTTTACATCGTCTCATACATTCCCCTCCGTTTCAACTTTTTGAATCTTTTGATTTTGCCATGTTAATGCATTTTCCTGATACTCATTTCTCCATTTATCTGTTGAATATGGCCCTTATGGGAATTCTCCCACGAAAACGGCGCTATAGAAGTAATCCACTTATTATTATTACTAAGCATCATCCAATACTAAGCAATAACCTCATACATGACGGCCTGCGTGGTCGAGTGGTAAGATGTTCGACTACGGATCCAGAGGTCATAGGTTCAAACCCGGCGTGCGCAAATATTTTTTATTTAATTAACATTTGTCTTAAGTCATTTAATTCATACAAAATAATAAACAGTATTTAATAATAATATACCTGGTGAAAGACCAGCATTCAGAATTGAAACGCTGCTTGAAGTGGCTTTAGCCGTGTTTGGTGACCAGATATGAATGGCCAGGTACTTACCAACCTTTCTCTTTCCATCTAGTTTCCCTTCCCACTACCTTCAGGCTCACAACATACCCTAATTAGGGATGCCATAGTTCCACTGTCTCTAGACGGCTGGGAGCAGTTGGGACTCTTGTGGGGTATTCACAATAAAAAAATAAAAAAAACACGATCCGATCGTACATTGGTTGAAGGCAAATATTATGCCTCAGGGAAGGTATTGTCACTTCAACGAAGTTTGATAAAAGTGTTATATACATTCGGCTGCTGGTGGGTACCTATAGTATGATCTATAACAATGATTTTTTTTCATTTAAAACAAATGTTTTCATAAAATATAAAAACATGGACTTCTCAAAAAAACATGCTCCTCTTTTCAGATTTCAGTCTCCGGAGAGCATTTCATCCACGAACACAGTTGAAGAATTTCCCGGCTTTTCCTATTCACTCATTTTAAATACTCATCACTTTTCCGCTCGATATAATCTCTTAGTACAGTGACGAGTGATTGCAACCTTCCTTATATATCTCCCTACTGTTCTATCTACCTACTCTTTACTTTACACACATATCTGGGTGGAAGAATACAGAAAGAAGAATGAAAAATGGGGAAGAGAAGACAAAGAACCAGATAGAGAACCCCTGACTACATAATGTAAGTATGTCGATCTGTATGTTGCTGAATTATTTTTAGAAATTGACGAAAAATAGATCACTACCCTACCTTCTTAACGTTTTAGTACATGTGTTCAATTTGACAACAAATTTGATGAATTCATTTAGAATATAAAATATTACAAAATCAGTTATTGATGGAGCGCTTGTCAGGAAAATGTTGCTTCTTATAAAGTTTGTGAATAAAAATGTTGGAATATTTTTCGCCTTTTTCCCTAATACTTTCTTCTTTTCAAATAATAAATTCACAACTTGCATAATGATTAATCTTTCGATAAATTCAATAAGAGAAGATACCCGGGAAGTATCATTAAATGACGCGTCAAAATTTATCATTTATTATTTATTTTCTTTGTAAATCTACAAAAATATCACAGTGAACTTGGTGAAAAAAAAACCTGTTCCTTTTACTTTCAATAAACCATTTATCAAAACTGAATGCTCATGGTTAAATTATTGCGGCAGGTATTTTCTGTACATAAATAACGTTGAATGACGATAATAATAAAGGATTTGAGAACCCCTACGTTAAAATCATTTGTAATTTTGTTAAATGTTAAGGCAGGAAAAAAATGGAGATTTAAAATACTTATTTTACTACCCAGAATCGCCTAAGTTTTAAATACTGTATTTTTGAAAACTATTTTTCTTCTTGAACAATCAGTGAAAAATATGGTGTGTTGTCTTATTATTAAATATTAAATAGGCGTTTCAAAGCTCCAAAGTTTTTTCTTGATGGTTGTCCCTGACTCATCTCAACCCTTATCTTATGAGGAAACACAATCACCCTCATTCATCAATTAAATATGGTTAATTATTAAATTAGGTAACGTTTTGAAAAAAAATGGACCTAGCCATTCCACAAAATAGAGCTGTGCAAATCGCATAATGCCTGAGCTCACCGTTCGAGGGTTTTTGGTACATCGGTACAAATATTACCTACTGAATAGCTATTTTTAATTTATACCAACTTATATAAATTATCATATATTTTTTTCAATATTTTCGTGGAAAGCAATCACTTTGTGGTTTGACATATTTAATAATAATAAAATAATTAATTTGTATAAGACTGTTTTATTAGTCCAGTAGTCCAATATTATATATATTTCCTGTAAACTTACTAAAATTTATCATTATTCTTTGATCACCTTCTTTTCTTTACGTGATAACACAATGTTATTCTATTGTTTTATCACTGTTATCTTATTTTATTTTATGTTGTGTTCTCCCTCTGTATGTATATATAACCATACACTTTGTATTTTTTGTTTAAGTTTAATTTTGTACCCTGACGATGCTTAGGCTAAGCGAAGCCGGCTGGTCATAAAAAATAAAATTAAATCTGTTGTCTTAAACAAAGTTATTTTTTTCATTTTCATTAACATTTTTTCTTTTTCACCATTTTATATTCATGTCAAAATGCGTAATTAATTGTTATGAAATTATAATATCTAAGATATTATGCATCTTTAACTTGTACTAGGTAATTGAGAACCAGGATCCAGTCTGCAATACTTTCATTTCACTTCCAGCAAATTGATTTAATTTATTAATTAATTAATTAGTCGGTTTATTTTTGTTTTTTTTTCTGTTTTGTGATGTTTCTGGTGAACACAGTTTGCCGATGTTGCTCGTCCAAACGGGTGGTTTCCGTCTCCAGTGTAAGCAGCACAGATCCTCAAATGCTTTGTGTGCGGTACCTACAGTAAAAAGCTATACGGATGAAGGGACTTTACAGTTTTGATATAAATACTGTGATTCCCAAACCAGACCTATGTTATTATTTCTCAGCAAAATTTTGGGATAAAATAATAGCTATTCAGTAGTTTTCATTAATTATGGCTTGTCTTTATCAATTTATTAGTTAAGTTTGTGAAAATACCTCCTATTTACAATAAAAAAATGTACATTATAAGGTACCTCCATGAACATCATATTTAGTTTAAGACTTTCTGTTATTTATTTATAAACTAACGGACTATTGTCCAATTGTAAAAAAATATAAAACACAAAATGGGAAAAAAAGAGCAGTAGAGAAACAACCGCACATACATAATATTAAATGAAGCAATGACAAAAATAAGACAAAATATTCATACGAAAGAACATTCAAATCAAAGCCAATGTCAAGTCAATGTTTTCGTAAAGTCGTAAAGAATGACAAAAATCATTTAGACTGGTACCAAAAATTTCAAGACTATGGCTTAATATAAAATACAATAAACTAACCAATAAACATGAAACTATATGCCGAAGTACCAAAAACTCCTGAACGGTAAGCTCTGGCATCATAAAATTTGTACTGATTTATTTTGTCTGAATTTAAACTATCTTCAGTTTCCATTGTCATTTACATCATGTCCTATAGAGATTTGATTATCCAAAAGTTGACAAAAATTATGTCACTATTTTTGCAATTTTTTTTATTTGCAAGGATTGTTGACGTCTTGAAAGAAGCGGGTCACAAAATAACTCAATATTAACGATACTCATGATATACGAAAAGTTCCATAACACGCTTAAAATAATCTGTCATATGTACATTAGAATATAATAATAATAATATTCGGATGATTTGTATAGCGCCGTTTTTGTGAAAAATCACCTCAAGGGCGCTGTACAGATCTTATTCTCAATATGTACTCTTTTCTCGAATGATTTTATGTTTAAAAAAAAAACTATTTATGTTTTGTGTACCTATGTACATAAAATAACGTGTCTTAAGCTCTGCATACAGCATGCATTCTGTATTAAAGGATCCAAAAAAGCTAGAAATACTAATTATTATTAAAAATAAACAATTGAGGGTCTTTGATACAGCAACGAGGAAGGTAGCCGGGTAGAGAGTAGAGATCCTACTCCCGACTGCATTGGGGGATGTATTCAAAGTGATTTCGTTATAAATTCAGTAAACACCTGTTTGTATTTACCCCCAAGGTCAAAGGGATGCGTGGGACCGTGGGAACGCAGGGACTGAAGGTGCATGTGCTCCCAATAAGGGAAATAAGGGAGAGTAAGGGATCGGGGAACGGTTGCGTAATTTATAGTTTCAATACCTTTAACGGCTTTCATAGAGCACAAAGGGCAGAATCCGTTGGTCCCCGGGGCATTGAAGAAATACGACGTCTTATGTTAAGGATGAAATAAAAAATGAGGAAGGTTTAAGATGTGTCACATGGCTGGTAAGTGCGCTTGATGATTATGGAGATTTAAAAGGTTGGTATGTATGTCCCTAACGTATCAACTCACAAATGCTGGTGGTCTGTGTGACAAAAATTCAACCTTGGATCATAAAACTGGAAGGTACCTAAATAAAATTGGTTCCCAACGTTTTGTTAATTATTCGACTCCGCTCCTGGAGAAATTTGTTGGTTTAGAGATGAAGAAGTAGTCAAGCCAATTATGTAAAGCGACTTCATTGAGGACGACAACTTTGGTAATGTTAGCAGTAAGATGGCGTTCTACCCCAAATGTCACAAATTACTTTAGCGGCATTTGACGACGTAACTTTACCGTAAAATTATTATTTTATTTTTTTTGTAATTGCCGAATCGATAATCCTATAGAAAGCCTAGATAACGATTATTTACTGTATTCATTGAATTTCATAAAATTGTCTGAACGTAGAATTATTTGCGATTTAACGTGCTTTTTAAAAATAATGGATTCAATATTTTATTCCCCTTGAATTGTTAGGTTTAATTGCATTTCATGTACTTGGCAGGACAGTTACAAGACAGTACCTACCATATTATTGTGACAATTCTACTTCAACCTCACAATATTATGCTCCTATGTGACGAATTCAACATCTTGAAAACAAATAATCTGATGTTGTTGATATATTTAGTACACCAACATAACTATATAAGCATACCTCAGTAAGGTTTTTTTTAGTTAATTTATTCACTACTATTTTTTTATTTCTTGTACAATATGTTTGCACCGCTTACGAGTATATTATTATATTTTCATGTAAATATTTGTGAAAAAGCCTTTAACGGGCTTTAATTTTCTGTAGGTATATTTGTAATATTCCAAAGAACACTTTGCTCAGGAATCAAAAGCTCTAAGAATTTATGCATCGACCTAACAAATTTTCATTATTTTGTGTGTTGTAAACAAGCAAACAGTAATATTTTCTTATAGTGGCAAATAATATTATTTGTTTGGGAGTTTCAACTAGCGCCAGCCAATGAATCGATGCATTGACCATTGCTGCTTTCAAAGTAAAAAAAAATCGCGAAGCGCCGCTCGGAGCGGAAACAGCCCATCAGAAAGAACATTAACTCCGATAGTTGTTCATTTCGTGTATTGAATTCACCGTATTGAGTATCCAGCGTAATAATTTATGACAATTTATATTGACTTCATTATTCACTCGCAACAATGAAACCAGAATGCATTCCTTTGAGATATTTTCTGGTTGGGATCTTTGAATGCCAATCGGTGAAGCGTTGTTCCTGCCCCGGTCAGCCGCCCCTCCTCTTGCTCCTCCCCTCCCCGTCTACCTGCTGCTCCGTAGGAGATCCTAAACAAGATTCCGGACAAAGGAAGCGTACCTGGTACCTGCTCTTCTTAACAAATGATGCTGCTGTAACTCATCTCGTGAATTCACAGAGCACAGGTAGCCCGTGGTATTATACTTATGAAAGATTGTTGAATGACTTTTGCGAATTCTTAGAAATAAAAAGAGGCGTTTAAAACGAATGTCTTTAGATTTTTATTTCTATGAACAAAGTTATAATATTAAAATTCTGACTTGTAGACATAAAACATAATTATTTTATAGGTACCTACATCCGTTAAATAATTGATCTAAGGTCTCACGCACCTTCGCTTTTTATAATTTGTCAAATATAATAAGTTTCATTTTGCATACAATTTTGATTCCACTAATCCAATATACTGACTATAAATGTCTTGATTGGTTGGTAGATTGAATTTGTTAGGTACTCATCATAAGTATTTTTAAAATAGGTTTCCAATAATTATGAGTACCTACCTTTGTATATTATAATATGTTGACCTTCAAGCGAAGTGATATTTCTCCAAAATGACGATGAAAGTATGCTGCTGATAGATTTGTTGTAACCTCTTCCTTTTCTTACAAATGAGGCATGTCACAACCTTAGAGCAAGAATATATATGGAGAGAAAGCTAAATATTTTTACCTAACCTATACAAATTTCGGATAGATCACTTTCTCCGAGTTTTTACGTTATAAACCGTGAGAGAGAAAGAGATAAGAGAAGTTGTCACATAATGTCGCACCACTTTTCGGTATGTAAGGACGTTTTACGTCTCCCGCATCTCCGGCGACTTCGCTTTCTACGTTTTGTTATGCAACATAAAAGGACATAACTCAACGGTTTTTTAGGTTATAAACTATATTTAATGAAAAAAATACTGTAAAAAAATGGTCATACCAATAAACAAAACATTATGTCGACACGTGCTATGAATGGATGTATAAATACCCTAGGCCTAGCCCTAGCCACGCTCGAGTAATGAAAAAAAATCAACAATCCTACCTACACAAGCTATCCCTTCCGACATATTATTGCTCTGAGGTCACAACAGACCTTCCAGTCGCAGGGCTATATGTGAAAAAAGCAATAATAAATATTTTTATCAAAATCAAAGGTACAGTACATCTTGTGTAGTTGATACGCTGCAAAAATAGATTACTCTGAGGCGAAATATTGAAAAAAATCTCAATCGATAAATGACGCCACTCCACTGGCTATAAGGCCTACGCCAGAATCCGTAACGTCTCGGCCTGAAATCATAAGATGGAAGTAGGCTCTGCCTTGAACCTCTCCCCCGCTACCTTCCCACACAAAGATGTCTCGGGACCTTCGCTGCCGCTAGCCAGGACATCCCCCCCCCACGGAGAGGACTCGCCCCCGGGGCTGAATCGACGCGGGTCCGCTTTGAGTACATTGGGTGTTAGCATTAAGTTTGCGAAGGTTCTTCAACTTTTGTTCGATTTATATTAATGTTTAAAAACGTTAAACCCATTATCCTCCGTGTTGATAATAGATGGAATTTTGGAAAAGAATTCAACTATCATAAATTGTAAAGAGCTCTTAAGGTGATTTTTAACAAAAAAAGTCAAAATATGTTTTTTATTAATGTCGTTTTTACTGTGAGCATCACCATTACCTCTCAACGTATTACTTTTAAATTACAAGAATTCACCTCAAGGACGCTGTACAGATCTTACTTTCTATCATTACATATTAATTCCTACTTTAGATAAGAAAATATATAGGAACATACTTACCTGGCAGGTCGTATACTCGTATACATAGCACGAAATGCGAAAAAAGAGCAACAGAGAAAGAACAACACATACATAATATTAAATGAAACAATGACATGAAAGGACATTCAAATCAAAGCCAAGGTCAAGTCAAAGTTTTGGTAGAGTCGTAAAGAATGACAAAAGTCATTTAGACTGGTTCCAAAAATTTCAATACTATTAGTAAAGTCATGATTGAAGAACAGCAATTCATGTTTCTGAGTCTACGGCAAAGAATGTTGCACTGGATGAGTTGGAACAAAGGAGCTGAGTCAATTATAGAATCAATAATTTAAAAAATGCATAAAAAAAAATTTATGAAAATTTTGAATATTAACGGAATCATTTTCAGAAAATCTGTGCAAAAAAGGCGTCGTGTATAATTCGAAGTCTTTTTATTCATAAAGGTTCTATACAGAGTTAAACAGAAGCTGCACGTGATTTCTAGATAATCGTCTTGGTTATTTAACTTTCTTACCCATCGGAAGGTTGAAGGAACGAAAGCGCGCACCAAACAATAAGTTCGGAGAGCGCGCCTTCGGAGTGTCAGGTTCTAAAACCTGGAACGGACTACCACATGATCTGAGAGTAATAAAAGATTTGACAGAGTTTAGAGCCAAACTCAAACCCCATTTTTTCAGAAAATCATGTCCATAATCAAAATGTAACAAGCCCAATAGAATTTCTTTTCAAACCAAGAAAACTTTTCAGATTCTCTTTCCTAAATTCATTAGAAGATTATCATCATTATCTGTTCCTCACTACGAAAAATCAAAAATACCTCCGATATACTTTATTTTAAATTTGCTCTCATGCCCTAAAAATGAAAAAATAATAATAATAAATTGAAAAAATAAAAATATAATATATATATATATATATATATATATATGTATGAATCAGCTAAATTTTAAGTTATAATGATATGGTGATTGTGTCCTGCCAGAAGTGACCTGCCAGGTAAGTATGTTGCTGTATATTTATATAAACTAAGAATTAATATTAAGTAGAAATTAAAATTTGTACAGCGCCCTTGAGGTGATTTTTCACAAAAACAGCGCTTTAAAAATTATCCAAATATTAAATTAAATGGTTGGAGAACTCTTTTATTCTGCATTTGAAATGTATGTATAGAGTAAAATTTTACATGTTTTTTGAAAGGCTATTTATAAAATAATTTGGATTAAAGCAACTAATATTTTTAGTTTATCGAAGGAAGCAATCACTTTGTAGCTTGACATTATAATTTAAAAATAAAAAATATTTTTGTTTTAAGCCACTTTATTTATATACATATAACAATTCGACCGGTTTCGGTTAAACTTAACCTTCATCAGGAACGTATAAATATAAACTGAAATCAGTTTATATTTATACGTTCCTGATGAAGGTTAAGTTTAACCGAAACCGGTCGAATTGTTATATGTATATAAATAAAGTGGCTTAAAACAAAAATATTTTTTATTTTTAATATTTTTAGATTTTTTCGTCAAAATTGTTTCATCTTGGCAAGTCAAGTTACATCCCGTGATTTTTCACGGGTAACCAGAACTAGTATCACGATAATTGACAACTAATTGAACGATACTAAAATGTTGAGAATCCTTGTGAATGACCACAAAACATCTTCCTATTGTTTTCTTCATAATGGGATATCTCCTGGAATTATTTATTTTTGGTTTAGGAAGTAACAAATAGGAACAAAGTGTTGGTCTGTGTACTTCCATTATGTCAACTGTATTTTTGTGAAGATTTGTCTCTGTAAGTCTTGAGTACATAAAGTTTCGTTTACTTTGTGTTTAAGCTTTTTGTTGTGGCGCCATAGTTATTTCATACGTTCCGATTTAAGAATAATAGAACAGAAACCTAATGGCTTCGTTTTGTTTGGTTACCGATTTCCAATTTATTTCTGCAGCTGTAATTCTGTCGCCTTCGAGTGAAGCAGTCTTTTATATTTTTTACATAATTTAATAAATCCCTTTTCTAAAGAGTAAAATCAATAAATACAAGGACTTAACAAATATTAAGACGAAAAATTTTGAATTTACGAGAGATTTTCAAAATACCCGATAAAATTATATTTGCAAACGTTAACATGAAATATTATCAATAAGATGAGCTTTGGACCATATTCTTTTGTTAAATCGAAAACGATATCTTTTTCCAAGATCTTTGTAGTTATCAAGACTCGAAATTATTCCGTTTTTTTTTTCGGAAAGTTGCGGGGAAATAGGTCTTTAGGGATGACCCCCCTCCGTCCCTTCCCCCCGCCCTTCACCGTAGAGTTTCGGTAGGGGTGCATTTTGTGATCTATCAAACAATAATCGCTTTTGGGATAACATTTAACTTTAGTTTAATCATTTTTTTAACAGTTCTGGGGTGTCGTTCAAGCAATAGAGGTTTCCATAGAAAATGGAATCACATAAATCGTATCATTTAAAAGTTTAATTGATTCTTAGGTAAGGTTGTGCGTTTGGCCAGGAATTTGATTATGTATGTAATAAATCAGAAGTTGAAATAAACTTTTCAATATCCAGATAGGTACTTACGTACCCTACGCACACATATAGCAGTGACAGTTTTATTTTATCCAATAACTAAAAACACTTGCTATTCTGACGAAAAAAAATATTTGAGAGCTTTCAACTGTTTCCAAATTTTATTGACTTCAACTTTTGTAAATTGAGTAACAATAAGTTTTAAGGTAAGTAACTATGCTATAAACTAATATTATGAATTGTTAGTGACTTATAGGTGACTCTTAAAAAAATCCTTCAAAGGTTGGTCGTAATTCATAAGTGTAGTAATAAGTTGTTTTTAAAGTAAACCGATTGATCGACGAAACTAAGTTAAGGTTAATTTGCGATATAGATTGTAGCCATTAGTAATAAGAATTAAATCATCTGTTGCAAGTCATTAGTAAACAGTTTTTAGTTCAAGATGGTACGATGGACCTACACAAGTTGTTGACAAAATATATACGGATTAAATTTCAAACTTTCAAGATTCTTTGGGCAATTTTACAGTGTCCATTTATTATTATTTTTTTAAACTGATAATTGGTGGTTGAATTCCTTTTTTTAATATAAATGTACGATTAAAAAAACCTTTATAACTCATTTCAACTTAGTATGACGATGCCCGTTGCGAGGTGAAACCTGCCCAGTCAAAAATAAATAAGTGAAGATGAATTAAAAACAGTTTTTTAATCATAAATTCATATTATCCATTAATTGTTAAGGAAACTCCATTAATGGAGAACTGAACACTGTTAGCGCAAATAAAAAAAGTCAAAAGAAGCAAAGCTAGCAGTCCACAATGAAGTGCTTATACCAACCCTGATGTATGGCAGCTAGGCATAGAACTGGCAGAGGAAGGATGGAAGTAGACAGAATGCTGTATAAATGAGATCCCTAAGGCGTGTGTCCGTAAAATAGTGTATGGCCGTGTTAAAAATGTGGACATCCGGAAAGAATGCAAGGCTGATGTAAGCGTAACGAAATGAATCAAGAAAGGGACGCTTAGATGGTTTGGGCATGTAAAGCGAATGAACGAAGAAAGGAGATCAAATACTTGAATCGGGCCGGAGTGAGCGCCAAGACAGAGTTGTATGGCGGTCCGTCACCTCTGCCTACCCCTGCGTAAAAAAAATATATGATGTTAAAGTGAATGTCAAGAAGAAGTCAAAAAAAAATAGGGACGTCTGAGGAAGACCTTTCAAAAATTAAATAAATCAAATAGTTGAATCGGGTCAAGTGAAGAGTCAGAATAACAGAAGAGTATGTATGAGACGGTATATGAATGTAAATGAAGCAAGGAGTACCTACCAAGACAGAGTTGTATGGCAGTCCGTCCTCTCTGCCTACTCCCTGCGGGAGAAACGGCGTTATTGTTAGTTATTAAGGTGAGCTCGGTACATTAAATTTAGACAAAAATTTTAGTTTGAAATTATTTACAATGACTTTTTATACGAATACTTTATAAAACCAAAAAAAAAAAAAAATTTGCGTTAAAATTCTTGTAAATAAATGATAGTTGAGACCGAACCGCCCCAATGATACTTTATTTGAAACGATTTTTCAAACATTGTTGTATAATTTGTGAAAGACCAGGGGGCGGGGAGCAGGAGAAAGACGGATGATTGTGCCATATTTCTGTAGGCCGTGTCGCATGGGCGGGGCCGTCCAGCCAGGATGTGTCCCACACTTCATCATCAGGGACTATTATTGATGTTGATCGGATCTGCTAATGGTTCGGACTCTATAATCTAAAATATTCTCTAATGCAATAATGCAGCGCCGATTTGAAAGGAATGCGAAGGACCGCGCGGTGTAAACACGGTTATTTTATTTGTGAGTTTCGAGGAAATGCGTTTCAACTTCGTAATCGATGGGGCGTTGTATGAATGGCCAGGTTTTATAATTTTTAGTTTAATATTTGGAGTTTAATGGGTTTGTGATCGACGTGTGTTCCTATTGAGTAAATTTTGTTAAACTTTTAAGACGATGCAGTTCGTAAAAGTCCTTAAAACTCGAACGAAATCACGCACTAGTAACGCGGGTGGCGATAAGGTTAAAATTGCCACTTGACGCCGGCCGCCTGTCAAGATGTACGCAATTTAAAAATAATCTAATTTCATGTTTTATTTGATTATTTTTTTTCGGAGAGGAATTTTTGTCGATTTGCTCGTACTTTTTTGGGGAGGAATTTTTGTCGATTTGCTAGTACTTTTCGATTTCAAATATCGTTTTGGCGATTTCAATTTCAATTGAAGTGTTCACTGCGAAGTATTCATTTTACAGAACTAGTAGTTCATGACCGTATTAAAAATGTGGATATCCGGAAAGAATGCAAGGCTGATGTGAGCGTAATGAATAGGATCAAGAAAGGGACGCTTAGATGGTTTGGGCATGTAGAGCGAATGAACGGAGAAAGGAGTGTGAAAAAAATATATGATGCGAAAGTGAATGGGAGGAGAAGTCGAGGACGCCCGAGAAAGATATGACACGATCAAGTAAATCAAATACTTGAATCGGGTCATTAAAAGAGTCAGAATAACAGAAGAGTATGTGTGAGACGATGTATGAATGTAAATGAAGCAAGGAGTGTGTGCCAAGACAGAGTTATATGGCGGTTCATCCTCTCTGCCTACCCTTGCGGGGAAACGGCGTGATGGTTAGTTAGTTAGATAGTTTTAGTTAGTAGTTCGCGAAGCATTCACAAAACATTGAAGTTTTTCCCAACGCTAGCCTTAGTGCATGTTTTAGGTACTGGTAATTTTTGCCATAGAGCGTAGCACACGGTTCTTATTACAAATGAATCAACTATTACTTCCTTTCTTGCCTTTTTTATATGGCTATCTCGATTTCGCTTTGATTTGGGTTTAAATATGCAATATTTCGTTCTGATAATACGTAACATAAATTATTCGACAGTAAATAGCTGAAAGTTAACGTATTCACACATTTCGATCGAACATAAACCCACTCTATATAGCTTCTTAAGCTTAGATAGATATAAAGTATAAGTGTTTAGATTTCCGACGGTGGACTTAACGCCAAAAGCTTAACACCCCTGTCTTCGTAAATTCGGAAATTGTTTTGTATAAAAAACATCGTCTTGACTTCCACGAGGCTTTAAAAACATGTTTTGTTTCATCTTTTATATTGAATATTTGGAACGTTTCTCGTTAAAAAAAGCTGAAAACAGTTCTCAGAAAAGAATATGTGAACAATGTGAGTACCAACTTCATTAGATGATTAACTGAGTTTTGACGGCCTCCGTGGTCCAGTGGTAAGACGTTTGACTAAGAATCCAGAGGTCACGGGTTCAAACCCTTTATTTGATTAATAAGCGTCCCAACACATTTAATTCAAATAAAATAATACATTGTACATTTGCGGCGCGTTCCAGAGGTACCCTGGTGAAAGATCACTATTCAGAATCGAAACGTTGCTTGAAATGGCTTTAATTTGTTAACTAAATAAATATATTTGCTAACTTTGTTTGGTAACTAGATCTGAATAGCCAGGTACATCCAAATTTTATTCTTTCCCGTCTCCTACCCCTTCCCAGTACATTCAGCCTCACAACATACCCCAATTAGGGATGCCATAGTCCCACTGGCTCCAGATGGTTGGGAGAAAAAAAAATACCTCCCTACTTTTGAGTGATTTTTAGGTACTAGGTACCTACTAATAACAAGACTTTTTCTGTCTTTATAATACCCAAGCGGTAACAACATTTACAAAACGTTAACACCGCTATCGAGAAAAATCTCGCCAACAAAGCCTTTGTTTCACCATAAAAATACATAGAACAGTAAATATATAATTTACGAGCTACTCCAGGAAAAGGCGCGAAGTCTTATAATCGCAGAATGATGTAAACAAAATAGACTCAAATGGCGCGAAAATACCAACGGGGCACGATAACCTCAAGGTTAAAATGGCCGCCGCTGAAAATGTTGTTGGAGGTAGATACCAGTTCCTTAAAGATTTACGAGTGCGGAACTAGAGGGGAGAGGAACCCAAAATAAGAAGAAAAAAATCTTGATAGCTAGAAAAGAAACCGCTAAGACGTTCTCACGATTTACAAAAGTTTTTTTCTCCTACACAATTCAATTCAATACATTTTTTTGCGGACAAGAATGGCCGAAGAATAATATAGAAACGCAAACAATAACATTATTTGGGCTTTTGATTTCCCCGTAAGACGCGCTGATCTAACCGTCCTTGGTGTATGGAAAAATAGATCTTTGGGTCGGTCGTGTAACGGCTGTTTTCCCCTGAAGAGATGGATTTTGTCGCCGTGAAAACGAACTCGAAGGACCATTGTTGCGCAATTTTGAGTGAGCGTGGAATCTGTGGAGTTGAAAGTAGATTTAGCAGTTTATTTTGAAATAAAACCATTACATAATAACCTGTAAATAATGTTTTTATTTCATTGTTTTTTGTATTATTTAGAGAAGTTATTTCACAGGTAATGTATTTCTGAGTTATATCTACTAATTTAGAATATTTTAAAAATGTCTAGTTATGACTTATAACCGCCTCCGTGGTAGAGATTGTATGTGGTGAAGGGTACAATAGGAAGTATTGCTTCATTCCGCAGTGAAATATATTAAGTGTTGCGCTGATAGAGATACATAAAGTTTAATGATCGAAATTACGCAATAAATTGATTTCAGTATACCTACCTATTTAGAAACATAGAAAGAAAAAAAATACCGGGTTCTCATCCACCTTTCACTTCCTCCTTCCCCTCTCACTCTTATTTCCGTCTGCCCTACTGCAGTAAACTTGGGGTCGTTCAAGGCGTTAGAATGATTGAGGTTTGACGACTAATTTGGCATTTATTTAGTTTTCTATTTTTACCCGTTAATGCTAAGACCAAGATATAGATTGTTTGAGTGTTTTTTTATGGCAGCAAATTTGTTGCTATGATAGTGGATGTGAAAGCAGTAAATAACTGCATTGTTGACCCAACGAAATAATAAATTTACGTGTAAGTTTTTAAATCAACGAATATTGCTTAAACGGAGATAAAAATCTAAGGGCTGACCTAAAACCTATTTGTGATCGTACAATGTGAATTTGGTGATGATAAATATCCACATTATCAGCCTTCGGGACTATTGTGTCTTGTATTTACTTTCCAAAGGAATCAGTATTTGAAAAGTGATGGTCTTTCCTTTGAGATTATTTGCCAACAAATCACACTCAATGCAGTCCCCAATTCCTGGAGTCCATTTGCCTCACAGCTTACATAATGCAAATAGGAAACAATCCTCAGGTATGTTGAATTTACAGCCATTTACACGTTTGCACAAAGGTTTCCTCGACATTCCCAAACATTTTCACAGGTACGAGTAAATGATGAATATTGTACCAAAAATAATAAGAAGCTTTCGCTGTCAAGTATCTTTAAAAAAAATCCCTGTGATTCCAAAATTAAAAACCTACTAATATATTTTTCGTATTTCTCGTCAAAAGGTCAAGTGGTACGGAAAGCATTTTAAGGCAAATCGGAGTGATCTTTCCGTATTTATCCTTAGGGAGGAGGACAAAGAAAGTCTGACTAGTCGTTTCTGAGACAAAAACTGAGAACAAATACAACATAAAAAGTATGATTAAAAATCTTGCAGTAACTGTTGACCGCAGAAGAGATCTGCTTGCATTGGTCCGGATCTTAAATTGATTCTAAAATTAGGATTAATATAATGTTTTGAAATTCAGGCTTTAGGTTAATCTTAATAATAATAGTAATATAATCTTATGTCTATCTTATGGGACCTGCCAGGTAAGTATGTTCCTCTACATTTTCTTATTTAAACTAGGAATTAATATATAAAAATAGAAAATAAGATCTGTACAGCGCCCTTGAGGTGATTTTTCACAAAAACGGCGCTATACAAATCATCCAAAACATTATAATTATTATAACATAGACCAGTATTGTAATATTTCATTTCTTATTATTCATTAAACTTAGAAACACTAAATTGCTGTTCCTCAATCATCACTCTACTAATTATGGGTATCGTTCTCCACTGTCCAGAATGTCGAGACTTGTTAACTCAAAGCATGGTTTTTACATTTTTGGTACCAGTCCAAATGATTTTGTCATTATTTACGACTGTACCAAAACTTTGAGTTGACCTTGGCTTTGACTTGAATGTTATTTCTAATATATGGGTTGTCCTATTTTTGTCATTGCTTCATTAAAATATTATGTATGTGCTGTTCTTTATCTGTTGCTCTTTTTTCCCATTTCGTGTCATGTATTTTTTTTTGTAATTGGACAATGGTTCGTTAGTTAACAAATAAATTCATATTATACAATAAGTGCATTTGGAGAACCATTTGGTGCGTTACGGCCGATACCACATATTAAAAGAAGTGTGAAGGAACCGGTCCCAAATCTCCGCATCCATTCTTCCGTGTATTTATATTGGAGTTAGCTGGTTTGTCGGCAACAATGTAGGTTCTTCGTTCACTTTACACGGCCAGCTTTGTGAAGGTAGGTGGAATCTCCACAGTGAACAACGAGCTATGAATGTGCACTTCGAATTGTCAATTGTCACTCTCGTGCCTCGTGTGATTGACCGAACTTCTGGTTTTATGAAGCATATTTCCTTCGATACATACAAAAAGCTCATAAACTGTTTAAAATAAATAAACAAATAATTATAACACTTTAATAGCGTGTATTTGCAATATTTGCATTACTCAATAGAGTTTCGATGTTCATATAGTGCAGAGAAATTGATGGTATCTACTACCATAATAATTGTGATAATACTGGGATAATTTGCATAGCGCGATTTTGGTGAAATATCACATCAAAGACGCTTAACAAGGAAAGATAATAACTAAAATTACAATAAAATATTTAAAAACTCAATTTTTTCTCCAAAAAATATTGATTGAAAAATTAAAGAAATTTGTTTTATAAGTCAACAAAAATGTACATTAATTCGAGTAATTTGTTAAAATACACTTCGGGTACACATTTGATTGATTGATTTGCGCTAGCTCGTGTAGAACCTTATGAAAATTGACTTCTATTTATATTGGAGATTATATTTATGTCTTGAGAAAAGTAAAAGATTATTATTGATTGAAGCTCTGTTGACGAAATCAAGTTTCATGGTCATCCAGATAATCCGCTTTCTCAAGAGGCCCAACAGTCTAGAGCCAATGGGACTATGAAATCAGTTAGAGTGCTTTGCCAGGATGAAAGGATTGGGGAGGAAAAGGAGATGGGGAAGAGGAAGATTGAGAAGTATCTGGATATTCAGATCGACGCTTCAAGCAACGCTTCGATTCGGAATGGTGGTTTTTCACAAGGGCGATAATAATAATCAATGTTTTATACGAGTATATATAGCTCAATTTTTGTGAAATATCAGCTACTAGGCGATATGTATTAGGTTGATAGGTCTTATGAGGAAGTAATAAATTGGATCGATTCGTGGATCGCTTCAAAAGATGATATGTTTTTTCAAAGCGGAATTCGTACGCTGCCTGAAAGATGGGAGAAAGTAGTGGCTAGCGATGGACAATACTTTGAATCATAAATGTATTACCAGTTTTTTTACAATAAAACCTCGTATTTAGGAAAAAAACGGCGGAGGCAAACACTTAATAGTATGTGCGAGTACCAAATATGAAACGTAATTATAATCTGGAACGTTTCAAAAATATACTATGTATTATTTTGTAATAATTAAATGTGAAATAAGCATTGAGGGAAATAAGACACATTAATAAAACTAAATTTATTCAAAATGTAGATGAAATAATATGTAATATAATCCTTAATTAATCTTAGAGATAAACAGGGATTAAGATTAAAGGAAAGTTTCTAATTATTATCTGCGGTTACGAATTATAATCTTCCCAACACTAATTTAAACTGGAAGCTGTAATTCGATATAAATTAACTTAGGTAAGTTGCTTTATGCAGGAAGTAATAAGTCTGTTTTTGCGCTGGGTAATAAATACAGCCGGTAGGTACTGAATTAAATAGCATATTTTACTAAGGTGAAGGTTAAGGTAATTTGACGCTAGTGCTGGGTGCCATTATAAGATATTTATGCAGGTTGGTTTCACTGTTTCCTCCGCATTCATTCAAGTTACTAGGTAAGTGTAGCCCTGCCGCTGGGAGTTCCGTCGTGACGTCTCTTGCTATATTTCTGCTACATGCGCCGTCAATGTTAAATATTAATAGGTTATAATCAGTGGCGGCTCGTGAGTTTTTAGTGTGTTAGAGTGCTAAGATTGAAAAATACGACATTGTTAGTGTTGTTGTAGCCGAAAATGATTTTTATTTTTTTTCATAATTTTATTTTTTGTATGAAGATTTTCAGGATTTTTCAGTTTTGATGGTGCACTGCACGGATTTCTGAAAAATCTTAATCCATTTTTCTTCAATCTTACCACTCTAGCACACTAAAAAGTCACGAGCCGCCACTGGTTATAATAAAGGAGTTATCGGGTAGCTATGCTATCAAAGTAGCGGATATAATCAGTTGAATAACTAACCATTATGCTGTTTCTCCGCAGGGATAGGGGGAGAATATAAGTCACACAAATCTGTCTTTCTTCGAAAACACTCCTTGCTAATTTGCAATCTTAAATCATTTTATGTTATACCATGTGATATACCGACTCTTTTTTGATTTGATTTTCTTGAATGTTCCATATCTTTCTGGGCATATCCGAGTTATTTTTTTTTATCTATGTGTGCGTCCCATCACAGTACATCCGCTCTACATTTTAAAACCATCTTTACACCTCTTTTTTAGCCCTTAACTGGTATACATGAGTGTAACTTTTTTCCTAGGCCAAATTTTGAAAATGGTAGGAAATGAAGTGGCATTTTTACTGCTGTTACGAAAATATAGAAATTTTGGTCTCGTATTTAAGCAATGTTTTCTAATACGAGAATGTTTCAAATTCATCAGTACAAAAATGATAATAGACAGTGGATATTTTCTTTCCAGTGAAATTGTAAGAATATTTTTATATTTTATTATATTTTTACTGTACTTAAGTATTTTAATATTAGAACGGGTCGCTTTTACGACTCGTTCTTATGTTCAACAGCTCGGCTACGGAACGATTTGCCGGCCTCTGTGTTTCCACCCTCCTTCAACATGAGTCTCTTCAAGACCCAAGTTCACTCCTTCCTTTCCTCAAAAAGACCCTCCACACAGCATCCCCGAAGATGACATAGGCCCTGAGGGAAATTGTTTCCCTCAAGGCCTCATGTGTGGAGTTATTGAAAAAAAAATACCTGTATATTGTAACAATTTTAATATTAGTAATAAAAAACACCGTAAAATGAATAACTCAAAATCGAATAAGGTAAAGGTAAACTTGTTGTCCCATTTTCGTTCAAAACAATACTTGGGTGTAGGCAGGAATAACATATAGATGTTTCTCAGTGACGTTTCGCAAGGACATCACTGTCAGAAATGTTTACATACGCACCAATACACACAATCCTAAGTATGTGTTGTTCGGGCCAACTCTAAATACGCGACCTATACCTATCCACGTTCTTAGAAGAAAAAAATATTTAAAAAACTTGGTCTATATATGAACAAATTATTCACTAACCACTTTCTCACGATTTTACTTTCTGAATGGATTCCCCATAATTCATATAATACGATTAACCAAATATTTTCATACGAATCCGATCTGTACCTTTTGTGTCTTATAGATCACAGTAGTCGCCGCTGATATTTGAACATCTACTGATATTTTACACAAACAATGGCTAAAAATATTACCTTCGCCATCATGATCCTACATATTTTTGAACACACAGCCTCTCAGGTCTCATCTTTGTATCTTTTGTGGATTCATTCACCTCCTCTGAAGGAGCAAACGGCCTTTGTTGGTCCTTATATTTTTTCTCGAACCCGCCGAAGTTAGTTCTTCCATTATGCGCCCATTTTTATTTATGTTTCCTGTTTATTGTTAGCAACTACCCTGTGTTCGCACTACCCACACTGCCTAGCCACACCCTGCACCCTACACCCTGCAGCCCTACATCCCTTAAACCTGATCCCCGGCGGCAAGTGAAATTATGGAAAGGACCTTATTCGAAAAAAAAAACGCTGTGTATTTAATAAGTAACCAACTGTATAAATATAACATTTTAATAGAGCTATTTTTTCAAGAATCAAATGAAAAGCTCTTCCTAATTTAAATTATAATATCTATGCCTATGCTTTGAAAACATATACCCATGACTGTATTACACTTCCGGAGAACAGAAAATAATGCGAGATCAATCTAAGCGTAATTAATATAAATACAAAGTTTAATATTTTCGTAGAAAATAAAAAAGTACTTTGTGGTTGAAATGAAAAAAATAACTTTGTACAAGACCACGGACATTTTTTAATTTTTATAATTTGCTATACTATAAATAATATTATTCTATTGTTTTCTCATTATTCTGTTATTTTATTTTATATTTTGTTCTCCCTCTGTATGTATATATAACCGCACACTTTGTATTTTTTGTTTAGTTTAATTTTGTACCTTGATGATGCTTAGGCTAAGCGAAACCGGTCGGTCATAAAAAATAAAATAATATCCGTGGTCTTATACAAAGTGCAACTTATATGGTTTGAAAATATAAAGAGTCGGAATGAGAAAAAAGTAGGTCTACTTGTTTGGGACAATGCATTTATTATATAAGTGTGTGCCAAGAACGAGTTTTGTGATAGTTAGTTATTTAGTTTCTATGCATAATTATTGAACAATTCTAACCTTGTTAGCAACAACTTATAACTAACAACTTACAACCCATCAATCAATAGTAGGAACCCATATATGCAATGTAATTATCCAATGATTAATTGACGTAAGATTGTATGCAATATGACGCAATATTGGTATCAGATTCAGACAGATTATAATTATTAAACAAAACATCTGTAGGTAGGTAGGTAACTAGTAAAAAATTAGCAGGGGTGTACAAAATTAATACGAATTAAAAAATATATACTAGTACATATATAATGTAGAATATTTTACAAATATTATTGTAAAAAATCCTTTTGATGAGCGTGTCTCCTCGCGTATCGGTGTTATTTAGGAAACCACGGAATCGTATGTCGTCCGAACGGCGAAACCAAAACAACCAGAATATATGCAGAAAGATGAAGATGGAGCATGCACTTCGCATTTCATACAAACAAAACTTATTCCAGTGGGGCCAGCGCACAATGCCGCAGTTCATCATAATAGCCCAACAATCAATATAAAAGTTTAATTTTGAACACTACTTAGAAGGAGACTGCAAAGAATGTTTCTGAATGGAAATCTTTCAAAGATATTGTAGTGGAGTGTGTGTAGTATTATGGAGGATTCATACAGTGATTTGGTTCATTGTCGAGTGAGGCAGAATCCTTTCAGAGGAAATAACTTATTCGAAGAATTTTGTTGTGTGTTGAAAACAATTTCATAGTATAACTGTGTTTATCACAACGATTTACAATCATTTCAGTGTATTTCATAACTAACCCATCCATTGAAGAGCGTTTTTCAAATTTTAAAATAATATCACCGCTGGAAAGGCAAAAGGACTTAAGCGAAACTTTGGTCATATTAAATATGCAGTTTGGATCAAGTTTTTTTTTCTTGAATCGATTCATCGATTGTTTTATTCTGAAGACGTTTGTGCCCCTACAGTCATCTAAAATATATTTACCAGTTAGGAGAAGGCTTGACTTGAGTGACACAATTTTGGGACGTTTTTTTTAGCTTTTTGTCGCTTAAGGTAACTCAGTGAGTGCATTGAGTTACCTGAGTTAACTTTTTTTTAATCCAACCAGAAACTGAAGCCTAATGAATTTTATTGTAAAACAAAAAAAACTTCAAAGTGCTCTGGTGTAAACTTCCCAAAATGACGATTCAGCCCTTTTGCCTTTCTGGAGATGATATGACTTTACAGTGGATCAATAAGAATGTGCGACTTAAGAATTTTCTCACCTTAATTAAACGCCCATTTAAATTTCAGGAAATTTTATATCGCCTGTAACCATGCTGAATTTCAATAAAGATGCTTGTTATAACGTTGTAAGTTCTTGTGTGTAGTATTTGATAAGATATATTTTGATAGAATTAGTAAAAAGAATAGATTGTAAACTGTGATAAATAATACATAATTTTCAAATGTGAGTCGTAGACGCAACGTTTTTAGTAATATGTGGCAGGATGTTAAATAAATTAAGTTAGGCTTTATTTTAATTGAATTTTATTTAACTTAGGTTGGGGTGATTCACACTTTCGTCACAAATCAACGATTAGAACCATTTTGTTTTTTTCTGTAACATTTTAATGTTCCCTGTCGATCCTAGATTTATGTTCGTTATGCTTTTCAGCTATTATTACAATTTCTTCGAAAGTTGAAACGGACCGATCATCGGAATTTTACGGGGGATCAAATATCAAAATAAAAAAATAGAGCTAATCATTCAATTGGAACAATATCAAATCTGAGGAAAGTTTGAAACAACCCGCACTTTGTTTCTTTAGGTCATTATAATATTCGTAAATCGACGCTGAGGCGATTTCTTCGTAAATGGTGCTATTTAATTTAAAAATAATATACAATATTTTTAATTCCTTGTATTATATTCCTCATATTCCTTGTACGTTGCTTCGAATGGCTTTAATCGTGATTGGTGACCAGATCGGAATAGCCAGATACTTCCCAACCTTCCTCTTCCCCATCTCCTTTCCCTCCCCACTACCATTAGTAGTAGTAGTAACGCTAATTAGAAAAATGTCCGTGGTTTCCAGTGAATACATTTTTTCAACTGTAATTCTTTAAATTTAATGAAAAACATACTGATTGAAGTGTGTATTTTTGGGGGCTGACCATTGAACTGTAAAAAAATAATATTAACGTATAATATATCAGAGACAGAGTTTTTTTTGTGTAATTCTATAATTATCTATGCGAATTTAATTAAAAAAAAAAATAATTTGTCTGTTCACATATTTCATTGACACTAATTCTTCTTCTCAAAACTTAACACCAGTGTATCTAACAACTAACCGGATTTTCTGACTAAGATAGCACTTGATACGAAGAATCACAATACACCATTTATATTAATTGTTATTATTATTAATATTACTAACTGTATGCATCCTCTTCGTCGTAACATCTGAGTGTGTGAATTGTCATGGAAGTAGAATTTCATAGCGGAATAATGAGGAAATAGTTGAGCAAGTTTTCCCACTGGTTGACTTTCCGCTGGCGCTTCGGTCACAATGTCAACGTCGACCGAGTTGCCAACTAAGTTGATAACTGCAACACAACAGTAAGTAAGTTGATAACTGCTTCGCTGTCAAGTAACGGCGCCCAGAGCAATTTTATAGAACCCAAAGCACACCTACCCGTGACAGCTCTTATCTCATGCTGTTTTTAGTCACAGTCATAGTTACGGCATATGTTCGTTAGTATTTACTTAAAAACGCAAAATGAAATATACTAATTTATAATGATAATGAAATAATAACTTTGTATAAGACCACAGATTTTATTTTATTTTTTATGTTCGACTGGTTTCGCTTAGCAGCATAATCAGGATACAAAATCAAACTTAACAAAAAAAAACAAGTTGGCGGTCATATATACACACAGAGGAAGAAAACAATATAAAATAACATAAGAGAACAATGAGAAAACAATAACAACATTTAAATTAAAAAAGGACCAGTGAGAAAGAGACAGGTAATATAAAAAAAATGAGGCAAAACTTCAACTGAGAAGGTAATTAACTACTGGACAAATTCAAGTGATTATTAAGAATATGACTATTAATTATAGTGGCTTTCTTTATTTCCAGTGGTTCTAAATTATTTATTCTGCTGCCATGACCATTTTTATGGAGAATATGAGCACCGGTGCTTTTATTAAACGTATGATCTTTTTCAATAAGGTGCTTGGCGAATTCTGAAAAACAGTGGTTAATTCCCGTAAACTCATAATATTTCTTATAGCGAATACTGCCCAAAAGTCTAAGCTGCTCCCAACCCTCTCAGTGGAGCTATGGCATTAGGAAATACCTGGCTATTCAGATCTGTTCACCAAACACGGATAAAGCCATTTCAAGCAATGTTTCAATTCAGAATAATGGTCATTCACCAAGGAAATACTGAAAATAGATGCCCCTCTAATTCCGATTTCGTTGATTGCAAACGAAACTGTGTTGAGTAACAGGTTAGGTTAGGTTAGTATTATGTTATACGTTTTATTGATTGACAATGATGTATTTGGGGTGAACCATCACAAAACTGCGCTAAATAAATTCACTCTCGACGGCCTGCGTGGTCTAGTGGTAAGACGCTCGACTACGAATCCAGAGGTCGCGGGTTCAAACTCGGCGTACACATTTAATTCAAGTAAAATAATATCAAATAAAAAGTATGTTTATGGCACGTTCCAGAGTGGTAGGTACTCTAAGTATCGCCCTGGTGAAAGACCACCATTCAGAATGGAAACGTTGCTTGAAATGGCTTTAGCCGTTCTTGGTGACCAGATTTGAATAGTCAGGTATTTCATAACCTTCCTCTTCCCCATCTCCTTCCCCTCCAATTGGAGATTCCATAGCCTCAATGGCTCAAGGCTGTTGGTATCATTATATTTTTTTAATTATTATTATATTGCAAGCCTGAAGCAAGTTGAATGACACCTAAATCAAGTTTGAAATTAAACTTTTAGTATGAGTGTCTCTAAGGTACCTTGAGAATTTGCAAAAGAACCCTGAGAAAAAAAAAAAAAAACAATTATAATTACTTAGAAAAATGTACCATTATTTTATTCTCCGTTAGTATTTCTGCCAACGATAACACAAGCTATTAAAAGCAGTGACAGTAGTTAAGCATAGCTCAGCCTCCGAGGGTCCAGAAGGTAACCGGATCACGAGAGATAAGTCCGAGATGGATATATACGTCCGAAGATAGGACCTACGGAGATAGAGTACAGTAGCTACCCGGTAAAGTACCCGCAGCGTATTTCTCGGAACTGGCCATCCGTTACTTTACCCATATTTTTCCTAATGCGTCTTGAACTGCAGATTAGCCCTTCTTGGAAGCTGAAACGGATGTGGAGGCAGGTCGAGATGTGAAAAGTATACGGTGAAGATCGAGGAAGGAGATTCTGTAGGTAATCAATCTATCAGATAAGATAAGACGATAAAAAATACTAACTCGGCCAAATAAATACGATAAAAAATCTTTTGAAACTTTTCGCTACATCGTAACATTGATAACTGAAAGAATATTTATATATAACCTTAGACTATATAGAGTGGTATCAATCCAAGGCAGTGTAGTCAGTTTTTGACGATTTTTACCTGACTCGGCGGACCTGGGCGTGGCTAAGACTAAGGCTAGGGTATTTATACATCCATTCATATCACATATCGACATAATGTTTTTGTTTATTCGTAAAACCACTTTTTCACAGTATTGATATCAACAAAAATGTAGCATCTAACCCAAAAACCATTTAGTTGTGTCAAGTTTAGTGGCATAATAAAAAAATGTGGGCGGAGTCCCGCGGTGACCCAGGAGCCCAAGATCATTGTGACATTACGTAGATGCGGAGTAATTATATTTGTTGTCTCTTCCTCTCTCATGGTGTACGACGTAAAAACCCGTGGAAAGTGATTTATCGCAAGTTTGTATCGGTTGGGTAAAACTAATTACCTCTCTCTCCATACATTGTTTCTCCAAGTATATAACAGTCTTCGAGAAAGTGAAAATAGAAAAAGACACAAAAAATAAAAAGATTAGGTTGTGACCGAGACTCGAACCCGGAACCTTCACACTATCCGGGCGTGGCTCGTCTACCAAATCCACCATCCAAAAAATAATTGAAACTCATTTTTAACAATCGCATTTTGAATTTGGCAGCCACCTCTGATCTGGAGCCCGTATATACCTGAAAAAACCCTTGACTCTGTTTTCTTTTTTTTTTTTTTTTAATAGTGAATACCGCCCAAGAGTCCCATCTGCTCCCAATCGTCTAGAGCCAGTGGAACTATGGCATCCCAATTGGGGTATGTTGTGAGGCTGAAGGTAGCGGGGAGGGGAAGGAAATGAAGAAGGAGTACCTGACTATTCAAATCTGGTCACCAAACACGGCCAAAGCCATTTCAAGCAACGTTTAGATTCTGAATGGTGGTCTTTCACCAGGGCGATACTTAGAGTATCTACCACTCTGGAAGGTACCGAAGATATACTTTGTATTATTTCATATGAATTAAATGTGTTATGACAGTTTTTTGCGCACGCCGGGTTTGAACCCGCGGCCTATGGATTAGTAGTCGTGCGTCTTACCACTCGACCATGAAGGCCGTCAAGTGTAGAACTGTACAGAAACAAGCGGTCCATTTGATAGATTCTCCTATCTCAACAAACGGATTGTAATCTTTGGAGCACATACATATCAGGTGCAGTGGCGGCTCGTGACTTTTTGCTAGAGTGGTTAGATTGAAAAAAAAACGTCATCATTGATGTTGTTGTAGCCGAAAACATTTTTTTTTTTTTTCGAAATTTCAACTTTTTGTATGAAGATTTTTCAGAAATCCGTGCAGTGCACCACCAAAACTGAAAAATCCTGAAAATCTTCATACAAAAAATAAAAAGTTGAAAAAAAAAAAAAAAAAACATTTTCGGCTATAACAACACTAATAATGTCGTATTTTTCAATTTAGCACTCTAGCACACTAAAAACTCACGAGCCGCCACTGATCAGGTGGGAATGCTGTCCTTGTCCTACCGTTTTTTCAATGGAAGATCCTCTAAGGAACTTGCGTCATTGATCCCTACGGCTAAGAATTAACATTAAGTAGAAATTAAGTTATTATGTATTAAGTTCATCTAAAAATTAATATTAAGTAGAAATTAAGATTTGTACAGCGCCCTTGAGGTGATTTTTCACCAAAACGGCGCTACACAAATTATCCAAAATTATTATTATTATTACGGCACCGGTGCATAGTCCGAAAACTCGCCGAATGCGCGCCCAACATTTGTACACGGTTGACATTCGATACATGAGAACGGGTGGCTTCGACGACTTGTTGTTCAACAGCTTGGTTGTAGAACACAACATTTTCCGGTCTCTGTGTTTCCTCCCTCCTACAACATGGGCCTTTTCGAGACCCAGATTCACTTCCTACTTTACTTAATAAGACCCTCTACATACCATCCCCAAATATGACATAGACTTTCAGGGAAATCATTTCTCTTACAGCCTCCGATATTTTTGGCAACCGTCTTTATAAAATGAAATAAAAAGGTCGATCTATTTTATGAATATAAAATATACTGAAAATGCAAGCCAAAATAGAAGGCGTCAAGTAGATAGCCTTGCACTTCGCGCATTTAGTGGTTCATGAAAGGTGATGATTTCATGAACCACTGAACATTTATTTTTGAAACGGTGACAAACTTAGTGACAAACCTGAAACGATGTTCGCACGAAACAACTAATTTGAATTAAATTCACAAAGATAGGAAGTGGTTAAACATATTTCAAAAAAATATTAAAAATACGACGAAACTTGTCAAACAAAAGACTTAATTTCCCGGAAACCTTTATGAATGAATAGCTGCGCATGGCACCGACACATTTAAGTCGTATTGTTTGACGTAATCTGCATTTTTACAAGGGTACTTTTAAGTAATGAATTCGAATCTTAGAGTACACAGAGTGGTACCTATCTAAGGCAGTGTAGTCAGTTTTTGATGATTTTTGCCGGACTCAGCAGACGTGACCGTGACATAATGTTTTTGTTTATTCGTATAACCACTTTTTTACAGTATTTATACCAACAAAAATATAGCATATAACCTAAAAAATCGTTTAGTTGTGTCGAGTTAAGTCGCTTATGAAAACATGTGGGCGGAGTCCCCAGAGACGCGGGAGACCAAGATCATCTTTCCAGTACATAAAAGCGGTGTGTTATTTTTGTTGTCTCTTTCTCTCTCACGGTGTACGACGTAAAAACCCAGAGAAAGTGATTTATTACAAGTTTGTATAGGTTGGGTAAAAAGAATTAGCTCTCTCTCCATACATTGTTTCTCCAAGATTCGAATGAAGTCTGCTCTTATCTGACGCGGAGTTATAGTTAGCAGGTAATTGAGCACCTTGTTACCTGCGGCGCAGGAGATCAAGCAACGGCGTCTCGGCGAACGGTTTCTGTCGTTCTGTCTTCCGCGTTCATTCCGCGCGGATAAAAAAAGAAGTCGGTTATCGTTATGATGGCTGAGTCTTGTGACGGAGGCTGAGTGCATTGGGCCACCGCGAGCACTGGGTTAATTGGAGGGACTGGAGTGTGGCGTACGAACTGGATGAGAGATGATAGCATTATCTACTGCGATTGCTTTATGACGTAATTTTTGTGAAATGTATCCTATTCGCGTGGGATAACAAACCACAAAAAATGAATGCTGATGTCGCGGGTTATTAAAAGGTTTAAATTCGTAGGATTGACATTGCTGTCAAGAATGAAACAAAAATATTAAAATAATATTTTGATATTTAATTTAATAAGCGCCGTTTTTTGTGAAAAAATCACCTCAAGGGCGCTGTACAGATCTTATTTTCCAGTTGATATTAATTCCTAGTTTACATTCATATCTTTTTAAAGAGAAAATATACCGGAACATAATTACCTAGCAGGTCCCATCAAATAGACACAATCACTTTATTAAATTAAGTTAATTATTGTTTTTTTTTTTTCGATTTTAGGGCGTGAGAATAAAATTAAAATTGACTTTCTGAATTTGTCGTACAGTACAGGATTTGATTAAAAATTGTATATCTAAAGGTGATTCCGCGAGAAACTGATTATCTTGAAATTATTTTAATGAATTTAGGGATATGAGAGTTTTTTTTTTTTTTTTACATTTTCTTGATTCTTATTTATCATTAAGTATGAATCATTTAAAGTTACTGACTCTAATTCTTGTTCCTTATACCAATAGAACGGCGCAATGCGCCTTACTTCGTTACCTTATGTGGGTGGAAAAATACTTTTACGTGACTATTGAATTTAAATTTTTTGAGTTTACGTAGGGAAAAAATATGTTTCTAAAAACCCTACAAAAATTACATGATATAACCGATGATTGCATGATGGACCGAAATTCGGTTGAGCTCGTTATACATCTTAGTTCCGGAGGGAGTTTATTCCAAGCCTTCGGTCTCGATACTCCGAAAGCGCGATCTCCAAACTTAGTATTTGGGTTGCGTTTGGGTTCTATCAGCCTTCCGATAGCCGATGATGTTGGCTGTATCTAACTAACTAACTAACTATCACGCCGTTTTTCCGCAGGGATAGGCAAAGAGGGCGGACCGCCAATAACTCTGTCTTGGCACACACTCCTTGCTTCATTCACATTCATACATCGTCATGTTAACTTTATCTATATTCAAATTTTCGCAATGGTATCTATACGATTGAAAAATTTATACTTTTATGTAAATGCAGATAATGCGGGTTATCTCTGAAACAAGTGTTTAAACTTTGTCGTTATTTGATGTACCTTTGTGAACTTCTGAAGACTTTTGCTCTGATTTCTGTTGTTTTTAACAAGAGTTTATTCTTTGGACCTAATATCTACATACCATATTATACATATTTATGATTTGATTACCTTTTAAAAGCGTGAGTTGATTTTCACGAAACCAGACCCTTAATAAAAACCTTATCAATTTTTCAATTACCTGTAGGTACAAGTTCACAGATTCAAGGTCTGTCTACACTTAGATATTTTATCCTTAGAAAATCGGTAGATGAATCAATAAAAAAAAACCATATATTGCGACCCTCATAAGAATTTGAAAATTTTCCATTAACAAGTATACTTAATAACTAGTAAAATGGTTGTACATTTAATAAATAACCCTGCCAAAGCAATGAAACGTTATTTCTTCCGACACGAGATGAACCCTGTTGAGGTGGTATGTTGGAAAAGTAAACATCTGATCTCGGGGTATCAGTAATAGCATTTCTCACCTTTAGATTAGGACACTCACTATCTGATCCCCGACCTCCACCCTGAACGTGATCCCGTATGAATACAACAAAGTGTGCTCAGCTGTGCAATAATAGAGCTTTGGAGTAATAAAGCAACGAGTTGGTGGGATGTAATTTATTATGACAGGGTGACCGAACAAATGAATTGGCGAATGTTAGCCATACGTAGTAAATGTTTGGAGAAACAAAGTCACTAATGGCTACAATGTTAATAATATTTGGATGATTTGTATAGCGCCGTTTTTGCGAAAAATCACTTCAAAGGCGCTGTACAGATCCTATTTTCTATTATTAGATATTAATTCTTAGTTTAAATAAGAAAATATACAGAAACATACTTTCCTGGAAGGTCCCATCAAGTAGACACACTTATTAAGTTAAAATTATGATTCTTATTTATTTTTGTTAATTTAAAAAAATTATTTTTCTTTTATTTATTTAAAGCGAAATTAAAAAAAATGGACTCTCTGAATTTGTCGTACAATGCAGGATTTGGTTAAAATTTGTATGTCTAAAGGTGATTCGTCGAGAGACAGATTATGTTGAGATTCTATTAATGAATTAGTTTAGTTTTAGTTATATAATATTATTACAATTATATGGATGAAATCATCTCAAGAGCGATTTGCAATGATCAAAATGTCATGTCACTGTTATTTTTTATTTCCTTCCGTACTAGCTTCTCACGTTTAGAGAACCCGAAGTGGAAAATCACAAGTTTGAATTCCTTCAAAGAATCTTTAAGGAGTTTTTCTAAAAACCACTTGGTGATGATTTTTGGGTCAAGGTCAACACACCTAAGAGATTCACCGTAAACAACATATTTTTACCCTTAGTACATTTGATATTGTGTTATTAGATTAGCTATTTTACTAACGAAATGTATTAATGAAAGATTTTGTTATTCATCATTTAGTACGGCGTATACTGGACTGAAGTGCATTGACTTGGGGAGGTGATTTCGGAGAAATGAATGGGAAAAATATTACATCTTTTGTTTAGATTTAAATTTTCACGGAGACATACAAATCACTTGAACATTACATGCATGAATTATTTAATAGACCCTCAACTAATTTGTTTGCGTTCTTATATATATATACATCATACCTAATAAAACCATTTAATAACATAAGATATCAGATATGACTCAAATTTTTTTTTACTACTTAAAACAAATTCTAATAGGATTCTTATTTAATACATGGATTATATATTACTTTATTTAATAATTTGAGTAAGTTGAAATTTTATATATATAGTATTACAAATCATTTTTCAAAGCAATTAAGTTCTGAAAGGGATTCAGTTACAAACGACATTTCACTTTCCGCAGTTTCTTATGACATTACTGGAATATTGAAAGGCTAACAACACACATTTCAAAGTATGTACATCAATTAACGTTGCGTTATATTAATTATTTATAATGCTTATTGAACGGGTACAAGTCAATTTGACAAGAAATATGATTGCACTCAAGTATTAACAGTCCTATTAAGAATTTCTCAACACTGACACTGCTTTTACTACGACAATTTTAAAAAAAAGTCTGCCACCAGTTTTATTTCATTGAATTTGCGTCAAATATTCTGTAATTATAAAAAAAATATTTGAGATATGTACTAACTAGAAATAATGCTCCAAATATGTTTATATATTTGTATGCACTGATTCAATCTCCTTTCCCCAATCACAACTCATTGTTATTTCCTTAGTCCCTGCATTCAGATGGCGAATTTGATGCATCTTTTATTAAATCATTTCCGCGAAACCTCTAATTGAGATGACAAACAGTCGATCATTCCATAACTGGAGTCCCGTTGGAGACATGGAGACGTGGACTTGTAGACTGCAGAAATGTCAAATGTATGCCAATAGCGCCCGGTCTGATCGGGTTGGATGAGGGCAACAATCCGGATAAGAACCGGGAACCTTCATGACGGACGTTCCTCTAACCGTTTAACCGTCTATCCGTCTAACGGTAGCCAAGCTATTGCGATCTAGGCAAGCATTTTATAAACGCAGAATCGAACAGGCACATGTGAAGCATGCACAGTTAATAGAAACTGTATCAAGCAGAGAAAATACACATTGATTAGAACGTTTCCCCTCTTGGCAGTAATACACACGGCAATCAGGCACACATGCGATAATGATAGTTATCGAGACTCTGCTGAACAAAGAAAGAATGCGTTTTTCACATGACGGTTCCAAGGAAATAGACTTATGAATAAATGTTTATGAATCTGAGTGTATGAAAAGCTTGCAATCTAAATATTCGTAATCTTGACACGTATTGTTTCAATGAGTAGGTACTCATCTTGCAATACGGTAAAATCTAGAATCTTTTAAGAGGTATTTTTAATTGGAATCTTGTAAGAAATGCTCCTGACTCATCTCGCTCCAGACCGAACCACTGTATTACTTAATTTGCTGGTTTGCCCCATGTCCAGTTGCAAACAAACCGCGGCGGGTGTTTAATATGGCAGCCTGACTAATACAGTCAAAGTGCCACAAGACTTATCTTCGTGATCCGCCAAGTGGTGGCCTACGAAAGTGGTCACATTAAAAATTCCCTAATACTTACTCACCAAATAGTGTAAAAGGCCTTGGTCATACTTGACAAATCTCTGCATGAGGGTCTTACCCAAAAGCTTCTTGCGCGTTGGTCGGCCAAGGGTGATGCATCCAAAATACTGAATTGGATGAAAGTTTCAAAATGTTTCAATGGCGGACGGAAATTTTAACGTTTACGGTCTACGTTATTACGAGAAATAAGAAAGACGCCGTAAACTTAAAGATATGTGCATAAATTTTTTTTTCATAAGAAGTAATCCCTTGTGGTTTGAAATTATATTAAAATAAAAGAACACTTTGTTTTAAACTACGAAGTTTATTATGTTTTAACGCCAACCGGTTTCGCTTAGATCGCAATAATAATAGTTATTATATGTACCCTGACGAAGCTTGGCTCTAAGCGAAACCGGTTGGCGTTAAAACATAAAAAAATCGTGGTTTAAAACAAAGCGTTATATTTTTTATTTTTTTTGTAATTTAGCCTTATAAAATAAATATTAAAAAAAAACCGTAATGCAAAACCTTGTAATCTTATTGAAATGTACAAAATAAAAATATCCAGTAATAGTAGATAAGTAAATAGGTATATAAAATTTGTGGTGGAACATATCATCGCCGGAAAAACAAAAAGACTGAAACGCCATCTTGGGAAGCCATATTACACTACACCAGAGCATCTTAAAGTTTTTTTTCAATAAAATTCATAAGTCTTCTGAACCTGGTTGGATTTAAGAAAAAAAGTTTAGTGTCAGCATTGAGTTACCTAAGCGACAAAAATTTAAAACAGCCCCAAACTTGTGTCACCTTGAGTCAAGCCTTCTCCCAAATTGTAAATATATTTTAAATGTCTGAAGGACCACAAAAGTCTTCAGTATCAAACGAGAGTCAGAGCATGCGATGCAGAAAAAAACTTGATTAAAACTGGATATTCAATTCGTTTTTAACCAAAGTGTCGCTTCAGCCCTTTTGACTTTCCGCCGACGATATATTACTATCGTACAAACAAGAAAAAACTATTATTTGAATTAGACTTGTTTAAGCAACGTAGACCCCAGTTATTCACACTTGTACATATACATCAGTCTCATTCTTATCACCTTGGAAACTTGTACCTGTTCTGATACCCGTTTTTATCTTATTTATTTACACCTTGTATGTCATCAAAAGAACCGCGATAATCCTTGGAAAAGTGGCAAAATATTAGCCCCCGCCGTAAATATTCTCACGTTACACCCGACAGACTAAAAAATGATAATTGATAAGCAGGTGCTCACGGCCTTCGGTTCTCATATCACCCAATATCAATTTTTCGGTTAGGTAACAATAAAAAAAACAGACATCTAAATTAAAAGCGTCCCATGAGTCCCATCCCGATTTGAACCTTTTTTTAACATTTCCAGAAGATAAATGCCGGATACAAAGCATCACCGTCTGAAATGGCGCGCTTCTACGAAGACGAAGATAGAAAAAATAACGTTTCGAAAAGGTTCCCCGGCAAAACGTCCGAAACAGACCCGAAAAATACATCTGCCATTTTTTTATCTGCATGTTTTTTTCCTTCGTATAAATTCCAAATCTATTTTACTTATTTCCCGATGCAACGGGGTGGCGTAATCATTTAACGCCATCCTCTACAAATTCGTTTTAAAAAGATGTTAACGTACCCAATAAAGACGGCATCTTTATGAGGCAATTTTGTGCGATGGCCATAAAATACCAAATGTTAATATGAAGTCACACGATGTATCAATTAATACAACCTGAACAGTAAAAAACAGAAAAGTATGTATGAGACGATGTATGAATGTGAATGAAGCAAGAAGTGTGTGCCAAGGCAGAGTTATACGGCGGTCCGTCCTCTCTGACTACCCCTGCGGGGAAGCGACGTGATGGTTAGTTAGTTAGTTAGATTATTCCATGTATTATAAGAGGGTTTCCATACATTTGTGCGTCATGTATCCTTTTAACATGTATCATATCATCGTACACCCACTCTATGTATATATTTAAAACACATATGATTTTTTATAAGAACAAAAAAAAATGATCCACATCACACTTAGATTCAGAATCTTGAATGATATTTGGACGTAGTAATGCAGAAAGTTAGTTAGTTAAACCCGTTGATGAAAATTACTGTTGTGTAACTTTAAAAAAAAAGTGAATACCGCACTAGAGTCCCTACTCCCAACTGTTCCCAGCCAGCGGGACTATTGCTTCCCCATTGGGATATTTTGTGGGGCTTGGGAGTGGGGAAGATACCTGGCTATTCAGTTATAGGTACTTCCCAACCTTGCTCTCTTCCATATCCTTCTTTTCCCCACTTCCATCAGCCTCACAAAATACCACAATTGGGGATGCCATGGTCCCACTGACTCCACGCAATCGGGAGCAGTCTGTACTCTTGTGCGGTATTCACATAAAAAGGTCGGTAAGCTGTGGTATAAGTATATACTTTTATGAACATCGCATTAATGGCTTTAGACCTGTGGCGAGATTCATAAATAAAATATGTTAAATTCACCTTCAAAATAAGTCTTTAAAATTGATTTACATTCAAAATATTTATAGAAGAATAAATTTTATATATTTTGATATTTAATTAACATATGTTTATTCAATTTTTATTTTTCTCTCTCTTCGACTTCATCGATTCAACCGACGAGGGATCAGACCACAACATATATATTTTTGATTTATTGGTCAATTTCTATTAATGAGAATCCTAAAATTAATTTTGACCGTTGTGGAACCTTTTTTATCTTGTTTCTTTCCGATGATTCTTCGTCAAAAGCCTATCTATCAGGCCGCAGAAACACGGTGTATCCTGTCGAAGGCTAACGATTGTATTATGGTGTCAAATCGGGTGTCCGAGGATAATAAACCCGCTGGCAGATAGTTACCCGAAAGGACCAACCGTTGTAGGGACCCATTTTATTACTGACCAATATATTTTTTTACTGATATTCATGAATCATGATATTGCAGAATGAAAAATTAGGGTAGATATTTTTGGTAATACGGGAAAAGTTGTTTGGCCATCATAGTTCCAGGTTGTTTCCAAAGTAATCGGATGCGAAGCGGGTCAATCTAATTTATTTAGTAAATACATATCGATTTCGATGAAGTACCGCGTATCATACCGTCGTAGAAAAGGCAAAAGGGCTTAAGCGACACTTAGGTTAAAAATGAGTTAAATAATATGCAGTTTTGATCAGTTCTTTTTTTTTGCGTCGAATGCTCTGACTCACGTTTGATTCTGAGACTTTTATGGCCCTCCAGCCAACTAAAATATAATATGTACCATTTGGGAAAATGCTTGATTCAAGCGATATAAGTTTGGTACTTTTTAGCTTTTTGTCGCTTCAGGTAACTCAGTGAGAGCATTGAGTTACCTGAGCCAACTTTATTTTTGAAGATCCAACCAGGTACTACAGGCTTATGAATTTTATTGTAAAACAAAAAAAAACTTTAAAGTGCTCTGATGTAAACTTCCCAAAATGGCGCTTCACCCCTTTTGCTTTTCCAGCGACGATATTATGATTATTTTCTGAGCGTTAAAGAAAGTTTTTGGAGACAAATATTTGTTTTTATGAAATCAAGAATAAATGACACTCTCAGAATCGTCCCGCTGTGATAGAAATAATACAAACATCAGAATAGAATCGTTAATTTATTGTAATAGTTTAAGGTAGGTATTCTATCGATTTTGCCATTTTTACATGATTTAATTTTCGTGCAATTTTTTCTTTACTCGTAAATCCACTAAGTTAGTAATAATATATGTAGTACTATACATAAAATAAATATTATAACATTTTACATACTTGGGGTAATTTTACAGAAAAACGGGGTTATATAATTTATTATACTTCTACAGCTTCCTTTTCGTTTCTTGTTTTACTTGATAATTTCATCCATATATACAACACTCCAATATGAGGTGCCATATGTCCACTGGCTCCGGGCTCGGAACTTCTTGGGATTTATTCTTGGTGTTTTTTTCAGTAAGGAAAAAAGGATTCCGCTTTTGATTCCTGAAATTATCTATCCTATTCAACGTGACATTCACAGCTGCCTGCAAAGATTCTCTAATCCATATTATTGTGAATAAACAATTTTTTTTAAATTAAATTATTCACATCATCAGAAGTGCAGAAACACTAAGCTAAAATCCATTCACGTATGTACTCTTGCAGGTACTCTTTTTCCATTATCAAGGTGTACAACACGCCGTTTAAATAAACAATTTCACGAACATGCTTAATAACAAAAACAAAACAAGTCATTATCCGCCATCGGCTTCCACAATGGAAGTAATCAGTGAAAACAAGCGGAAAACACAAACACAACAGTACGCACTCGTGGCTAATTGGACGTGGCGCGAAGAAGTCGAGGAACTTGAGTGTCATGGCGGCGGCGGAAGTGGGTGGCGGGTGGCGGGCGGAAGTCCCCGCACTTTTCACGGCCGCTCTTTCTCCTTTCACCGGCGATGGCGCCACCGGCCGCCGATTCTGCATTGCCTATTCAAGGCTGCAATGTCAAAGTGCCGATATAAGAACTATTCTCGCGGTCCGCCGTAGCGGTATTATGGAACCGCTGAATTATTCAGCGAAGTGTGTTTTTAAATGACTGACAACGTAGTAGCATTGTTGTTTGCGAATTTAAAGCGGTTTGCAGACAAAAATAAAGCTCGCGGAATTATGTTTTCGTTGGAATACTTTTGAGTTGTTTTTGGGAATACGTTAGAATATTTGATCTCTGACTTATGCTGGTATGGATGCAGCGTACAGTGAGGCTTCTCAAAACAAGACATGGGCAATAATTGAAGAGTATAGAAGCAAAGGCAGCAACCTATTTCATCATAAATTATTTCTTGAAAAGTTGATAAAGAGTTTTATACCTTTTGCTTTCATGAATGTGTTGATACATTTATAGATTATTGTTTCAAATTGTTCCTAGTTTAATGTACACAAACATTTTGTAACACAACATTCAATGTTTCTTTGTAATAATCATTCAAAAGTTGATAATGCTACAGAACTGTTTTTGTAGATTGCTGCCTTTGCTTCTAAGCCCCTCAATTGATTTTTTTCTGTCTGATAACTTTGAATAAATAATTAATTTCATATATTTCTAGTCTTACTACCCGGCTTCCACCAATTTTTAAAATTAAATTTAATTAATTATCAATGTGGTATCCATTTTTGTTTTTTTTTAAGTTAAATGGATATTCTGAAGCTCCATAGCTAATGGTGGAAAATAAGGTTATTTATATCATGAAGACGAGCTAAAATTTGTTACGCTGACCTTGAAATTGCGCTAATTTAAAATTCCAGATCTTACCGTTCGCAATTTTTTTACTAGGACAAACAAACGGATTTGTTGCTTTACGGTTAATGGAATATTCCATACAATTATGTCTGTGCTCTTCGTTTTCGGCAGGGTTGTTTAGATAATTACACATAAGGCGAAGCACTTTTTTAAAGACCTTGGAATTCGAACGAAATGACACACTTTTTGCACTTTTTGCGATAGGTTTCTAATTGTTCCTTCACAGACCTTTTTACTAGCGGTGAAATTCACTTACATGTATTGCATAATATATGATTTAAATACAATTCTGCCACGGCAAAAAAAATATTTTTCTTCCGATTTCTATGTTGATATGTACCTAATTTAATCATTGAGAGGTATTAGAGGATAAAATAAGAAATTACAACAACTAAGGCAAAAATTTTGAAATATTTTCCGATCACACTCTATGGTATAGAACCTAAATTGTCACATTACAAAATTAAACTAAAACCGAAATAAAGGTTTGTAAGTAGACAATTTGACACTTCAAAGCATTTTTATAATCAATGAATTTTTTTCTAGAAAATACTTCCTAGATTTATTTTAAGAAAAAAAGTGTGTCCTACGTACAGTATTTAATTTTTAAAATCTAGAATAATCTTAAGCGAGTAATTTTTCAACTTCAAAAACATGATTTTGGAGATCACGAACCAATCCGTCGCTTTGATAAAGTGGTATTTGCAAAAGAATGGTATGAATGTATGAATGCGTCACCTCTAGTTACCTAGTTCCTGGTGCCAAGTGCCAAGTGCCAAGTCTCCGGTAGTGTTGCGTATCGCGGGAAACAGTAAAATGCAAGTTTTTCTCGCGAGCCGACTGCAACGTTCAATTCATCTTCCCGTTAGAGAGGAGGTTTCCCTTTGCCTGCAGTGACTTGCATCTTGCATGCACTCCCACCGCATGCGTGTAATGACGTTGCGCGGATAGCGGCTTTTGCTCTATTCAGGTATATATATGTATCGGACGTGTCAGTGGCATTTTATGGCTCCATAGTGTTCATGAGTGTTCTGATAAAATATTTCATATATGTTATGTTTTTTGCCTGTACGGACGACATAGTCTCTAGAGGCGTAGAAGGAAAATGACGGCCTGCGCAAACAGACCTCTCCTTTTACGCCGCCGAAAGTCGCTATCTCGTCCGTATGGGGCCCTGCGTCGCGGCCGTCAGCCCCGAGCCCCGCTCACTCACCCCTGCCTCACGCCGGTCGCTGGGCCCAGCCACGCTCTGATTGGCTGGGACCAAAAACCCGCCGAAGTGAGGCAGATTTTCTTGTAAACAGTGAGTTTACGTAAAATTGTATGTCGATTACCGTGAATGCAGGGAGAGGCTTCAACAAACCAATTATGCAAGCCTACTCACCTGTATTCACGGAATCCAATGTATTTATAATGTACTGACTGCTTTCTTATGTAAAAAATATATTAAGCTGCAAAGGCCGACCTGTAGGTCTTTGCAGCTATTTTGTACCCCTTGTACATTTTCCACTGTTAACAATAAAAAATCAGGCGAGCTGCGAGGTAGTTTAATCGAAGGAGAAAGAGGTGGGCAAGAATCTAATTTTTTGTATTCGGGCATACAAAATTATCTTAACCCTCAGCGGTCCGCGGAAAATCCCGCAGGCCAAACAGAGGCAAACCTCTGTCGTTGGCGACACGGTACCGCTGAGGAGTTAAAGATAAAAATTTCCAAAAAATAATTTAGTCTTCACCGCTCCATCGACTCCTTCTTGGACTTGCCCGCCTCTGCGTCTCCGCTGCCTCGCTGCCTCGCCTGCCTTCTACTGAGAATCTGGAGTTTTATTCTGCACCCTTGGCCCTCTCTCCTGCCACACGACTCCAGACTTCGAAGCGGAAGGACCGGCAGCGATCGCCAGACCGGCGGACAAACAAATACTCCATACAAAAAGTCGCCTTTCAAGCGCATACTTTGTACTCGGGAAAAGTCGATTGGTCCCAGTACAACTGAAACAAGCCGAAGCAGGTCCAGCACACACTCTTCTTCTGACGCGGACGTGTGTTTACAGAACACGTCCCGTACAATATATATATGCAGGTATGCATTATAAAAACATATCTATGATACGCTCGATGCGTAGGTTAGTCGGTAACCTTTAGTACCGGGTGGTTAACAATCGTATAGTATATTTATGGTTTTAAAGTTTATTTTGTAGAACTCCATTTTAATTTTTAGTTTTTTTAATTTTATTTAAACAATAATTATTTTTTTTTAAGAAACAATTTTTAGTTAAAAGCTCTGCGATGTAATTATTTTTACGCGTGACAGCTGTTTCTGCTTCTGAGGGCATTATCAAACTGTCTTTTTTGAAAAACAAACTGTCTTTCTGTCTTAGTTTGATAATGCCCTCAGAAGGCGAAACAGCTGTCACGCGTAAAAATAATTACATCGCAGAGCTTTTAACTAAAAATTGTTTTTTTAAAAATAAATTATAAAAATAATAATTATTGTTTAAATAAAATTAAAAAACCAAAAAAAAATCGTATAATATTTATACATACAAAATTGAAAACTCCTCTATCGTTGCTAGAATTTATTTTTATTTTTACAATTTAACTACCTTACAAACTTCTTGATAAAATACACAAAAGTTTACCAAAACATCAAAAAGAGAAAAGGTTTAAAAATTTATTTTTTTTATCTTTGTCTCACAGTATCTAAATCTATTTCATAATGTATCTCCCTCTTTGTCTATATACATAGGCAACTCATATCTCTATGGCAAAACAGAATAGTGAAGAAATCTAAGACAACCTAAGCTAACATAACCTAACTTATCCCAACCTTACTTGGTATCCAACCCAACCTCACCTAACCTAACATAATTATTAGATTATACCGAATTACAACACAAATAAATGTTAAATTTTTCATTGTTCTGTTTTGTCACTGTTCTGTTTTATCAGCGAAACCGGTAGGTGATAATATTTAAAAAAAAATATTAGTTAGCAACAAAGACATTTTTTGAAATGATCATATTTAGTTCTTCAATCATTCATAAGCGTATATTTTTGATACCCAGATGTTAAAGCTGTTTTCTATAAGCTGACTCATATCCGATATTATTGGTGTTATCAGGGTTTTTATGTCAATAAGTGCAGAAAAAGCAATTTGTTGGTAAGATTGTTACTACCGCTATCTATTGTAAGAATAATACATTATATGTACACTATTTACTCTAATGATACTTTAGAAACCCGGTAGACGGTAAAAAATGGCAGTTATTTTATTTATTCGTAACATTTGGAGCGTGTAAGTAATAGCAAAAGCAACAATCGCGATACTGTGCACAAGTTCAAGAGCGATATCTTTTTATAGACTTTATTCTACATTCTTACAAAACTCTTTCTCCCAAATTGTGCTGGTAAAGGTTGCTTGTGAATCGTTGAAGCGAAAAGTAGTGCAAAAGGGCTTACTCGAGCTGGCCTTTGTTTATGATAAAAATATAATATACCTACTGCGTGATATTCTGAAAGGGTATAAGTAATAGTAAAAAAACTATACACTTAATTAGATATCGAATTAAAGAGACTTGTTCTGTTCTTTGTTTCAATGGCCCGATTTTAGATAGATATTTATACACTAGGTTTATATATGTGTCAATCTTTTACCCATTAATTAAAACGCCCCGTCTCACTAGCGGTTAAAGTTACGTAAAAGTATTACGCAATATATGATTCAATCGAAGAATCGGAAATCCACCCTAACATAGATGTATTATTCAATCGATTTGTACGCTCTAACTTTTAGATTTTTTTTTAAATATAAAAAGATATACTTCCTATTTAAAAAATACAACCCACACACATTACCATTAATTTCAGTTTTTGCCGCCTAGCGGTCAATAAATTCTCACCAGTTACGTTACTCAAAGCAATAGGAGGCATTAGTGTCCCCATAACTCAAAGAAATTAGAATGAATGAATTTCTAGTTTATATTTATTTGCTAATTACCTTATAATGAACATCTAAGCTAACTAAATCAAACCATAAATTATAAGTTATTTAACGAATCAAACGCACTAAACAAAATTATTATATTTTTATATTAGGGTTGCAGAGCTGCATTGAAGATTGTTTGGGGTTAAATATTTTAAATACTCGATTAAACACTGCGTACGTACATTTTAGGTGGCAGTTGAGGGAATATTTTTTACACTTTTCAAATCAAGCTTACTCTGTTTCATATTCAACTTGCCAAATGGTTGTGTTTGAACATATACATATATTCAAATGTATGTACGTGGGTACTATTTGGAATAAATAAATTAAAATTTGTGGTGGGTTGATAAACATATACTCGTATACATAGGAAAAGTCATAATTTTATGTTACACAAAATTTACACAATAATTTAATCATTGTTATTTATCTATGTAGGGCTTTCGTCCTATCTGCTTACCTCTGTAGAGAAACAGTCGTGACGGTTTGTTAGTTACATGATAATTTTTTATTACCTCTCACGACTCGATTCGAGCAGGAGTAAAACACAAAAAGCTTGTTGCCTTATTTGAAAAAAAAAAAAACAACAAGATTGCATGAGTGCGTAATCTATTTTAATTACAGGTAGTTATTCAAGCAGGTTTGCCCTTTGACAGTAGTAAATCGTTTGATGCCAATCGCGATCCGTCTCTTGATTCGGCGCACACGATCCGCTAACTGTACAAGACATCTTGAATCTAACATGCGACTAACGTCGGACATGTCAACAGTGATCATATCCAATTCCCATTGATTGTCATTCAGATCTTCTGTTCCCCTGGTATATGGTACTATGGTAGGCCGATTGTCCGCTTCTGGAATCTTAAGTGCCGCTGTACATGCAGGGGAGACCAATAGATGATTTGTGGTATATTAATGTCGATACTCGTATGACCTTAGATTAATTAAATAATGTAGATACGTTACTGAGACAACGCGCCTGGTTGCATTAAACCAACTCAACGAGACATTCTTTCGAAACACGCTTCATATAGCTATCTCTTCCGCACACACATATTCTTTGAATAGTTATCCTTTTCACACGCGGGTGAAACATTTAGTGGTGCAACATTAGTGGTGCTACATTTTCCGTAAGATTTGTATGAATATGACGTGTCTTTTATTTTATGACAGCTGATTGTAGTATTCAAAGTTTACCTACAAATAATATGGTTTTTTGATACACAGCCAACATCAAAATACTAATAAGTTGATGTTCTTAAAATTAACTTTTGTTAATAATGATGAGAGCGTATTGTTTATTTATTTTTATACTGACGAACCATTATCCAATTACAAAAAAAATATACAACACGAAATGCGGAAAAAAACAATAACAGAGAAAGAACAGCACATACATAATATTTTAGTGAAGCAATGACAAAAAAAGGACAAACATACACATAAGAAATAACATTCAAGCCAAAGCCTGTACAAGGTTTTGGTAGTCGTAAAGAATGACAAAATCATTTAAAAATTTCAAGACTATAAAAATAATATTATTTGGATGATTAGTACAGCGCCGTTTTTGTGAAAAATCACCTCAAGAGCGCTGTACAGATCTTATTTTTTATTATTACATATTAATTCCTAGTTTGAATAAGAAAAAATACAGGAACATACTTATCTGGCAGGTCCCATCAGATAGACACACTTATTAACTTAAAATTATAATTATGATTTTTTTTTCCGATTTAAGGCATGGGAGCTAAATTAAAAAATTGACTATCTGAATTTGTCGTACAGTACAGGATTTGGTTGAAAATTGTATATCTAAAGGTGGTTCGTCGAGAGACAGATTATGTTGAGAGTCTGAAAAGGCAAGTTTTCAGTTTGGACCGAAATTCTGTTGGGCTCGTTATACATCTTAGTTCCGGAGGGGCTATGGTTTAGAGTTAACATGTCTTGACATTCTGGACAGTGGAAAATAATACCCATAATTAGCAGAGTGATGATTGAGGAAAAAAAAATCATTGTTTCTAAGTCTACGGCAAGAAATGTTGAACCGAATGAGTTGCAACAAAGAAGGTGAGTCAATAATCAATTAATAATTTTAAAAATGCAAATTAAATCCAAGTTCCAATGTTGGTTTGTATCATCCTTGTTTCTCTATATAAAGTCTTATGGGAACACTTGGGTTAACAACAAATTAAATTTATCTCAAAACAGAGTTGCATTGATATGGTTAGGAGTTAGGACCCCTTCAATAAGATTTTTAAAATCCCCTACAACCGTGATATATAATTATTTTGAGAAAAGTAATACTTCGATATCATGATTTTCAACCTCTGTTTCATATGAAAACTTGGACATTGAACCAAACATGGAAATGGAATATATGGACTGTTGAAATTAGTATCTACCTTTACAAGTGCATCCTCAAAATATCCCGGGAAGAAGGGTTACTATTTTACAATATAGCTCTACAGATTATTTTATCGAATATAAAAATAAAATCATTCTACTTTCTTCTGTTAGCGATAGCCGATATCTGGAGAAGAGATAATACTTTGAGAAGATTTTAACAACTTTATCTTTAAAAAGATTAAAAAAACCCTTTTAATATTTAATGAACCAAGAAAGATTTTCCGTTCAAACGATTAAACACGAGTAATATTCACCGTGTTTCAGGGTGGTAAGGCAAAACTTTAGGGGGTAATTATTCACGAAATACTGAGGAAAAAATAAGAAGAAATATTGTTTTCATTAATGCGCAAATAAAAAAAAGTTGTGATGTATTTTGCATTTGTGTACGGTAAATTAAAGGTTTGTGTAGACGATCCTTTGAAGTAAACACTATACTGCCCACTACAGGTGGTAAACTGCCGCTACTGGCTCGCTGATTGCGAAATCTGTTTGACGGACCGTAACCTAATGACTGATTGTTGATTGTTTGTTCCTGGGCGGGTACCAACTCTCACCAGATGTTAGCGATGACGTTATAGACGATTTATCTATATATTCTACGACCACAATACAAGTTTTCGACACCTTTCAAACCAAACATATTAATTTTTCAATGGAAAGTATAATTGCCTTATTTAAAAAAAAATAGTAAACACTTTTTCTAAGAGTAGGAATCGTAAATAATTTTGTGCTGAAATTTTGCGTTACCACTCTGGAACACGGTGTATAAACAATATATGTTGACAGCTATGTACTGTATCGTGATCATCCTGATATTGCAACTGATTGAATGCAATTACCCCCACACCATAAGCCCCCCATTCCTCTGGCCATAGTGCAGTATGTGGTGGTATGACCGAGCCTGACATGTGTAATGTGTAATGGGTATTTGACCGGAGCTTTGATGTTTCCTATTAGTACCCACTCTATGCAGTATATTGTCTGCAAGGTAATTCGACGTGAGGGCAAACTACTCGTGGTTTGAATTAATAGACACTTATGAAATACCACATATCGTTATATTATATATCGGGAATAGGAAATTTTATGACGCAAAAATCTATCCATTGACGCAGGCATGGACTAATTGAGCTGGAAATTTTGCTGTACTTCCGTAGATCGAAGACAAACGACAGCACTATACTAAAAAATGCTCAATTTTGACGAAAAACTGAGTACCTTACTGACTAAGACACTTACTACTAGGACAAAAACCTTAATCAACATTCCAGGATTAAATACATCTTTTGGCCAGAAAAACCATAAATTCCATACTACCAAATTGTATAATGCTCTTTAAAATGATATTAAAATACCACAGAGATAAAAAAAGTTAAAAAAATAACATCAAAATATGGCTAAATAAACATGAAGATGAGGACATCATGAAAATTATGAAGACAACATAAGAATCAGTAACACTAACGTAACAACCCACAATATGCATTGGAACAGGAATCCCTGGTGAGGAGGACTGTGAATAAAATAAATTAAATATTACACAATGTAACATAATATTTTATATTAATGTATCTCTTGAATAGTCTTAAATAAAAAAAAAAACATTAATCCCGGTGATTGGTTTTATACGTCGCGCAATTAGAGTTGTGTGTATTGGTGAATATGTATGTGGTATACACTTCCAACAGCGAAGTCATTGAGAAAAATCACTGAGAAAGAGTATTTAGCTCTTGCTAACGCCTACTTATTGTTATTAGCGAAAAAGGGATAACAAGTGTATGTATTTGTGTTTGTATTTGAATTTTGAATAATCGGAAAGATTAAAATTATGCTAACAGTTTGAAAAAAACTGAAACATTCTATAAACATTCAAAGTTTTTTATTTCATAAAATTAAATTTCACTGGAGTTTTTTTTTTTAATGTTGAAAAATAAAGAGTTTGAAGCATGTTGTATGCAAGCAATGCACTTGTGTGAGTACTGTATTTGACTCAACATTCGTTGCGATACCTATGGTGGAGACATTTTTTTACCAGCGGCGATAACATTTATGAAATGTTAAAATGACATCTTCTGGTGTCCTCTCCTATTGGAGGTTAGCTATCATCAGAATTAACACTACCCTGGAGATGGTAATAAAGAACTGTGCTCGTACCAGCTGTGTCAGAAAGCGTTTGAAACGACGAGGTGCAGGGTTAAATTTCAAATATCAAAGCATTCACATATTGTATTATTTATTTATAAACTTGGACTATTGTCCAATTACAAAAAAAAATACATAACACGAAATGCGAAAAAAAAGCAAAAGAGAAAGAGCAGCATAAACATAATATTATAATGAATCAATTACTAAAAAAGGACAACATAACATAAGAAAGAACATTCAAATCAAAGCAAAGGTCAAGTCAAAGATTTGGTAGAGTCGTAAAGAATGACAAAAAATATTTAAACTTGTACCAAAAATTCTGGACAGTGGAGAATGATTCATAAATAGTAGAGTGATTATTAAGGAATAGCAATTCATGATTTTTGAGTCTACGGCAAGGAATGTGGAAATGGATGAGTTGCAACAAAGAAGGTGAATCATTTATACAATTAATAATTTTGATAATGCAAATCAAATCAAATCAAAGTCTTTCCTACGCTTTACTAATGAAGTAATTTTCAATGTTTGTTCAATTTCATCATATGAATAATCGAATATTATTATTAATATTAATATGATTCTCGAGTCAAATACTTGTTGGTCAACAATGAGTGCGAGTGCTTGTCAATACGGAGCCCAGACGGAGTGAAGATTTGCTCCGAACCGTGACAAAGTAAGATGAATCTTAATAAGAGGACAAGACTTTATCAGGACTGCAGCGAGAGTGTCCTGAACCCTCAATTGGACCAAATTGACTCTAATTGTAGGGGGAATGTACATGTTCATATGTGTATGGCAACTTGGCAGCCCGAATACCAACTACTAACCAGTACAGCAAAGTACCATGGAATGAGCCTCTAGCATACATTTTTTATTGGATTAGAAAAATTCATGTAAAGCTTCGGCATTCAAAAATTGCGCTAAAGGTCACTTTGTAGCATTCTGATACAAGCAATAATGCAAATGATTTATCTATAAGTTCTAGATGGATAGTTAGGAAAAGGTCAAAGGTGTCGAAGGTTGAATAGCTATTGAATAATTGTTTTAACTGTAAACCTTTTCAATCATATGAAAAACACACTAAAATGTCTGTAAAGGCGCAGTTTTAAAAGCCAGTGAAGGCATTTTCGAAAGTCTAACCCAAAATCCCAGTATGCATTTCACATAGAGCTTAAAATATTGCAGTTTAAAAAAATTATTCACTGAAGTACATTTTAAAAATATTTATTTTAGTGAATACCGCACAAGACTCCCAACTGCTCTCAACCGTCTAGAGCCAGTGAGAGAATGGCAACCCCGATTTTGGTATGTTGTGAAGCTGAAGGTAGTGGGGAGGAGAAATAGATGGGGAAGAGGAAGGTTGGGAAGTACCTGGCTATTCAGATCTGGTCACTAAAACGGCTAAAATCATTTCAAGTAACAATTCAATTCTGAATAGTGGTCTGTCACCATGGCAATACATAGAGTATCTACCCCTCTGGAACGTGCCGCAAATATACTATATAATATTTTATATTAATTAAATTTGCCATGACACAAATTAATTAAATAAAATGTATTTGCACACGCCGGGTTTGTACCCATTCGACCACGGAGACCGTCAAGATTTTTCTACCACGAATATTTAAATGCGACATAGTCAATACATAAATAAATAAAAAACGTATGCACTTTGTAATTTGTGATTGAGATTTTAAACCAGAAGATGCAATTGACGATTCTAGCTCGTGTACGTTATTTGATCGAAACTGTATGCGATGCGCAATTTATTTGGTTATTTTTCCGACCACGAACCCGAAATAGTAAGATAAATCCATATTTATAAAAAACAAATTACTCGATTTCAGTTACGTAATTTGACAGTACAATGACAGCTGAGACAGCAAAAAGAGCCCACTTGGCTTACCCGGCTCAATTTGAGTTACGTAGCTCAAACGTTAATAAAGATTACTTTTTGGTTTAAAAAAAAAACTTCATTTGCAGTTATTGAATACATTTGTGGTATTAAAATAATATGCTTAAGTTTTGAAAATACAACTAATAATTATTAAAAAAAAACACAGTACCTTTCTAATTTTTCTCACTACTAATTCAGGTTGGTTGGAATAAATTGCCCCCTGAAAATAAGCCCCCTTTTTATTTAATATTAAATCAACTGCTTTTTTAATATTTTTTTCGGGAAATCAACAATAGTCAATATATTTTCGTGGAAAGCAATCACTTTGTGGTTTGACATTCCCTCTGCTCCTTTGTTATAATTTAGATGTTTTCTATTGTTTTCTCATTGTTTCGTTATTTTATTTTATAATTGTTCTCCCTTTGTATGAATACATAGCCGCATACTTTGTATTTTTTGTTTGGTATAATTTTGTACCCTGATGATGCTTAGGTTAAGCTAAACCGGTCAGTCATAAATATTTAAATAATATTCGTGGTCTTACACAAAGTTATTCTTTAATTTGTTATAAAAAATAAACATACGAGTATACAGATATCCTCTTAGTGACTGCACCTCTTACGAATACTTAGAACAAGAAGAAAAATTACGTATTATATTGAAATTAACTTTTAAATATTAAGCATCATAGACAAGATACTATAAAAGTGAAGAATAACAAGATGGTTTTAAGAAAATTAAAAAAAAAAACAATTTGAATACACTTACAATAAATTTATAATTATTTTTTTAGAATTTAATAAGAAAATCTGACATATACCACATAATGAAATACATCATGCAAGTGGTTCATTATTAGTCCCGATCTTTGTATTGCTATCAATCCACTTATCAGCGACGATGTTCGTTGTAAATCACTCAGAGAGATGTGTATGGTGTATAGCGTATAACGAGTAAAGACACCACACGGACCAAGGAATGAGGAAGTGACAAGAATCGTAAAATCGAAAGGAATTTGCGTAATTGGTAAGATACGACGGGAATACCAAGACTAAACTTTGACTAGGAAGAAGTCGTTAGTGTTATTTTGTTAATCAATAAAACTTTAAATAAACTTATAATGTAGCGATTACGAGCAATTTTTGAGGAAGTTTAATTGTTATCTAGTAGAATAATTACAAGTTGCTATTTATTCATTTCCTTATTTGATTTAAATGATTTTATTGGGGGCATGTCCAAATGTTTAAAGCAACGAATCATTAAAAAGATTCTACATTCTGATTGTTTTTTAGCTCCGCGTCAATAGTTTAATGCGGAAGACGAAACATTTGACCTTCATGGTTCAAACGTAACGAGGAGACGGTCAAGGTTTTGAAAAAAACTGTTTATTCTGCATGAGCAGCAAAAAGTTGTTATCTTCAGACAAACAGTCACGCTTTAACACCGATGTATCCGGTTCTGTTTTCAGAGCAGACTTTCACTCAAATAAGAAGAGAATTAAAACATTGGTAAGTAATAGTATCTAACATTAGATTTGTAAGTGTTTACATACACAACAATACTATTATAATAAACATCGTAATTCAGCTGGATCTATGAAGAAGCCGGTAAATGTTAAGATTTTCATCATAAATTACAAAGTGTTTGGCAAACAAGAAATTAACACACGGGAATCGTAAAAAAATGTTTTAATGTGAGGGTAGCGTGGGTGTGTTTTCGTTTTTTATTGTAATGTATAGCTTAGATCTTCAATTGGACGTAGTTATGCAGAAAGCATTCAACCCCAAAAAGATGAGACCAAAAAAGGCGTTTGAAATTATGACGATTCAAAAGTGAATATCAGTGTTTTTCCTTTTTGAAAATTTTAATAAAGAAGTAATTTAAAATCTATCAATGTATTTATCTTTAAAAAATGTGTTTCTCATGTTTCCTTAAATTTTAATGTTTTTAAACTTCAATTTAAGTCAAATATTTACAATTTGCGTTAGTAAAAAAAATCAATTACCAAAAATCTATTGCATTTGGAGCCTGAATTGAATCTTAGAGATTGATATAATCTTACAAGAATTTGGTAGCTAATGCAAATGATCGTTAAATATGTGAATGTTTACAATTGACATAGAACACTGCCACTCCAGGAGATACATGCAGCATTTTGAGATCAGCATTGAGCATCAATAGCTGTGGGAAATGCGAAGAGGATTAAGAAAAACCTATTCTATGGTGCCAATGTCCTTCCTTGATGGGAAGATGGCTCAAATACCTGAAGAGCTACTCCGTGGAAGCAGGAGACATCGCCAAACTCTTGATGATATCACCAGTGAACTTTATTAAAAAGACTTGGCTACTGTTAAAGTAATAAAGGAGAAGTATGAAAGGCATCGCAATGCGCTTATGACCGGAGTGCTTTCGGGAGCTATAATCTCCGTATCAATAAAAATTAATAGAACTGCATTTGAATCTACGATTAGGAAATACTGCGATAATCGTTAAAACGTTAATTCGTTATTTTCTGGTGCTTACTGAAGTAATTATATCGCACTTAGTACTGTGTTCGGTAACTGAGGAGATACCAGCTAGTACCACCTCTAACAAGTAATGTCTTAAATGCTATAGAGTAAACAAATAAAAAACCGATAAAAGGACTAATTCAAATCCAATTAATACTCGCTAAATCTTGTGCAAATCGGTATCTCGGGCCGCAGAGTTCAAAGGTTCCCCATTATTATATCAAATCCGCAGTCTTATATCACAAAAGATACTCGTAATTCAGAAATGAGTTAAAATCTGATTAGAGCGTGTTACGGATAGGTGTTCTATAATTATCGCTACTTATTAAACAACGACAGGTTCACCAACTTTCAAAAAAAAACTAAATTTTTTTTTTCTAACAATTTATTAAACTAGAAAGCAATAACTTGTTTCTATTGGAAACTAATTACCAAGTTGAATTATTAACAATGTAACCTCCAACGACTATTAAAGACACATTTTTCTAAAAATATTCTATTTTTTTTACAACTCCTACGCCAAGCTCAAGAGCTAGTTCTCTTCTTTGGCGTAGTAATACAAAAAAAAAGAAAAAAAAAAAAAAAAGGTATAAAACAGCCTGCGATGAGTACCAAGGTAACGGCGGTTTGAATTGCAAATATATTATGTATATGATACATCTACTTCTGTCACCAAAAGTAATATTTGAGCACTAAAAAATGGCTAGCTAATTAAAATTCCCCTAAAAAAATAAGTTTTCTGAATTTTATAAACTTCATTATTTAATATGAAGAAATCATTTTCAATCAGAAAAATATGAGCGCCGGTGTAATATAAGTTTTTAGTAATGTAAAAAAAGCCTTGTAGTTATTATATAATATGTTAGGTAAACAAGTTTTATACCAAGGAATAATATTTATCTGATATAATCTATCTTATTAAAATAGGTTGTGCTAATGATCGTGTTCTGGTGCATAGGTTAATTCTCAGATCAATAATATACCTATATATAAGGGATAGCTTTATGAAACAGTGTAGTCAGGACTGTTGTTTTTTTCCTGACTCGGGTGTGGCTAGGGTTTTCGTGGACACACCTTTTTACATCCATTAATAACACATGTCGATATAATGTTTAGTTTATTTGTATTACCACTTTTTCACAGTATTGTTACCAACAAACATATATAAGATATAACCTCGAAAACCGTTGAGTTATGGCGCATAAAAAAACGTTGTGGGTAGGGTCGCCGGAGACGCGGGAGACGGAAAACATCCTTACATACCTAAAAGTGGTGCGACAATATCTGACAACTTGTCTTGTCTCTTTCTCTCTCACGGTTTACGACGTAAAAACCCGGTGAAAGTGATCTCTCAATATATTGTCGTCAACGCGAAAATACCTCCCATGTGTCAAAAACGTAATTGTTCAGTAGGAAATTAAAAACTTATTTTGGAGAGTTACAGATTGTTTTTTGAGACATCAAAAATACGCTTTGTGGTTTTAGATGCAATAATGTATTTTCACCAAGAAAAACACTAAAACTTGAAGAACAAATTGAAACTTGACGCAATTGCATATTTAACTCATTTTTGTAAAGTTGACCATATGGGAGGTATTTTCCCGTTGCCGACGATATACTCGTATACTTACTCGAAGGGTAAATCATATTTCTTGTTTCCAATCAAGATTTCAGTGATCATTTTTTCGTCTTGAATATGATCTTAAGGAGTTTATTGATACACAATATTGTGGTCTTCATTTAAATATATATAAATATATATATATCCATATAAAATTGTAATTTTCTAATCGATAGCTCGCCAGTTAGCAATGTGTTGCCGGGCGAATCGTCAATATTCCCAACGCAGTCGCGGGCCTTGACCTTTACAGATCGGTGCGGTTTTAATTAAGGCTTACGTGATGATGAGCGAGATCCGTCTCTGGTCCCCGGGCCCTGGTCACTGGGCGGAGGCGGGGGCAAGGGGGACATTACGGACCCGGAAATGCCAATATACCGGTCCGAACGCTAATATAACACGTTCCAGCAGTTAGCCGCTTTGCTTTGCTAGCTTGGTATTGCGCGAGATGATACCATTGTGGCAAGGATGGCGCAGCCTCCGCTTCTTCGAAATTGGATCTTCGATGCCGTAGATTGAGGCGTTTTTTTGTAGATTTCACTGTTGTTGTTGTTCAACGTAGGTACTTATTAATGCATCTAAGCAGACTGCTATCAAAACAACATTCCGCATGTTAATAATAAATAATATCAATAAAATATGAATAATTTTTAGCTTTTGTTTTGAGAAAAAAAAATCAAAAGAGCGTTTTCTAAATAGACAAAACACTAAAATCTCATTAGTAAAGTAATGTTTTTATATTTTTTATAGAGTGCCACCTTTGTGAAAAATCACCACAATAACGATGACAATATAAGGCATATGATCTTAAAAAAAAATAAAAAATATAGTGAATATCGCACAAGAGTCCCATCTGCTACCACCGTCTAGAGCCAGTGGAACTATGGCATCCCCAATTAAGGTATGTTGTGAGGCTGAAGGTAGTGGGGAGGGGAGGGAGACGGGGAAGAGGAAGGCTGGGAAGTACCTGACTATTTAGATCTTGTCACCAAAGCCATTTTAAGCAACGTTTCTATTCTGAATGGTGGTCCTTTACCTGGGCGATACTTAAGTGTATCTACCCCTCTGGAACCTATATAAATAAATTATATAAATATTCTTATATTAATTAAATGTGAAGTAACATATTTTATTTATATATTTTTTTATTATAAATTTAATTTATTTTCTTTGAATCCGCGACCTCTGGATTCGAAGTATTTTTTTGGATGCCTACCTCTGTTAACCTCTATTATTGCTTTTGTGATATCAAGTGTTTTTTCATACATACTTTTCTTTTAGTATTGATTTATTGTCATTACTATTGTTATTTTTCCTGGAGCCTACGAAGCCTCTCCGAGGATTTTATCACCGATAATGAATGTATGAATCAACAAAACTTAATTTGTTTGAACACAAATTAACTTGAACTGACGCAGATGAATAATTGAAATTTGCCACCTCTCACCAATGTCCTTCCGGCATTGTTGATATCGTCCTTTAAGTGGCAGTAGCATCGCCATAATGGTGGTGTGTTTCTGGGACCAGGCAGAGTGGGAGGGGGAGTGGTAACTGTAGACTCCACTGGAAATGTCACTGACTGAATCCACACACTCCTTTGATCGGTTTTGTTCAAACACTTATTTCACTTTGACTAAAAGGTAAATATTACAGATAATATTTTCCGATCTCCCTCTTCCCCATCTCTTTCCCCTTTTAATTACCTACAGCCTCGAAAAATTCCCCAATTGGGGATGCCATAGTCCCACTGGCTCCAGACATTTGGGAGTGGTTGGAACTCTTGTGCGGTATTCACTACAGTAAAAGTTATTTCAAAAAAACAAAGATTGAAAGATTAGAGATACATAAAAAAAGAAACTTTTTTAAGAAGACACAATAATCTTTTGAAAAGATTGCCCTTATGATAGCTTGCCTTTGATAAGAGAAGACACCATTGATTTAAATAGAACCAGATAAGTTTTTAGATATTTTTTATAAGCTGGTCTGAAGGAGCATAATATTACAATGAAATTGCACTACCAATTGGAAGTTTCTAACATAGAAATATCATATTCAATAGGTACGTAAATAAGTCACACTAGTATTATTACGTAATCTTTGCCATGATTTTTGATAAGGGCTCAAACTTTCTTCTATTAGCTAGACTTGGCATCACCTGTCCATTGAAAGTGGCTTGAATAGGGCCACTGAAGCAATACGCTGGGTTTAATTTGTCTACAGATCAGACTCAGTAGATGGCAAGTGATTACTTAATACGATTCGTTTTTCCTGCCTCGGATTGATTTCCTGTTTGGTCGTCAGCGACGTTCTGTACCGATTTCGCTTCCTTGCTGCCAGGGATAATTACTGACCAAGTGGATTGCCGGCAATAAACCACGATGGCATAACCGGCTTTATTGCGTTCTTAAAAACTGAATTGCAAAATATACACGATCAGAATTATTGTAGGTAGCTGATCAGAAAATCACAAAGGGCATTTGACGTCATAACATAAAAGCGCAGAACTCTGTGTGTTTGAGCTGTAAAATCTCTAGAACTGTGAGCTCTGGCGTCATGAAAATTGAAAATATTTTTTTGTCTGGATTTTCAAAGTTACAGAACTGCTTTCAGCTAGCAGTGCTATTTACACTATGCGCAACGGAGCTTTGAAATATCCATTTAACAGTTAGATGATTGTGCTTTATTTTTTATTCCATACTTTTTAACTGTTCAATGTGAAATTATTTTTTATAAAAATTGATAAAGTATTACAATAAAACGTTATTTATGATATATTATACTATTTTCAATTAGTTAAAAAAAATCCGGAACAAAATTACAAAATAAAGAGAAAAAATATTACTACGGAGGCATATAAATTGTAAAAGGGAGAAGATACATATAAAAGAGAAAGGTATATAAAGGTGTATAAAGAAATACACACATTAAAAAGGTTCCACAGAAAGAACGTACCACATTTATAAAGTTGTTGAAAAAGTGTGTTGAAACTTGACCGGTTAGTAGCCGAGTGGACTAACGCGTCGGATTCCCACCCAGACGTCGTGGGTTCAATTCCTCTGATGGCTAAGTCCTCCCTCATTGCACAAGCAAAATTTTCCGCTTACTGTAATGGCAGCAGTAGTTTTTCAAATATTGTAAGGTTATTCGTAACACGGGAATGTTTGTGTCTTTCTTTAAAAATATCAATAAAAAGTAATTTAAAATAACTAAATATACATATATGGTTAAGAACTAGATATAATTTAGTAAACAACACTTTATTTTAGGTATCAGACACAAACCTTTGCTCTTCATACAATAAAGTAGCTACTAATAATGATCATTATCATCAAAATATAAGGAACACGAAATGCTTACAGATGGGAAACGTTCTGTCTGAAGAACCTGCGAAAATGATACAGTTACAGTAAGACATATTTGTTTACTGCCTCAAGGTTCAAAGTAGCCACAATGGTGTAAAACCTTGGAGTAAAAATGCATGGAGAGAGAGCAAAATTTTTTTACCCAACCCATACAAAATTGCGATAAATCACTTTCTCCGGGTTTTTACGTCGTACACCATGAGAGAGAAAGAGACAGCAAAAATAACACACCGCTTTGATGTACTGTAAGGATGATCTCGCCTGGGTCACGCGGGACATATTTTTTATTATGCCACTAAACTTGACACAGCTAAATGGCTTTTTAGGTTATATGCTATTTTTTTGTTGATAACAATACTGTGAAAAGGTGGTTATACGAATAAACAAAAACATTATGTCGACATGTGCTATGAATGGATGTAAAAATACCCTAGCCATAGTCCTAGCCACGCACAGAGCTGCCGAGTCCGGCAAAAAACATCAAAAACTGACCACACTGCTTTGGATAGGTACCACTCTATGTACTCTATGTGTAAAACCTTTGCTAAGTAAATGATGAAGTAATGATATTTTAATGATTCTTTTTCGTTATCAGCAAACAGGATTTGCGCTTTTTCGTTTCATCTTAATCTGCTGCTGAAACCACCAAGATAACGAAGCAGCTTCGCACATTTTGATAATACAACCTACAGATAAGCGGCCACTTCAAACAATAGGAAATAGGAACAACCGCAAACGCACTTCCGCGCATCGATCAAAAGCTTGCCGATTTTGCGACTGTTTGCAATAATGTTTCACTCCGGTTCAGATTACCATTAATAAAATTTAGTTTAGTTTATTATTAAAATTAGCAACAAAATATCGTCGCCGGAAAGGCAAAAAGGCTAAAGCGCCATTTTGGGAAGTTTACACCAGAGCACCTTAAAGTTTTTTTTGTTTGTTTTAGAATAAAATTCATAAGTACCTGGTTGGATTTTGAAAAAAAAAGCTTACTCAGGTAACTCAAATATGAAATTAGAAACATATCAAAACACTCCGGACCCAATCTGACGTCATTGAAACGTTCACTTCAAATTGAGCTATGAGGACGGTTTCAAAAATTTTAACTTAAAAAAAAAAAAAAAATTAGAATTAACTTGAAAGCTTTTGTGCTTATTATTTCTATATTTATACGAACGAAGAAAGGAGTGTGAAAATAATATATGATGCGAAACTGAATGGAAGAAGAAGTCGAGGAAGCCCGAGAAAGACATAGGTACGATCTAGTAAATCAAATACTTGAATCGGGTAATGTGAAAAGTCAGAATAACAGAAGAGTCAGAAAAGTCAGAATAACATTAGATCAGTGGACCCCAACCTTTTTGTCGCCGCGGACCGGTCAACGTTCGATAATTTTACCGCGGCCCACTGAGGGTGGGGAAAGGGGGTGTGGGGGACTCATTGAATGTAGGTTAAAATTAAATGTTTTTGCGCGGCCCAGTACCATTTGGTCCACGGCTCGGTACCGGACCGCAGCCCATAGGTTGGGGACCACTGTATTAGAGTTATAAGACGATGTATGAATGTGAACGAAGCAAGGAGTGTGTGCCAAGACAGAGTTATATGGCGGTCCGTCCTCTCTGCCTACCTCTGCCGGGAAACGGGGTGATGTTAAGTTATTTTTATATTAGTTATTGAAATAATATCAACAATCCTCAACGTATATAAAATGTGCTCGGGTAAAGCTTTGTATACCCTAAAAAGATGGCAGCCAAATCGAAAGAAAAATTGAAAAAAATATATTAATAATTTTCAAATGAAGAATGAGATCGATTAAAAATGCCGGTTTCTTATAAGGTCTCGGTGGCTCAGTTGGCAGAAGCGTTACTCCCGGATAGAGTAGAGGTTCCGAGTTCGAGTCTCGGTCGCGACCGTTATTTTTTCTGTTTCATATTTACTATTTATTTATTTTTTTACGTTGAAGATTATTGATATTATTTCTACAATAAAAAAAAAATAAGCTTAGAAAACGTATTTTTGATAATAAATACTGCTAAATATTTGAGTTAGCAGGTAGTTAACAAGCACAAATTCAACGCTGATTTATTAGTTGAAACTACACCTCCGTCCGTATTTTTATTAGGAAACTATGAGGTTATCAATAAATCCAAGACATTTTCAGGTCACGAAGGGTTACGCAATGGACACGGAAGGCGTGTTTGCACATTATGACACAAGCCAGCCATAACTATAATATTATACACTGCTAGCTATTACTATTATACAGAACCCAGAATCAGGGTATTTCCTTTCAACGGGAAAAAAACCGCTGACTTAATCGTGAGAGTAGTGCTCGATAACAGATCAAAGAGTCCTACTCGCGTAGGTATTGCGTGTTACAAACATTCTAGTTTGGCCAGAGATGTAGAATACCTTTTAAAAGATTTTCGGTACTTATTTTAATGAGCAATCGATGAAGCAAGTAGTTAGTAGTAAAATCTAATTAGATGTATTATTTTAATGCCTAATCTCCAATGGCGAACTCTGGCGTTATAAAATTTGCAAATAATATTATCTTTTCTATTTTTGGGTGACCGAAACTGTTTTCAGTAAGTTGAGTTATTTCCACCATGAGTTATGGAGCTTTGAAATATATTTTTTTACTGTTAAAAATAAGTCAAAAGTCATTTTTATTTTTAGTTTTTTGGTTTAATTCGTAGAGCTCCATTAATACTTTTTTTGTAATAAAATTTAATATTTTCATTATTTATATTGACAATGGCTTTAAACTCCGAAACAGCTGTTACTAAAAATAAAAAAACCAAAACCAGCATAACTAAATAATATAAAATTTAATTCAATTGAATTAAAAATAATTTTAAAAAGGCCACGTTCTTTGTTTCATATTTTTCAATTGTTTAATAAGATAAAAGATTTATAACAAGGGGTGAAATATATTGAAGCCGTGAATAGTTGATTTGACAAATTTATATAGCGCCGTTTTGTGATAGAAACACCCAAAGCTTCAATTTTATCAGCATTTTGTGTTAGGTTGATCCCGTCAAATCTGCTTAATATACGTCATTAAAAATTATTATTCAATTTAAAATACAATATTACAATCTAAACCACGGCCGAAGTCGAATAGTTAAACAAGTACCTACTTAATCAAATTTTTACAAATACAAAGCATTAAAAAGGAGTACACATATTTCATAGTATCCTTAGGTACGAGAATGAGAATACTTTTTAGCTTTTCAATTAGGAATATTTTTTGCAAATATCCAGTGTACCATTTATTATGAATAATTTGCTTTGAAATATATTTTTTTACTGTTAAAAATAAGTCAAAAGTCATTTTTATTTTTAGTTTTTTGGTTTAATTCGTAGAGCTCCATTAATACTTTTTTTGTAATAAAATTTAATATTTTCATTATTTATATTGACAATGGCTTTAAACTCCGAAACAGCTGTTACTAAAAATAAAAAAACCAAAACCAGCATAACTAAATAATATAAAATTTAATTCAATTGAATTAAAAATAATTTTAAAAAGGCCACGTTCTTTGTTTCATATTTTTCAATTGTTTAATAAGATAAAAGATTTATAACAAGGGGTGAAATATATTGAAGCCGTGAATAGTTGATTTGACAAATTTATATAGCGCCGTTTTGTGATAGAAACACCCAAAGCTTCAATTTTATCAGCATTTTGTGTTAGGTTGATCCCGTCAAATCTGCTTAATATACGTCATTAAAAATTATTATTCAATTTAAAATACAATATTACAATCTAAACCACGGCCGAAGTCGAATAGTTAAACAAGTACCTACTTAATCAAATGTTTACAAATACAAAGCATTAAAAAGGAGTACACATATTTCATAGTATCCTTAGGTACGAGAATGAGAATACTTTTTAGCTTTTCAATTAGGAATATTTTTTGCAAATATCCAGTGTACCATTTATTATGAATAATTTGCTTTGAATATGGGCGCTAACATAAGAATCGTGCGGAGCAATGAAGAATGAAGGATGTTTATTCGGTGAGGAAGTTTGGACGTGAAAAGTACAAGAAGTGAATGTTCAGGCAGCTCTGTAACGAATATACAACGTAAAAGGAAACCCAACTCGAGGACGTCCGTATAATAAAACCTGGCACGATTAAATCTACCTGATCTGGAGAAGTAGGTACTTTCATACCAGACAGAAGCTTCCACAATCCAAGAGCGATAGCACGGTATTCGTATTATTTAAACTGCGAATATTGCGTACAGATTATTCAGTACACGATGATTCCGCACATAGAAATCTCCGAACACAGTTTATTCCGCACAGATGTTTTTCTGGCCATGGTTTATTGCTAATAATGATAACTTCGAACACAAATTATTTTGAGCGCCCTTAAGAATTATCGTTGTATTATTCCGGAAACAGATTAATGCGCAAATTGAAAGCTCCGAACACGCAAAATTCCGCTCAATTTGTATTAACGGTAGAATACCGTGTTCGACGTTTTTAATATGCGCATTTATCAGTGTCATACATTATCTACTTGATGAATTATTTGAGTTAGGTGTTTTCTGTGAAAGAAATCATCGTGTGTGAAGTAATCTGTGCGCAATAGTCGTGGTTGGAATCATCATTAAACTGATAAAACTATGTATTTTTGCAACATCTGAAAAGGTCGAGTCAAAAGCATCAGACAAACAGACAGTTAAGAAACTAACCTTATTTTAAAAACATGTTCGTTTATTGCATTCACTTTTTGATTGACTTACATGACGTAATTTAAAACCGATCAGCTTAATTTTAAAACCTCATTAATATTTCAAGATAAGGTGACGGTCTGCATAGTTCCTGTAAGTATTCAGGTCATAGTCTAATTTTACTCTTTCACGTTTCACCTTACTCCTTCGAAAGTACCCAAGTGGCTTTAAAAAAGTTCATCAGGGTTGTCATTGGGTATTTGGCAATACCTACTAGTTCCACGTTCCCACTAGTTTCATGGTTCCCCAGGTATCTGAGTTTTCTTTTTAGAAAAGTGAGATTTCACCATCATAGATCAATCGGTGTTTCAGCATCCTCTTAACATGTTCTAAAGCTAGGGGTGCTTTCTATTCCTGACAATTACAAGCCTCCTGAGAAGGAGGATTCTTGTTAATAATCCCAGCAATACCCTGTGGTTATTTTCCTTTCCCGAATCATGTTTTGGCTTGACGCAATGCGTATTGCGATAATGCGCAACAGGAATACATACGTTTGGTATGGATCAACCACAGTTGAAAACACCGCTGGTTACACACTCATAAAACACATTTTTTTAACTATAGGTAAGATAAGCACTGTTCAAATAACTATTATCTATATACTTAGTAACTGCATGACATGCTCTGTGTACGCTACGTGTTTTTTTTTTTTTTTTTTACAAAAATGTGGAATTTTTCGCATTGTTTTTAGAAAAGTGAACTTGTTTAGATTGTGTCGACGGTGTTGAAAGTTTTAAAAAGTGTTTGTTTCGGTGAAATCAAAACAAAATCAAACTTCAAATGGTGTTAACTTATTGTTGCAATTCAGATGTCAGCGCGGCCAAATACGTCAAAAATTTTCTTTAGCAAATCGATAAAATTATATTTGTATTAAAAGCTAAAAATAAGCTCCCTTGAGGTAATTTTTATCATTAATAAATAAATATCTATTTCTAAAAAAAATAAAAAATATATAAAAGAAAGAGAAAATGAGAATATTAGATCGTACCCTTATAGAAACTCTGACCCCGAGACTCAAACCCGGTACCTCTACACTCGTGGCGTGGTGCGTCTGCCAATTTATCAAGGGTAATTTTTAACAATCACATACTCATTGAAGACTGTTAATTTCTTAATTTTTAGTTTTTTTATATTTTTGGTAATCATCTTTACAATTGTGAGCAAAGTTCTATCACAACACAGGTGCAAACATAGAGGGCGTCGTGAATAAAACAATTTATATTTATTTTGACGGAAGATATTTTATTTTTTTTGCAATACATAATATAAAATAATAGTGACATGGAAATAACACGGAGTAAATGATTAGCACTCACACACATGACTAAGTTACTAGAAATATTACAATGCAATAAATTAACATTAGTATTTTGGAAGAGGTATGCTATTATAGCCTTCTTATAACTAGATTCAGCGTAGTTGAATATATCTACTATTTCTGCGAAATTTATTATTATCCTTTCAGTAATGAATATTTCGATGAAGCGTAAAGCTTTAAAAGGTAATTTACTTTTAAAAATATGTATCTGTAAATGAAAAACGCAAATCTCACCTAACGTCTTTTGGAAAACCAGTAATAAAGTTGGTTGATCTTTAAATCCTTTTTTCTCAATAAACTTCTCCTTGTCAGCTGAAAAAAATGTTAAGGTCAAAGGTAGTACATAAAACATAATGTTATTTGAAAACTCATTTCATATTTGCACGTTCCTTGCAAGTTTTCACTTGGTGCGTGAATGTTTTCCTAGTTAATGTATCAATGAACGGTGATTCACGTCTTTAGACTCCTAGGTATTTGTTACTGTTCACGTTTATTTTCGTAAATGTATTTTACAATCGTTTGAGTAAACAGTAAACCACTGTAAAAACTGCGATTCGACGTGCATTGGGAAATTGAATCGATTGCTAATACCTTTTGAGCAAGTGGAGCGGTTTTGGCTGCTGGCTGTTGGCTGTTGGCTGATGAAGAATGCCGTCTGCATTTGTCGGCGAGCGGTTGTTTGATTTGCATAATACGTATAATTAAGCAGTTTGAAGCGTGTAAAGCGAGTTGGAACAGACAATCAACGCGGAAGGAGAACTCGCGCCTCAAGGTCGGAACGCGGATATTGCGGAAGTCAATCAGTACCGACACCGACACTAGCACCGGCATCGGCACCGGCACCAACTAGGCTCTACGATTCCAAGCAAGTAGTGTTGTTGCTTGTTGCTCTGCAACTCGATGTTATCACGAGTATTGGTTTCATTCCTCATTTATACATTCAGCATATCGACTTGGCTCATTGTTCAATTCAAGAAAATATATCTTTCTTTGTTCATTATTGAAACGATGTTAAATCTCGGAATGATATCGATAGCATATCGTCGCTGGAAAGGCAAAAGAGCCGAAGCGCCATTTTGGGAAGCCTACACTAGAGCACAAAGATTTTTTTTGGTGTACAATAAATTCATAAGTCTTCAGTACCTTTTTGAATTTTGAAAAAAAAAAGTTAACTAAGGTAACTCAATGCAGTGAGTTAGCTGCAGCGCAAAAAAAAGTATTTAAAAAAAGACTTAAACTTGGGTCGCTTGAATCAAGCCTTTTCCTAAATGGTGAATTTATTTTAGATAGCTGAAGGGCCACATAAGTCTTCAGAATCAAACGAGAGTCAGAGCATTCAATACAGAAATTAAAACTGATTAAAACAGCGTGTTTAACTCATTTTTGACCAAAGTGTCGGTTAGGCCTTTTTGCCTTTCCAGCGACGATATGTATAAGACAAAACAATCATGACACTAGGTTGTGTCAGGTTAAGTAACGTGAAATTGGGTGGCGTAGGGATACTTTAGGAGAGCATTATTATCAATCCTAATTTGTACTTTCAGCATATCGAAAACTTGGTTAATTTCAATTAAAACAAATATATTGCTGATAAATATGAAAAAAAATCAGATCCAACAGAAAAAATTCACGTGACCAAATGTTAGTCGAGAATCAGATTTAAGCTGGTAAAAAAATCGGAACCTTCTGCTGTTCGGGCGTCTTCTCCGACCATTACATTTTCCTGACGAACTGCAGACCTTATCCTGATACATTTGGTGTTTAATATTCAATACAATGATTAATATTGTTTTACGTTTTATCTTCTAAACATCCATAATCACTTCTTGCAAGTGAGTTGATTTTAATCACTAATTCACCTAGCGGCATCGATATATACTAATAATAATGCCGCTAGGTGATAGGAATTTATTTCCCGTTTTATTAAGGGTAAATCGACTTGTCTGACTTATATTAACTTAGAAAAACACTTACCTTTATAAAACTTTAAATTGTTTTTTAATTATTAAAACTGTTTCAATATTTATTATAATCTAGGAGAACTCTTTGCGTTTTCAAATCTTGGCCTCAAAAAAATAAAGCTGTAATTATTCCATTCTTCTTTTGGTGTCTTCTCACAATAGACATTTGTCATTGCCAGGGCGTTTAGATATTTGGTCATTCGTTGAACAACCTTCACATTATTTTTGTCATCGCATCCGGCTTTGGAAATACCTGTTGGCGTAGACTCTGGATCCAGATCGGGCTTAATTTATCACCCAGAATTCCTCCTTCAATCAATCACAGTCAACTCGGCGATTTTTAGATGCTAATAATGTTTCATCAAAGAGATTCATTATTTGGCTTCTTGGTATTTTAATAGGCACTACAATGTTGAGGAAAAAATAAAGTCATGCTGTTTCAATTACCAACACACTCATATGAACATATCTTAGGGACATGACGTGAGATTTTAAAATAGTCACGGATAAAATTATGTGTTGACTGAAATAAAAACCACCAAGCAAACATTTGATGTTAGCCCTGAGAAATTCCAATTTAAAAAGCTGATTATTTTTTGTTTTTGTTTTAAGAGTAAAAGTATTAAATGATTCACATAATGTCTCACTGAAAGGAGATGTGAATTGTTGATCTATCAGCTAAGGTAATATATTATGTCACATATGGTTATGCTAACCATACTAAATCACGTTGATATGTAGTGAAGTGAGAAGCCATGGATACCTTATTTCCCGCAATGCACCGCGGTGACGTAACAACACGTACGGAAAAAAATCTCTAGCCGATATGACGTTACAAAACCATTACGTATTCACGTTTTTTTTAGTACAGGTGCTTTACTTCTGGTTGCGCCGTCTGGGTACCTACTTCTCGTTGGACTCGAAATACAATCCTCTTCCACTGCAAAAGGTGACAAGCGCCGATTCTTTGATGAGGAAGAATCCAGCTAATAACAGAGTGTTTAAAGAGCCTGGTGGTGCAAGACGGCCGGCGTTACACAAGGTGCTTAGATGGATGTGTGAAGAAAGATGCTTGGCTCGCTCGTGCAGCGCGTGGGAAGGCGGTTACATCTTATTCTCTCATTCCCCTGCATGCTTTTTGCCATCTTTCCGTCTAGCGTCCTCTCTCGCATTGTCTAGGAGATGTTTGACGATGGCGACAGAACACAGAGTGCAGAGCTACCGTCTGTAGTCTATAGTTGCTCAAGATGTGAAGGGTCACACCGGGTCACTCTGCGAATTGCTTGCCCAAGATACCGGCATACGCCATGATCCCACGGAATAACGCAATACATACTGCAGCATGGAAATAACATCTGAACTTGACCTGGAAAGGAAACTACCTAATATTATACGGTTTGCATACGTGTTCAATGCGAGCACGCTCAAAATGTACATGTTATAAGAAACTTGTTTTTCGTATGGCCAATTTGATTATGTAATCCGGCTCAGCGTACCGGTGTGCATTGGTTCTATCTGCATTTTAACTAGCATTATTCGTTTAAAGTTACATAATCGTTAAAATCATTTAGTATCTAGCAATCATCACTACTGAATTAAAACGAAGCCAAATTCATAATTGACCAGTCAAAACAAATAAGTAAAACGTTTTGTTTTCGTTAGCCATCAGCGATTTTAACATCACTACTTCCTCTTAATTCAAATAAAACAACTGTAGCGATTTCTGATTAATTGGACATTTCCACATCGGTAATTATTTCCAAGTCAGCTGATTGTAGTAAAAAAAGGAAGTTGCCATTAATCATTCCTCATTATTGTGTGCTTTTCACATTGCTTACGAATATTTGAAGCTCTGGTTGAATTTTGTAATAAACTGTTGACTGATTCGAGCTGCTCATCATAGGTTGGGTAACACCGTTCGAACAACTGGAAATGTTGGGACAAGTTATAGCGCCCAATAAGCCGATTGCATAATAATGGAAATTGGCACATTGCTCGAGTCAAGTGGAGACTTGTTTTTATTGGGATGCATGACACGGTTTAATTTCGGTCCAGTGGCTGAGAAACTCTTTCTTCAGTCGGTGAACTTGACGACTTTTTTAAGTGCGATAATAATTATCGATCGTTTTTGTAAATGCTTCGAGCCTCGTTTTGTAATAAACAATGAGAGCATTTAATCGTTTTAATTGACTAGGGGAGCAATTTAAATTTGCGGTTATCTTTGTTGAATTTGAAGAAACTATGAACCGCTGTAAGAAGCACACATAGAGCTGATTATCAACCTGTGATTGCATTCATATTTCCTAAACATTAGATGCAAGCTAGTAAGATTGTAGAATATTTGTCTAAGAATTATTTTTACCCCTACGTTGTCACTTGTATTAATACTGTCGGGCCAATGAGTCCATTGAAAATTGATTTCTCTAAATATGTAGTTCACATTAATTAAACAAACGCATGCATAATGTACTCATGAAGTACATTTGACCTGTTTTAAGAGTTTTTTTTACCGAATTCTTGGAAACATACCTATTGAATAACAATTTTCCGATAAAGATTTCATAAAAGTTATTGATTGCAACATTATTATTTTCCGAAAAGTGTTGTTCATCGCTGAACACTGTTTAATAATTTGGAGAAATATCGTCATAGTGTTGAAGTACAGGGAATCCATCCATGTGGATCTATTTCGCAATTAAATTATAACTGCGTTTGTGTATAATGTTCTACAGTAAGGGCGAAGGAGCTTATATAGGAGAAAGGCATGGTCAATGTTTCCTGTGAATAGCGCACAAGAGTCCCGACTGCCTGGAGCCAGAGTTGTGAGGCTGTAGAAAGTGGAGAAGGGATGGAGATTGGTTGAGTGATATCTCGCTATTCGACCGGTCGGTAGCTGAGTGGCGCGTCGGATTCCCACCCGGGCGTCGTGGGTTCAATTCTTGGAGTAACAATGTATGGAGAGAGAGCTAATTATTTTTACCCAACCTATACAAACTTGCGATAAATCACTTTCTCCGGGTTTTTACGTCGTACACCATGAGAGAGAAAGAGACACAAATATAATACACCGCTTCTATGCACTGTCACAATGATCTTGGGCGCCTGGGTCACGCGGGACATATTTTTTATTATGCCACTAAACTTGACACAACTAAACGGTTTTTTAGGTTATATGCTATATTTTTGTTGATAACAATACTGTGAAAAAGTGGTTATACGAATAAACAAAAACATTACGTCGATATGTGCTACGAATATTGGGATATACAAAATGGCTACGAATGGATGTGTAAACACCCTAGCCTTAGTCTTAGCCACGCCCAGGTCCGTCGAGTCCAGTTAAAATCATCAAAAACTGACTACACTGCGTTAGATAGGTACCACTCTATATACTCTAAGGTTCAATTCCTCTGCTGGCTAAGTCCTCCATCATTGCACACGCAACATCTTCCGCTTGTTATGATGGCAGCAGTATGAGTTTTTCAAATATTGTTAGGTTAATCGTAACCCGGGAAGATTTTCTTTCTTTTTAAAAAAAACTTTTAAAAAATAATATAGCTGATATCTTGAAGTAACAATATATAGACGGATAGCTAATTTGTTTTACCCAACCCATCCGAAATTGTAATAAATCACTTTTTCCGAGTTTTTACATCGTACACCATGAGAGAGAAAGAGACAACAAATTTCTTGGACCGCTTCTATATACTGTCGCAATGATCTTAAGCTGGCTATCTTCGCTGGTTAACGGCGGGACTCCGCCCACATTTTTGATTTTGCCACTAAACTTGACACAACTAAACGGTTTTTTAGGTTAGATGCTATATTTTTATTGATAAAAATACTGTGAAAAAGTGGCTATACGAATACACAAAAACATTATGTCGATATGTGATATGAATGGATGTATAAATATCGTAGCCTTAGTCTTAGCCACGCCCATTCGCGCCGAGTCATGTTAAAATCATCAAAAACAAGTCCAAAACTGACATCACTGCCTTGGCTTGGGCTACCTCTAGTATACTCTAAGGCTGATATCGAGAGGAAGACGAAGATAGAGAAAGAAAGATATTCACAGACTGGTATTATGAAAACTGCAACGAATCGACGTTGAGCCCGACAGTCCGGAAAATACTAAAAATTCAACCTAAATATGATTGATTAATTTATTCAAAGTTTCTCAATTTTTAACTGTTAGGAAAATAAAGAAGACCTGATAAAAATAAACCTCATTTCTGTGGGACGTTATTTCATTTGGCCAATAGCCAGAAGTTACAATTGCTGTTGTTTTCCTATTACCATAATAATTGCACCATACCAATCACCGATTACCCATTGATTGATTTATCATCACAACTTAATCGCAACAACAGTTTTGAAATGATCTTGTGAATTACAAACCAAAAAATTGATTGGCGCGGCACCATGACTGGAATTCTAGTGATCATTTATTATCAACGGTTAAAATACTATAAATCTGAAATCGGACACGCCGAAATAATTTGAGAATCTACGGTGAAGTTGTGGGGTGCTGGATTGCGAAATAAGGCTTTAAAAAGGGTTAACTCATCCCGTCCTAGAAGAAACAATAACTTATCTCCGCTGTTGCACACAGTCTTGCGTCCGAGCGGCGCCAACTAATATCCTCCCGGCAGCAAGTTCATTTTTACGTAAATAATGATTTGCACTAACTGTTTTTATTTTATTTTTTATATTCTTTTTCAAATTAACTCATTTATACAACCCTCAAAAACAACTTAAATATATGTTTTTTTCAATTGAAATGAAATAATAACTTTGTATAAGACCTAAGCATCACCGGGGTACAGAATTAAACTAAACAACAAATTCATAGTTTGTGGTTATACTCTTACATATAGAGGGAGAACACAATATAAAATAATTTAAAAAAGAGAACAGTAAGAAATAAAAGAATAACATTTAAATTATAACAAAGGAACAGAGAGAACGATACAAAATAAATGAAATGAAAGAGGCAAAACGTCAACTGGGAACGTGATAAAATAATAATATGAAATTTTATTAGTTTACGGGAAATATACCTAATATTGTACTGAACAAATTTAACTGATTATTCAGAATATGACTACAAATTTTAATGGCTTTCTTCCTTTATGTTTCATTTTCATTGAACATGTCGAACCACAAAGTGATTGCTTTCCACGAAAATATGTAAATTTTTAAATAAGTAGTCCGATTCAATATCAACAAAACGTATTTAATAAACACAATAACAAAAAAACAAAAAAATTCAGTATATTGACGATAAGTTTACACCAACATTCATTCAGTTGCAGTGATAATATTCAGTTCAAATAACTTAGGATGGGATAGGTTTTTATGTTTTCTACTATTATATAAAATACGGGAAATTAAACGGAATAAAGTATTACTTACTTTATTATCACCAAATTTCGCATGTGTTTACATATGCTTGGCATATTTATTAAAAAATATATTTTTGATAAAAAAATAAGTACCTGGGCACAAAATTCTAGATTATCTAGTGCAAAACCAGGACGTCCGAAGTCACCGCTACAAAGTTTTTTTTGTAGGGAAGGTTTAGAATATTCATCAAATAGGTTAGTTAGTCGATGACTTTGACTACTAGACTGATGGAAAACTTAAGTTGATATTGCGAATGAGTTGTCAACTCACTAGGATAGATGCGTGACTTCAGCAATTGTCAGGCAATGTAGTCAATATGATCATCATCACGGCGTTACATTCCAGGATGAGATTTGGTCTCCTGCACAAATGTACTCCCCTCGGTTTGCCTCTGGGTCCCTTCCACTCTTAGAGTAACAATATACAGTATATTGTTACTCTAAGCTTCCACTGGGGAACCCACCCATCGATAGTAATAATAATATTTGGATAATTTGTATAGCGCCGTTTTTGTGAAAAATCACCTCAAGGGCGCTGTACAAATCTTAATTTCTACTTAATATTAATTCTTAGTTTATATAAATATACAGCATCATACTTACCTGGCAGGTCACTTCTGGCAGGACACAATCACCATATCATAATAACTTAAAATTTAGAATAACTTAAATTTTTATTTATTTTTCATTTTTGTTTCTTTTTTTTTTTTATTTCTTTATTATTATTTTTCATTTTTAGGGCATGAGGGCAAAGTTAAAATAAAGTATATTTTTAATTTTTCGTAGTGAAGAACAGATAATGGTGATAATCTTCTAATGAATTTAAGGAATGAGAGTCTGAAAAGTTTTCTTGGTTCTATTGGGCTTGTTACATCTTGATTATGGATATGATTTTCTGAAAAAATGAGTTTTGAGTTTGGCTCTGAACTCTGTCGAGTCTTTTATTACTCTCAGATCATGTGGTAGTCCATTCCAGGCGTTAGGACCTGACACTCCGAAGGCGCGCTCTCCGAACTTAGTGTCTGGTATGCGCTTTGGTTCTTTCAACCTTCCGATATTCGATGTTCTATCTGATGTCCTATTCTGCTCTGATATTCTCCTAATTCAATGAATTTGAATCAAAGCTAACTAACTAACCGTCATTTCGTTTCCCCGGAGGGCTAAGCAAAGAGGATGGACCAGCACACAACTCTGTCTAGGCACACGCTCTTTGCTTCATTCATGCATTGTCACATTCGTACGCTTCTGTTATTCAGACTCTTGACATGACCCGACTAAAGTACACATTGTCGCTGGAAAGATAAAAAGGCTTAAGCGACTTTTTTTTTGCATCGAATGCTCTGACTCTCGTTTGATTCTGAAGACTTTTGTGGCGCTTCAGCCATTTAAAATATATTTACTATTTCAGAGAAGGCTTGACTCAAGCGACACAAGTTAGATACTTTTAAATAGTTTTTTTTTCGCTTGAGGCAACTCAGTGAGAGCAATAAATGACCTAAATTAACTTTTTTTACAAAATCCAACCAGGCACTGAAAAATTTTATTGTAAAAAAAACTTTTAAAGTACTCTGGTGTAAACTTCCCAAAATGGCGATTCAGCCCTTTTGCCTTTCCGGCGACGATAATTGATTCACTCGGTTGGGCCATGTTTTCCTCGCGCATCTTCAACTCCTTCTTTTTCCCTAGGGTTTTTTCCTCGTACATTAGACTTCATCAGAGGAAATGGTTACACATGGCCAATGAAGGTGTTAGGGTAGATTCGCACTGCAGCGCCTGCAGCCCGAAGGCCGGTTTCCACTCGTCGTGCGTTCCGTTGGCGCGTCGTGCGATCCGCTCCGTCACTCGCAGAATCCGCCGCAGGCTGCCTATTGTGTAACGTGATGTAATACAACGTAACCGCGCACTCGCTCTCTCTCTCGCTCTCATTACGGCATAATGCGATGAAACAAAAAGAGATGACCCACTTTCGCGGACCGGTCGGGCCTCCGCCGCCCGCTAGGAAGTAAAAGTCGAAGCGGAGTGTGCGTGCGAAGACGGCCGCGGCGTATTGAAATGCAAGTGATTTGAATGCCGATGTCGGCGGTGAGAAGATTAGTATTGCGAGTGTAAGGTTTTCAGACTTCCGACTAAAAATATTACACACATTTCGATGCGAGAAAAGAAGAGAGGGGCATTTTGTCACCCACCGTTACGTTTTGGCTTTTCGTAATGAGATTAACTTACTAATTTACCAGCACGAAAAAACATAGTTTTAATTCTGTATTTTTTTTTATGTCTAGATAAATTTGTATTCTCTTTATTAACCTTTCCGTACCTGAAAATCCATTTCCCCGCGTTCCTGATGTATATAGGGTAACGAGTGAGTGCGTCACTTTCGTCATTTTATTTTTAATGTCTTGAATATTTTGATCCATTTTTGAGATTGATATTTGAAGACCCCGCGGTAAGAACCTATTAACTTACTGTCGAGTCATTCTGAGACATTTAGTCTTTTGAGTTTCGTCAAAAAAAAGTGTGTACCATCACTAATCCACTAACTATTTTTCATGAATGTTATAGCTAACGTACTAAATTTAATATGTAATTTAGCATTTTTGTGCATTTCTGCAAATTAAATGTTATTATTGTAGATAAGATGTACTTGGCATTTTGACAACATATTTGATGCCAGTGTCTTATTGAACTACTTCACTATTTTTTTTGGCGTTCTTAAAAAAGCCAAAAACTTTTCTTTTCAAAATTTTACTTCGAAAAAAAAAAAGAATTATTATAGTTATAAAAAAATTAATTTAAAAAGACAAAATGTGAAAAAAATATATTTAAAAAAATAAATATTGTATATACATATTTAAAAAAGAGTTGGATTCTGTAGGATTTGAACTTGCGCCCCTGGAATCCATAATAAAAACCGGAAAGTAAGTGAGTTAACCACACGATCAAATACGACTAAAACAAATTTGTGAATTAAGTCTTTGTACTTTTTTATTATTATTGTGCACTGCAAATCAGCACTGTTTCACAGTTTGTAATATTTTTAAAACACTGTTTTAAAGGACTAATACAGTAGTTATTTGTAGCAATCTAGTGATCTTTCCGGCACACTCACAATATTAGTAAAAAGTTAAGGGACACTGAGAAGATTACTTAATACATTAAAATTTCATTTAATTTTAAGCACCGCAAGTACACACAACTGGTGATATCCAAACTGGACGACATCTATGATGATTTTATATCTCTTTGTTAATTTATAATTGAAAACCTTTTAAACGTAGTAAAAATATAAGTTTTTTTTCTTTCTTATATGCTTACTAGGTTAACCGACGTTTTATGTAAAAAAACAGTTATGCATATTAAAATCTTTCCTTAAATATATTTTTTATGAAGGCTTAACTTATTATTAAGATTGCTTTGAAAAAAATTGGTCCTTTGTTTAAACGATGATATTATTTATTCGACTGCACGGTGTACAATATGAATGAATGTGCCGATATTGATATTATTGTCAACAATATGCCGTTGTAAAAAACTTATCTTTTTGATTATAAATATAAGAAAAATATACATAATTAATAAATTCAAAATAATCAGTAGCATACAAGTTATAACATATTATAAAGTCAAAAATAAAATGAAATACTTAACGACACTTTGTAAACTTTAATGTACAAGTAACTAATATTAAAAAAAATATATATTAAAAAATACGAAAAATTATGCCAGTTTTCCAACATTCCTTATTTATAAATATTCTTCACATTTGCTTATATTCTCTTGTTTTTTTTTACTTTCTTCTGATTGCTTTCATTATCTTCTACTGTATTATTTTCAACTCTGTTTTTTTTTCTCCTTTGTATTAATAATAATTGTATTCATTTTATTTAATGTACAAGTAACTAATATTAAAAAAAAATATATAATAAAAAATACGAAAAATTATGCCAGTTTTACCACATTCCTTATTTATAAATATTCTTCACATTTGCTTATATTCTCTTGTTTTTTTTTTACTTTCTTCTGATTGCTTTTATTATCTTCTACTGTATTATTATCCACTCTGTTTTTTTTCTCCTTTGTATTAATAATAATTGTATTCATTTTATTTCAGCGGAACAGAGCGGTAGGTGCAATACTCTTTATGCCATATAAATAATAAAACATATGAGTTAAATGAAAACAATGAAGGATATAACATAAAATAAAATAAATAATAAAAATAATAAAATTTAAAAAAATATACATTTTTTAAAGAAAATAACATAAATTTTTCTTACTATATAGTATTATTTATATATTTTGTATCTCTTTTGTACTATGTATCTTTTAACTTAAAATCAGCCAGTCATCATTATTATTTAAAAAATACGTTCTGATAAAAACTAATATGTATTAATCTTAACATGCATATCAATCAATAATTCGATTGAAATAAAAATATTAGATAGACGTTTTAGCGAGAAAGTGAAAATATGATATCCTGCAAAGCCTAGTTGGAATGTAGACAGTGGTTATTTGGTTGGGAAATAACGTTCGAGCACAGTTCAGGTGAGTGGAAAAAATCGACTCAGGTATTAGGTACGAGTATTTCACATCAACAGGTATTGCTTTCCGCCCACTCGGACCAGCCGCCCTCCTTTCTATCCTTCGTTGTTTCTTTACCACTTCTACCGCCAACTTACTCCACTTTACCCGGCGTATAGGCGAAAGGTGCAATTTGACGGCCCCCCTTAAATACTTATTCAATATATTTTCTATCTTCGTAGAGAGCAATCACTTTGTGGTTTGACATATTAAACGAAATAAAAAAAATAAGTACCTACCGTTTTTTCTGTTTCAATTAATATCATCTGTCTCTTCCCCGTTCCTTTGTTATAATTTTAAATATTATTCTATTGTTTTCTCACTACTCTCTTATTTAATTTAATATTGTGTTCTCCCTCTGTATGTATGTATAATCGCACACTTTGTATTTTTTGTTTACTTAAACTCTGTACCCTGATGATGCTTACTTAGGCTAAGCAAAACCGGTCGGTCTTACCTAGTAGATTTACCTAGTAAATGAGAGTGCTTTTCTGCCTCGACGTTGCGAAATGTATGATATATACGGTCAAAAATAGTATTCATATCATTTATTTTATTTTGACAGCTGTGAATCAATGTTTGTAAGGCAATGACGTTACATATATAGACACGTTATAGCCTTAGAATATTAACACAAAATGTGGCAAGCAAAACACACGTTACCAGTAAATTCATCATTCAAATATTGGTCATGTATGACAAAGATAGACATTCATAGGATATATGTGTATGAACGAAACAGATCAGAAGTTCGGACCGCGTTCCATACTTGCTTGAAACGACCTCAAGCGACGCATGACCGTTTAGAACTAAATCGGCTTAAACACCGATCACACCAACTAGCGTGATTATTGCTTGCCACTTTGAGAGCGCTCCAACGTGTCTATATATATGTAACGTCATTGTTGTAAGGTCCATCACCTAAAAAAAACTTACAAGTGTTGTTCAATGTTGATTTTCCCTTAATACTGTCTGACTAGTTCTATGCACGTACGTAATAAACTCATATGTTACGAGTAAAGTAGGTGCTTACAACATGACAGCGCGAGGGCAATTTAAGCCGGGGGCAAAATTGGAGTTTATGTCAGCGATTATGAACAACATTAATTAAACGATCTACCAAATATGTATTTATGTATGCCATTTTTTGTTCCCTCTACTCGACGTTGATTATATCTCCGAATTCGGCTCGCGAATGGGCACGAGCCTAACTACTAGAATCACAAAACCATCCTCGGGATACAATGTCTTTAATACACCGGTTAGTAGCTGAGTGGACAAAGGCGTCGGATTCCCACCCGGGCATTGTGGGTTCAATTTTTCTGCCGACCAAGTCCTCCATCATTGCACAAGCAACATTTCCCGCTTATAATGATTGTAGTAGCAGTTTTTCAAATATTGTAATGTTATTCGTAACCCGGTAATTTTTCGTCATTCTTTTTAAAAATAAACAAACAAGACAAGAATACGACGAGTTTTGATTTTTTACAATTGAGGGTTCGCGGTTCCCCCTTTCAAAGTAGTATCAACATAAAACAATATCGTTTTTGTAAACACTTTGCTATTTCAGTCGATTCCAGACAAGAAGTAGTAAATTTTAAACATAATAAAATCATATTTTCGTAGAAAGTAATGACTTTGTGGATTGATATATTTATAGAAATTAAAAATAACTTTGTATAAGACCACGGATATTATTTTATTTTTTCATGACCGACCGGTTTCGCTTAGCCTAAGCATCACGGTGCAAAATTAAACTAAACAAAAAAAACACAAAGTGTGCGGTTTTACGTACATACAGAGGGACTACACAATGTAAAATAAAATAACAAAACAATGATAAAACAATAGAATAATATTTAAATCATAACAAAAGAACAGAGAGAAAGAGACAGATACTATGAATGTAAAGAAACAAAACGTCAACTGAAGAGGGGATTAAAGAATACTAATAAATTTTATGAGTTTGCTGGATATATACATAATATTGCACTACTTCATTTCTTTTAATAAAATCATTCTTTTAAATTATAATATGTTACATTAAATATATGTACATCGATGAGAAAGGCAAACTTTATTATATTTTTCATGTACCTTTCTTCATATAAGTATTTAAAAAAATATATTTTTATTAATCTTCTTGAAATTTTAAACATGGGTTTGGTCCATGTCTGCCACATTAGGAGATTCCTGTATCGAGACAGACGTAGTATACACAAATGAAAATATAAATAAAAAGTAGTAAAAAGGAAAAGGAAAAAGAAGGAACGAAAAAAAAAAAAATAATAATATAGGAACAAAGTTATTACATGGAGTTTACATTTTATAGATATTGCTTAGGAGTAAGAGGTTGTGCACAAAATATAAAAAGTAATAAAAATAAATAATAATAAATTATTTGTGAAATATACGTCTAAGGAGGCATCAAAAATATTTACGGTATGTAGTGAATAATTTGAGTAGTGCTACAAAAATTCCGAAAGATATAACGGGATCAAACGAGTTGACTTACTTAAAAACTTGAAAATACATCAATTAAATGGGAAATAATTAATGTTAAAAATGTCTAACTTTTAAGAATATTCGTTTCCTAGCGTAAGACATCGGAAAATAGGCACATGCGCGCGATAATTGGTCAACGAGTTATTGCTACAAAATATTACTATTAGAAATAGAAAAATATAACTTTGAGATTGATGAATTAGTATACCGTATTTATTAAAAAATGCCCTGCACTAATATTTCAATTTGAGCATGAGGATAATGGATAGAAAAGTGTGCTCGAAGAAAATAATTTTCGAATCATTAGCTTTTCGTCAGTGATTCAGTCAGCTATTGTGAAAACTCGTTGGCATTAATCTTAGGTAATATTCGTTCTGAATGACGTTCTGTAATTCCGGCCAAGGTATTCTCATGTTAAGAGGATCGATGACATCACAGATTACGATATTGGTTGGGCAAGCCGACACCAATAAAAGTAAGTTTGGAAACCTTACCGGTCAGATAATAAGCAATTTCCAATTTTTTTGTTACATTTCTGCCGTTCGGGCGCACTCTATCGGGGGCCATTGCGTTGCATCCTGTCGCTTTCGACGCTCGGCGGTTGCTCAATGAAAAGGAAAAATAACGCTCGGCCGTATTTCATTCATTAGACATAATGCATTCTGGCCAATTTCACCGCTCCGTGAGAATATGCCGAGGAAATTGCAATAATAACTGTTATGGCGGTTATTGCGTCACACCCCCGGCTCACCTCACCTGTAATGCACCGGAGAGGATTCGCCGAGCAGGAAAATATGCGTATTTTAATCTTGCTAGTTGTTACCCGTGGAAAATTAAGGGATGTAACTTGATTTACCAAGAATAAATATTGATTAGTAATCCACCCTTTTAAAATAAAGAATAATGTCTAGTAATTTTTTTTACCGTTCTTTTTAAATTTAAATTTATGATAAGCATTCCTGCAATCGAATTTATTAATTATTCACTAGCGAAATCACTTCCACAACTTCAATCTGTTCTACTAAAATCCATTGTTGTAGAACAGATTCATCGCTCGCACTGATCTAGCCTTGGAGTAACAATATATGAAGAGAGAGATAATTCTTTTTACCCAACCTATACAAACTTAAGAAAAATCAATTTCTCCGGGTTTTTATGTCGTTCACCACGAGAAAGAAAGACACAACAAAATTTCCCAAAGTATCACACCGCTTTAAAGTATTGTAAGGATGTTCTTCGTGCCCCGCGTCTCCGTTGACTCCGCCCACACGTTTTGATATGCGACATAAGTGAACGGTTTTTTAGGTTATATGCTATATTTTGGTTACAACAATACTGTGAAAAAGTGGTTCTACGAATCAACAAAAACATTATGTCGACATGTGCTACGAATGGATGTATAAGTACCCTAACCCTAGTCCTAGCCACGCCTAGGTCTAGCCGAGTCCAGCCAAACTCATCAAAACTGACAACAGCAGCGCTCCCTCTTGTATATTATTGCTCTGAGGATATAGCCTTACTCGGGTTCAGTGGCGGTTCGTCACTATTTAGTGTGCAGATTGAAAAAAAAACATTACAATTTTTTTTTAAACTCTGTTTTTAGAATGAAGGTTTTTCAGCAATGTGGGGTAGCGCCTAACATTGCTGAGAATATAAAGAAAATCTTCATACAAAAAAATATTAAAAAAAAACTTTTTGCTTAATCATGAATAACGTCATATTTGTCAATCTTAAAACTCTTAGCACATTAAAAGTTTGCTTGCCTTCACTCAATCCAGTAGTCTATCAAATTTTCCAACATTTAACATATAAATTGCTCGTATAGCAAGACATCGGTTGTTTATCAAGTGAAAAAAATTGCTCGTCTTGAAACACTCAATTGTATTTTGAAAATAACTCAATAAAGGCTTTTCCCAAGACACCGTCCGATGATATTGTAAATCCAACGTTCACTGCTACTCATGCAATATGTCCAACGCAGTCTCAATCGAGTGTAGATATTGTGAAGGTAATTTCGGATATATTTTTCTCAATCTTTATCCTCCCATTAGTCTTATTATTTAAAATAGTAATTCTATTTCTCAATGAGATACCTAGCATTGCTCTTTTCATGGCTCTTGGTGTGATGGTTACTTTTCTCGCAACGTTTTTGGTTGATGTATGCATTTATTACATAATATGCATTTTAAAGTATCCTTGTATTTTTTAAGATATGGCTAAATTTCTTAAGTTTTTTCAGTTTAAAAAAATCGTTTTTATTTTTTATTTTTTATTTGATAGAACAAGTTATCAAAAATATATTCCCAAAATTTCAAATCGATCCGACTAAAACTCTTGGAGATAAAGCATTTTGAACTTTCCCTCTCATGACTGTAGCGCTCTTCACTTTTTAGTTACACTAAACTTTAAACGCGTTTTTCTCGAAACACACTTTTCAAAAACGGTAGTCAAAATTTCTCAGAAACTAATCGTTTGATCTCGCCCAAATTTTGAAAACTTCTTTGAAATATCATTTTGTAGTCCCTGAACGAAGGATTTTTTTTTCATTCGACTGCAAAAATTTTGACAACGTAATGAATACCGAAAATTTTACCGAAAAAGTGACACTTGCGTTCAAACCACTGCCAAAAATTTAATTTTCATTTTTTTCTTAAATCCTTCTTTCACGGACTAGTTTTACTCTTAAACTTAAAGAAAATATTGTATTTTCATTTTTCAGATGAAGCTACCGCAATTTTGACCACCGCAAACTACCTTTTTGTCGAGGCACCTCCAAAAATCGACTGCCATCAATTTAATTTATCATATTTTACAATCAATTTTTTTTTAAATGTTGTTCCAAAGTTATCTAATAATATGCAAAAAAAAACCTAATAAAAATCTTTTCTGTGGTAAGAGAAAAAAATCGAGAAAATTAGCTTTGTAACCTATGTAACCCTTCAAAGCTAGTCCACCTTAACCATCTTCATTTCTCGATTCGTTGGTTTTTTTGTTTCTAATTATTTTAAAACTTGACAGAACTATAAACTTGTTATTACACATTAGTTTATTATACAGTAGAATGTAACTTTATCTAGATTCTAAACCAAATAAAGTTGCAGTTGCATTGTACCTACAATATTATGAAATAGTTGCTAAAGTTATTTCTCCGATATCCCTAGCATGCTATATTCCTATTTCCTGCGATAGTTTCCGTTCTTACGTTTGGTCCATGCTCTGTACGAACATTTATACTTTCTAATGTTGTTTGGAATACCAAGACCGCTAGCGGAAATAATAAACATTGTAATCTGATAAAGGGTTATGCAATTTGAATATTTTATTGCTAAACGTTTACAGGCAAAAATGGTTGTAAGTATAGGAAGAATATTTAAAAAAATGTTTGTTTTACACATTAAAAAGGTTATCTTTTTGTTTTATACTTCAAAGTACCTCAGCAGGCAACTCGGCAAAACATATTAAAAGATGTTATTTTACAACAATAATTTCCAAAAATAAACGAATTCACCTATATTATTGACATCTTTCACGTAAAATTCTCAAAATTTAAGCGACCTTATAAAAATGACATATTTATTTGTCATTAAAGTAGCAAGGACTATTTTGGGAGCTATTATTTTATTTTTGTTTGCTAGCCCTACTACAAAACTTTTTGCTTTTTGCTATTTTTACTGTATTTTTTTCCTAAATATCTTTTTTGTTATTATTCTCTGTACACATGCACTTACTCTGTTAATTATTTACACAACATCTATCTCTTTTAGTTCAGGTTTCTTCTAGTAAATTCTTCTTCTTGCGTTCATAGGATGTTGACTATCGTAAGGGCCATCGTCACCCGGAGAAACTGTATTCCGGAGCAACTCAGCGGAACTGGACTCGTACCAGTCACTTAAGTTTCGAACCCACGAGGTGCGTCGTCTTCCTCTTTTACGGATTCCATCAATTTTCCTCTGGATTATTAGTAATGTTTGTATGGTTGGGTATGTGATATATGGTTCTTCAAGCAACAAATATATTTTTACTCGTTTTGAATCTCCCCGAGCATCTCTATTTTAATTAATATATATTAAAATAATAATAACAAGCTTGCCACAATCTAAGACCCTCCAATATTCATCCAGTATTTCTGTTTAGCGATACTGCAAATCTCAACTTTAACGAAAACATGCCAAAGTTTCGCTTGTCAAAATGTTGATAGATCAAAACACGTGCATTTGTATGCCGGACCGTCCATTAAATTTAAGGTTGTACAATGATATTGGGGGTTTTACCAGGTTTTATCGTTGGAAAGTTTTAGTGGGAAACAGAAAAAAGATTTAGTGCTGGTATGTTAGTACTGGCGAAAATATCAAAATGTTTTTTTTGAGAATTTTGCGGTGGAACAGCGCTTCCGGCAAGTCGTCAAAAACATTCGATAATCCAGAAACATTTTTTTTATAATACAACGTAACGAGCAGTGACTGAGTCACCGTATGACGTCAAAGGAAACCGGAAGCTCCGCTACGGCAGGAAGAAGACTGTACTGAAAAAGGAGAAGATGGAGTGGGCGGGCGGGGTGAGGTTTCATTTCCGGTCGTGACGGCGGATGTCCCCCCCGCCCACTGGCGCCAGGAACCGGAAGTCAAGTAGGATTGTAAAGTGCTACGGAAGCTCCCGCTACGACCCCTCCTTCCAATCCGCCCTCCATCGGACGCCAGTTGAAATCAGTTCGCAGAGTAATAATATTTCGCGAACATTCCGGAAGGATTACTATTTCGTTTATTTTGGGTTACCTTGTTTTTCGTACGTTATACGTAAGCTCTAATTCAAATTAATTATGTGTCTTAAATGTACCGCAGCTATTGGTACACTGCAGTAGCCAAATTATTTATATTCAGTCGACGTTTGTGTCTTTATTTTCTGCTGGAATATTTAAAACTTCGTTATGTTATGATCCTGGGGTTGGATTAGTTGCTTTCTGTAAGTTGCGATTCGACATACAGTGGAACCTCGGATTGCGAGTAATTTGATTTACTAGTAGTTCGCAACACAAGCCAACTTTTAAAATACATTTCGTGTTGTTAAACAAAGGATATCTTGATTTAGGAGCACTTTATTTGCGAAATGTGGGAAAAAGCGAAAAATTCATAGAAAAGCATCATCCGTGTTACTACGTTGGAGCAGTGCGAACAATAAATTTGTTCAGTGACAATGCAATGTAAAATTTCCGCAAAATCCGGAATAAATTTAATTACTTGTATGTACTTTATAAATAATTGAAATAATTGAAAAGCACTATCGAGTTCATTACATATTTTAATTAATCATTTTTATACGAGTACTAGCGCAGACCCGTGAAAAATTATGATTGATAAATGTTTTTAAAAAATTACCATGGCCGAGAATCGAAGCCCTATCAACTAGATTGAAGACAACTATGCTGACCATTACACCACCAACTATTGTGAGAACTGCGGCATAAATTCATTATATGTACGGAAAATAATAAATTTGTATTTTTGAGTTTTTAAATGTTACGTACTCAGATCACAACCGAAGTTTTGTTATTATTTTTAAGTTTTGGAACGAATCATCCAAGCTTCAGTTATTTCTAACGGGGAATTTTGCTAATTCAATATTAAATTCGCCATGTAAATTTTGCATTATAGATATGCCACGTACGCCGTATTAATTTATTGTTGATTCAATCAATAAGAACTACCGAATAAACAAAGCGCGAAAGAAAAATCTATAATTTTTTTAAATAGTGTTGTAATAGTGATGAATGCGAATAAAAGTTTTCCAAAATTTAACAGGAAAGAATAATTAAAATCTTCTGTTAAAATTTATATATAAATAGATACATGTTAAAATTTCACGTAATTTTTTTTGCTTCGAAATTGACGTAATATGTTTGTAAATTATAAGACTTTAGATGGGAACAAGGGTTTTTTTCAACCGGTATCTCAGTGGAAAGTGCTCCGATGTTCTAGAGTCATTGATTGTTTCACCGGTGCACAGTCGAACGCGTGTCCAACATCGCTTCACGGTTGGGAAATGCCGCATCGTTTTTACGACTTCTTCTTGTCAACAGCTGTAGAAGGAGTTTTGCGTTTCCTCTCTGTTGGAACATAGTTCACTTTACTTCCTTTATTTAAGATCTCCCCCGCAGAGCATCCCAAATAAAACGCTCATATGTGAAGTTAACATTAAAAAAAAAGATTAATAAAGATGTCATCCACTAAGCAGATACTTTTTAGAAGTGTGACATACCGATTTTAAAGAAAATGCATGTCGCCAATTAACAGAACAATAACCGTTTAGAAGCTGAGTGGATAAAAACGTTGCAACAAAAACATCCGGGCGTTGTGGGTTCAATTCCTCTGCTAGCTTAGTCCTCCATCATTAAACAAGCAACATCTTCTGCCTATTATGATGTTGGTAGGAGTTTATCAAATATTGACCTTTCTTTAAAAAAAAACTAAACATCTATAGACTCCTACTTCCACACATACAAATGAAAATGACTGTCTGTTTAAGAAAAAAAAATGATACATGAAAATGTTTGATCAATTTCACCGGATGTAAGAAAAAAAAAAGCTTACTCCGGGCACACGGACACGCCCACGAGACACTTCTCTCGGTTTTATCTTCAAGTGTGAATCCATAACGTCCTATATTGCAGTACCACCGAAAAGGATGATGGTCCGTGATGGTCAGACATTCTAAACGCTCTTCGCACGAACACATTGCGCCACTCCCGCGTGTCACACGACAAGCCCCCATTACCCGAGTACATTACCACCTCGATAGCTCGGCCTCAGACTTCCTGGATTTCGACACCTCCCCATAGAGCCGGCGCGCAGAGGAGTCGGGCGAGTTTCATAAGCGGAAACTCTTGCAGCGGTAGCGGGTTCAACTCTCAGCCTTTGCCAGGCTTTGATAGTAAGCAAACACTCTCTGAAGGAGATTGTGCAATGTTCCGATGTAGGCGATACTTTTCTGCCGTTAAACTGTGCTCTCTGTGCAGTCTGATGGCTTATTTAGCAAGGGTTTAGTATTACGTAGTGATGATTATAGTGAGAGGTAGTACCTAGTACCTAACTACTAACCAACCAATGAGCCACATGCAAAGTTTTTATTAACCAAAACATGTTTTTTTTTTTTTTTAGAACGCAGCATTTTTTAAATAAATGCGGAATCGGGTTTAAAGGTTCTACTTTTCAGGTTTTCATTTTGTATCTAAGGAATTCAATTTTACTACTACTCGATCCAAAATTCTATTTAGCTGTAACAATAACATCAGGAATGAGTCTTTCAGATACTCGCTTGTATCTAGATTGCATGTAGTTGGTAACAGGAGTACATACGTAGAGGTGACTAATGTATTTAACTACAGGGAATGTAGATGAAAGAAGGCTATAATATTGTAGATCATTAATCAATATTAATTTAATGTAATCAAACACTATTCTTTACCATTTTAAACTATTCTTTATTTTGTTTGTGCAAATATATTTTTGTTTTTTTACTGTTTAATGTAAACCTTTATATGTAAAAGCCCACTCGGGGGTATGCAATAAAATAAATAAATTACTGCTAAGAATCCTACACATTTAAGAACAAAGCTATACGTTTCAATGATCGAATAAATGCTTAATCAATCAAACATTCATTCTTCCTCGCGATAAGCTAATCATAAAGAATTAAAAATGAAATTCTGGGAAGCCGACTTTTTTTATTGGTACGATGCAATGGATTCTTAAAATGGTATAATTTTTTTAATGTATTAACAGGTTCTCTGAAACAACACGAAATAATAGACGAACATCAAAACATCAATATTGACCAAATTACCAAATGCAAAAACTCAAAAAAGTGTTACGTTTAAGTGGAGACATTGATACCGTATCAATTAAATCTAGTTTAATTAAGAGTTTTTTTAATACACTTGCCCTTTGAAATTGCCAAACTCTCGAAAATGATGGTGACACGGGATTGAGTAATCCGCTACAAAGTGGTTCCGTTAGCAATCGATTTATTTTCATTGGTGTCTTACTAGGTTATTACGTCCAAATCTAATTATGTATTGAGTTAATTTAGGTGAAACAAGAATTTAACTAACTTCAGAACCGGTTGTTAGCCGGATTGGCAAATGCGTCGAGTTCCCACCCAAGTTTCCACCCCATTGTGGGTTCAATTGCTCAGCTGACTCAGTCGTCCATCATTGCGCAAGTGACATTTTCCACTTATTGTTATGGTAGTAGGACTTTCTCAAATATTCTTAGGTTATTCGCAGCCCTTAAAATATTTTAAATAAAAACATTTTTGAAATATTTTTGCAATCAAGCCAATGGAAATATTTCTTCGTAAAACATGAAAATAGGATTCATGTTTGAAAATCAAGAAAGCAAAGGGACAATATCTACAAGTTTGTGGACTAAATTTGTAAGATACGTGCTTCTCACATGGCCAGATGTATGTGGCTTGCTCACGCATCGAAAAACCTTCTGATTTATTTAGATACGCACCAGAAAGGAAAAAAAAAGTATTAAAAAAGACTTCAATAAAGATAATTTAACATTTTTTTCTTTGTATGGCATTGCGAAGTATGCCGGTTACTCGCTAGTAATTCATGAAAAAAAATCACACGATGGAATCATTATTCCTATGTAGCCTATTGTACGCAGCCCGTAAGGCAGACTTATTTGGTTTAACTGGGTTTTGTCGGTGCATTTTCTGAAGTGATCTGCCAGGTAAGTATGCTTCTGTATATTATTGTTGTACATAATATAAATAAATAAATTTTAAATAAAAGTAACTTTGTTTTGATACCACTTTATTGGATACATATACTAACCGGTTTTGGCTCTACCTAAACCTTCTTCAGGGCTGAACCAATTTCTATATATACAGCCCTGAAGAAGGTTCAGATAGAGCCGAAACCAGTTGGTATATGTATCTAATAAAGTGGTGTCAAAACAAAGTTACTTTTATTTATAATTTAATTATGTCTTTCCACAAAGTGAGTGCATCATGTCAAAATATAAATAAATATTAGTATCCCATAGATTAAATATAGTTAGTAAGAAGATGGAGCCCTGGAATTAAGATTTTTACAAGGACTATGAGGTGATTTTTCACAAAAACGGCGCTATAAAAAATATCGAAATAACATATATTACGTTTCATCGTATTTGCCTACTGGTGATTGTTAGTTTAAAAGGTCTTAAATAATTTTGTTTTAAGATAAACAAATTATGAATGCTATAAAATCCCAATCGGTCGTTTTATTATTTTACGATACTTACTCCATCGTCGAATTAATAGCTGATATAATTTGAAGACTGGAAAGTTATGAATAGCAGGAGGTAGATAAGCTTTATTGTGTAACCATAAGTACAATCATTTCCTTTTCCTATTGGGCGGAAATACTGCTTGGTGTGGTAATTCATTATGCTGAAAGCTGATGGTTACGGAAATCAAAGCATTTGAAATGAATCGATAGATTATATAAATATGATGAGAGACCAAATGCCTCACTCCTTGCACAACAGCGTTTTTTAAATGGTGGTAGGTAGCTGACCAATTTCATTTTCTTCGATTTCTTATGATTATTATATGAATGAGATTATCCGAGTATTTTGGCCGGTGCCTTTTCGAGATATTTAGTGAGACTTTCCCCAGACGAAGGATCTCAAGTAGTACCTCATTACTCTCATTTCGCGTAGTTGTTGCATGGGTTATTATTGGTTATGTGGTGCCTGTGTTCATCCAAAAGACCTCCTCAACACCAATTCCTTCTCGATCGTTATGTTTCGCCTCAGACTCAAAAATCCGACAGGAAACGAAGTGCAAGCGAGGCAACAACACTCGCACTTGAATTATCTAGAGTAGTAGCCTTCTTCCGGTAGAAATTTTACAGATACCAAGAATTTTTAGTGTGTTTAAAAAGCTTTCTTTGATTCCGGGTACTTGCAATTAAAGATCCTTTACAAAAAAAAAAATTCAAATGATAAAAGAAAAAAACAAATCTTGATTTTACTCTGAAAATCGTTCTCGATTCAGATGTATATTTATATGGCCACAACATCGTGTTTACTAAAGAAAATCTTTTTTCAATGAACCACCGAAAGAAAATTTAAAAAAACGTTAAGATCAAGATAACACTAATAACGATTAAGATAACACTACGACTTGAGGTGATTTTTCACAAAAACGGCGCTATACAAATCGTCCAAATATTATTATTAAATATTATTACGAAAACGGAGGGTTTGCCCGAGATTCACCGTAACAATAATATCAAATGTTTTCATAGGATGCACCGAGTAAGTAATTTATACGTTAGTGAATATATAAATCGAATTTTATTTATACAGCTTAATTTCCAATATGTATTTAAAATATAGTTTTGTATTAATTGGTATCTCATATCTGAATAATAACAAAAAAACGGTTTTATTCTTAAGTCTCCGCTCATTTTTTTGGGAAAGTTCCTCACCGATTTATTTCTTGGGTACCGTGTCTTCTGAAAGATGCAATTCGTATATTTAACTCTGTCAACAAATATTTTAGAGGCGTTCTTTAAAAAAAACTATTTCCGTTTGAACTACTCAAAGAAATCCTCTGTTGAATTTATTTTTCAAAACAATTTAACATATTTTTTTTATATGTGTTCCCTTTTTAATATTATGGACGTTGCGTTGTTTTATTTGTTCTGAATACTACTATGTTTTGATAAATGCCTCATTACTGTATACTTTTTTCTTTACACCAATAGCAACGTGCTTACTAATTCATGTATATATATATTATCCATTGTTACACTCATCTTTTTCTCCAGATTTACACTCATCGTCTATCCAAAAGCAAATACTTCTGATCTTAGATTAATTAAATAATGTAGATGCGTTACTGAGACAACGCGCGTGGATGCATTAAGCCGAGTCCGCGATACATACCTGAGATTTACTACGTTTAGTTTCACACAAACATTCGTTCGACAGACAAACTGTCACCAGCTGCCACAAACGCGTCGCTGTAGGCTCCTTTTTGAGAAGAAATGCCTTGAGAGGTGTAAAAATCATTCGGGAGTAAAAAACATATATCATGGAGGTTCTTTCCATTCATAATTACCCACAAATAACTTATTATTTCAATTCAATAAATACAATTATTCACAAGGTTCAAAGGTTCGTGAAAACGGTATGAGATAGCGAATACAGAAATATATAAGTATGTGAAAGACAACCAGAGCTAGTAGCGCAATACCCGATTATAACAGCAGCGTGGGACGTTCATATAGCTATCTCATCCGCACACATATATTCTTTGAATGGCTATCCTTTTCATACGCGGGTGAAACGGAATACAAGACGCTAATAGTGCTGCTACATTTTTCGTAAGATTTGTATGAATATGACGTGTCTTTTATTTCATGTCTATGCTTCTGATAGAAGAGTAACGTAACGTAGTAAATAGTAACATAAAAGTACACTACTACATGCAAAAATATATATATATATATATATATATATATATATATATATATATATAGATAAAAAATATATATTTAAATAAATATATTAAAATATATGTATATATTTAAATATATATATATATAGATAAAAATATATATTTATATAAATATATTAAAATATATGTATATATTTAAATATATATAAAAAAAAAAACATATATATATATATATATATATATATATATATATATATATATATATATATATATATATATATATATATAAATATATATATAAATAGTTTTTAAATCTTCGAATCTCGTGAGATTTTTTTAGTCCAACATGAAAGCAGTGCTTTATCTAGAACACATAAATCAGTTTCACTTGCAGGTTGATAAAACGAAATGGTAGCGTGATTAGCTGTTCACCGGTTCGGTTCTTATCAGCTATTAAGAAATATACTCCCCGGCCGCTGAAACCACCGTCGATAGCTATTCAGCGCGGTTATGTCATTTCATAATCATTTCCTTCTTTATCCACGGCAATTTCACACGAAGTAGAAGGTGGAAGCAGTCGGTGGTTACCAGTTTGATCAAAAGGTAAAAGCGGGTCGCCCTGCATAACGCGACGGAGCATTACCCGATGGCGGAGAATGGGAACGGCGTGATATAATAGTGGCCACAATATCAGGACAGGTAAATTGTGAATGCTTGCTTCCGATGGCTGCCCATTCTTGTTATCATTTTCGGTATACTTATTTTACTTGGTTGTCGAAGTCTGTTGCACGTTTTATGACGTGATGTATATAGTGTAATTATGACAATATGTCATGGCGATTCTTAGAGGAATTGTTTAATTCAAAAGTATTTTAGTCCTTCTGTGGAAATATAAAAGGTTGGTTTTTTTTTAAATATTACCGGAAACCAAAGTGGAATCTACATTTTTTATTCCAAATAAGCTCAGGAATTGCTAGGTAAAGCGGAGTACGTCCTAATACGCCGGTATATGTATACATCGCCACTCTCCTGCCCCTCTGCGGACCTTACTATGCTGTGAGTACCATATGGTACATACAATTTGACAGTAAAGGTCGGGGCGGGGGTTGGGCGGTTTCCCGGCGACATGTGACAGAAATATTTGCATATTTATTTTTTATTGAAAAAAAAAAACACCGACAGCACAATGATATCTACTTTTATTATTCTAAATATGCTCAGGAATGACTGTGATGTATGTCTCGATACAACCTTTATATAACCTCCATACAAAATACCTGAAGATAATCCATTTCCCTTAAAGCGTATTTAGTTAATAGGGATGCCGCATGGTGAGTCTGTTTAAGGAAAGTAAGGAGTAAACCTAAGACGTGAAGAAACCCATGTTATAGGAGGTAGAAAACACAGAAGCTGGCAAATAATTTCACAACCGAGCTATTAAACACAAGCACGAATCGTAAAAATGACACGCCTTCATGTGGCGAACGCTCCAACGTCCCAAAAGTAAACAGCATTAGGTACACTGTTGGGCGTGAGAATTTAAGTCAAGACTAAAAACCTTTGTGTGTGCTGTGTAGACTACTAAAGAATTATGTTTTCCAACATGGTCGACGTAATTACATACTTTAGGTAGGTGTAAACACCAACTACAACGAGAGATCCTTGATATTTTGTAAGGTACCTATATTCGTTTGACAAGTGTTTTTGTAATGTAACAATAACCGTAAAGTAAACACATATTGTGTTTTGCGTTTAACATCGTCTTCTATACATATATTATCAGTGTTATTACCAATTATTTTCAGTAATTTAATCTGATCGCCCATCCTAGAGAATCATTTCATACTGCATTACGCAGTAATCTCGATGCATATAATAAAATGCCTACGCCATGCACAATGCGCAACGAAGTAAAAATATCTGCGGTTTCACTTAAGCACTTTGGAAAAGCAGTAACTGCTTCTCTTCAATAATCATTTGAAGTCTTTATCGAATTAATGATTCTCCTTTATTGTGAAAGCAATTTGATGCTTTGATGTTTTGTTATTGTATTTATTAGAATTTGATTCCGATTCTATGAAAGTTTAGATGCGACCAATTAGCATCACATTTAAATGTGAAATTTTGCAAGTGCATTGAGAGCACTAACTATGTAGGTGTAAAATGATCTTCGACTTTAAGGAAATATATTGACATGGAATTTTTTATCATTTATAAATGCGATGTTGGTTGTCAACAATTACTGTGAACACGTGCGCGCGAACAGCGGTGTAAACAGCAAGCAGTGCCCAACTGCCCAACTGCCCAAGCAGGTTGGAGGGTGCGTCTTCATGCTTGGCGGTTCCTAAACTGTGTCAGGTGGAGTGGAACGGCCAAAAAAGACAAAATAAGACCTAATATCCGATGAAACGGAAAGAAATCGCAGTGAGAATGACTTAAATTACCTTCATAGATAGACAACTAATTTTTAGGATAGTGTTTCAACACATTAGTCGTTTTCTGGTGTTTCTGCCCACTCACAACATTACATTACAAAATCAGAAAAGAAACCGGTATTTTAATCGATCTGATACTTCGTTGAAAATTATTAATATTATTTTTAAATTTCTTCTGAAATAGGCAGCCATCTCTGTAATGGTAAACAAAGCTTTACCTACCCGAGTACATATTGTATACCTAGATGTTGTCTTGGATAAACCTACTCTGACTTATTTTAAAACCTTTATCAGGTTTTTTACGTGTTACCAGCGATATCATTTACAATCACAAATAAACATCTACAGTTTGCAATAGACAATATATCAGAAACATAATGTTATTAAAAATCTTAATATAAATTTTTTTAGTTCTGCTATGCTGTTACTCATAGACATAAATTAATTTATCTAAGCTGTTACTCCGCTTTTTGTAGGTATTATCATTAAGACAACATAGGAAAACTTAGTTTTTATAAAACATGTTTTATTAGGAATATCATTTTATATTTATGAATCTTAATAATTAAATAATAATAACATTTTTTAATCAATCATTTTTTTTGTTTTTTTTTTCTTATTTAAAATAATTTAAAAAAACATAATCTGTAATAGATTTAACTAGTACAATAAATATAAATGTATTAATAATATAATGATATTAAATGTATGCTCTGAAGATTATATATTTTTGTTAATAAAACAAAGTTATTATTAATTAATTATAAAAATAGTACATACGATAAAACAAACAAAAACCAAGGCGAACCAGATGTTGAATAAGTTGAATAAAGGCTTTATTTGATGATGAATTTGCAAAAGCATTGAACTTAGATGCTTTCCACGGAAATCCGAATTTGAATCAGCATGGCTGTATTGATATCTTAGATATGTTCTTAAAAATGTTGTTAAGAAAACATCTTCAATCATTCATTGTAATATTATGTTGCATATCCGGAAGCAATTCTATGTGGGAGAGTGGGTATTCATTCTCTCTCTCGGGCGATGGGCAGCGGACCTCGGAAGACACCCAGCGGACCCTGCAGTCCTACAGTCCTTTACACTGCACGGATACAGTCCTGCACACCGTGTGAACTACTATTACTGCTGTGGGACGGTTGGTTTACTTTGGATTGTAGGAATGTAGAACGTAGCATTACGATGGAAACGGGGTAAACTAAAATTAGTTACCTGGCAATATATTTGAAAAAATATGTATTAAATGAAACTTGTATCAATGTCGACATGTTATTTTAACCTGTTGTTGTAAGCGTTCGTCAAAAAAAGTATATACGTCATAATAGTTTATTAAAAATTATTTGGCATTATAGCACAATAATTATATGACGTGACCTTTTCATTAAATGCAACTCTCGTTGATTTTATAGGCACCCGCCTTTTGAATTCGTGTTCTATTCATTCAGTGGGGCATTTATAAATTAAATTGCAGTGACTGCAATTTGTATCGGTACAACAGCACATAATGTCAATATTAAAGTCAAAGAACATAGCCATAGTTTCATTAAATTCGCTAACCATCTAATTGAAAAATATCACACATTTAATTGTAGTACAGGTGTTGAAATTTTCTACAAAAATGGTTTTGGCCATATATTTAATAATTAAGGAACTTCGGAAATAAAGATAGCAGTTAAAAATTAAAATAATATTACAAATATTAAATACATTTTGTCCAGTAGTCCTATATAAGGTGTATTACCCGTTAAATCCTCAAAATGTCATACTACACCATCCCTTGCTCCTATGGTGTTCTGTCTATTTCATTGTCTCACTCTTTAATTTGCAATCTATCTCAATCTCCTTGTTCATTTATCTATTTTATATTCTGTGTCACTCTTTACACATATATTTCCTCATTCTATGCAATTTCGTTAGTTTACATGAATATAACCCTGATTAAACTGGACTAATGTGCAATCGGTAGGTGATAAAAAAGGTGGTTTAAAACGAAGTTATTGTTTCAATGCATACCATATACTGTTAGTCCTACCAATGGAGTTTTAGACCACTTGTGCAATATTATGCTGGCTATAAACTACATGTTTATAAACTACTAGTTGTTAGTTGTTACCCGTGAAAAGTTAAAGGATATAACATGACTTGGCAAGAAAAAAATTAGTTCCATTTCAAATATATAATAATGTCTGCTAAAATACATTGGGGGTAGTTACTATTCAAATTTTAAGTTTGAAAATTAAAATTAATCAGTTTCAAATTTAAAAAGTTAACGTACTCACAGAAAAATATATTTATAAGCGCCCTTGAGCTGATTTTTCACAAAAAATGGCACGATAGAAATCATCCAATTATTATTATTAAGTACTCAATGCAAAATGAAAAATGTTTTTTTTTAATGAACCTTATTGTTGCTTACGGAACACATTCTCTACGGTTTTATCGTCAACGAAATAGGTACAATGGTTCTTAATTCTTGTGGGAGCACAAGCAGGAACAAGCGGTCACACTTCTGGGCAAAGACAATCACAGACACAATCACCTTCCGGAAAACTTTTTGTACCACTTTTAGCGCCTTACTTAACAATCCAATATCAGACCATGAAAAAATGTAATGAACGACACTTGGATTCGTAATATTTTTTGTTAATCTGTCAATGGAGAGTTATGTTCAATGTTTTTTGTTGTTTGTTTTATTTTTTATTATTAATTTCAATAGACTCTTCAGTATTATCAATTGAAAATTGCATGCAACTATGTTTTTTTTTTTGTAGGTAATCTAACACATTGTGCATTTCTCATACATGGGGCCCTAGTACGAAATATCGATATAATAGATTTTATCGACAATGTCGGTAATTTGGAATCGTTTCCGAACCCTACTGCAGATCGCTAGCGAACGAACGACAACTCACGTCGACTAAAAATGCTTAATTTAGTCGATGAGAACTGTCGTTTGTTCTTTGGATATTTGCAGTCGGGTTCGGGAACGATTCCGAATTACCGATATTGTCGATAAAATCTATTTCAATGTTTCGTGCTAGGGCTCCGGTATGTATATTTTATGAAAGAGTTAATTTTTATTTTGATTTCCTTTGAAAATTTTCATTGTGAATTGTACCTGTATTTTACAAATAAAATAATATATTTATTTTTAACGCTCTTATCAGTCCAGCTATTACTCCATTTCTATAGACCGGCCTCCATGGTCGAGTGGTAAGACGCTCGGCTACGAATCCAAAAATCGCGGGTTTAAACCCGGCGTGCGCCAATAACTTTTATTTAATAAATATGTATCATAACACATTTAATTCATGTAAAAATAATAAAAAGTATATTTGCGGCACGTTCCAGAGTGGTAGACACTCTAAGTATCGCCCAGGTGATAGACCACCATTCAGAATCGAAAAGTTGCTTGAAATGGCTTTAGCCGTGTTTGGTGACCAGATCTGAATAGCCAGGTAGTTCCCAACCTTCCACTTCCCAATCTCCTTCCCCTCCCCACTACCTTCAGCCTGAAAACATACCCCAATTGGGAATGCCATAGTCTCACTGGCTCTAGACGGTTGGGAGCAGTTGAGACTCTTGTGCGGTATTCACGTAAAAAAAAAGATCGGTTCAGAATTCAAATATTGTTGGGTTATATTTGTGACCTGGGAATGTTTGTCTTTAAAAGAGGTTTATGGCCCTTGGGTTGATAAAGTTTTGAGTAAAATCAAAGTATCATCCTCCAGACAATAAAATGTATTAGCGGTCTATAGCTATGTACATTATAAGTTCAAGGGCATCGCCATAAGCGGTCACCGACATTAAAACCAAGTCACAAAAACAAAGCAAAGAATTGTAAAAAAAAAAACTCTACTTAGGAAAGAGAGAAGTCCTTTTGTTTCCGTTTTGTCTATTCTCAGTAATATGGCGTGATGTGGATTTATTAATGCAGCGTAAAAAATCTGTCTGTTTCTAGAACCAGTTGAGTGTACCGGAGCATGCACAGGGCAGCTAATTTGAATCCACGAATCCTGGCGACTGAAAAATCCACTGTAAAAACTCGTTTAATATAATTTTGTCTCTTCCACGCCTTAATGATGTCCAGCTGAGATTGACGCTGAACGGCGCTATTCACTTCCGTGCAAGGTTGTCAACTATTCTACTACAATACCTCTAATCATTATTTTAATAATATTCGGACAATTTCCGTAATTTATATAACGCCGTTTTTGTGAAAAATTACCCCAAGGGCGATGTATAAATATTGATTCCTAGGCTCTCCTTTTATTACTAACTTTACTAAAGATAATCTATTTCAACAACCTATACCTTATTACTAACAATAATACAAAACTACGAGTATGGCAAAATGGCTTAAGTCCCATTTTGGAAAGTTTACACCACAGCATTTCCAAGTCTTCAGTGCCTGGTTGGATTTTGAAAATAAAAGTTATCTAAGGTAACTTAATGCTCTCACTGAGTTACCTGCAGCGACAAAAAAGCCAAAAAGTCCAAAACTTGTGTCGTTTGAGTCAAGCCTTCTCCCAAATGGTAAATATATTTAAGATGGCTGAAAGGCCACAAAAATCTTCAGAATCAAACAAGAGTCAGAGCATAAGGTGCAGAAAAAAGAACTGATCAAAACTGCATGTTTAACACATGTTTTAGTCTTTTTGCCTTTTCAACGACAATATTATATGCAATGCACCAATGAGCGTGATGCCACGTAAAGATGTACATATTTGTCATATTACTTTTATGTTGAGAAAATAAGCGTTTTTTTATTGTGGCCAACAGTTTAAGCCCAACTAATCGTCAATCTATAAATCAAATTTTGAAATATATTATAATTAACAGTGAAAAGTACAACACCCAGACCTGGCAGCGCATATTTTTTTGTGAAAAATGCTAGAAACACTATTTGCAATAAAAAATAAAACTTAACTTTATTCCACTATTTTTTATTAAGACCTGACCGGTTTTACCTTACGACGGGCTTCTTCAGACTGGTACAATTTTAAGTAAATCTATGGTAGGTATATAGACTATCAATATCCGGAATGAACGCTTATTGAATCTTTATCATAGTGAACATCTGTGACTTAGGGGTTTTGTTTTACTGCTCACAGAGGAGGCTTTACAATTACATTCAAATATACCTTCGGGTAGTTTTATTACCTTCTGGGAGACGGATTACATAGTGATGAGTTAGATGCAGCGTTTTTTATTTTATTTACATAAACCCTTTTTTCTATTTCTAATTAATGGTATGGATAAAGCAGCTATTTAAATATTAATCTTTAATGAGTTCACATCAAGATTATGCATTCCAACACACAATCTTAATTCCGTGTAAATTAATGACGTACAGGCCATCATGGTGGGTTCTCAAAAGTGAAACTTTCATCGATTATTCACGGATAGTCAACATACTGACGTGAACCTTAAACAACTTATAGGTATCGCAGTGAATGATTAGTCGAACACAGTACTCACATAGGTAAATTGCTTGCATCAGACAGATTTATTCAACGTCTGTCGAAATTTTTTTAAAAAATACTTGTTGTTTCAGTTTTTTAGAAATAATCTATAAAAAAGAACACACTGTAAAGACAGAAAATACTTCAGAAATACGAAAACCTTTTTTTAAAAGACAAACATTCTAGTGTTACGAACCTGACAATATTTGAAAAACTCCTACCGCCATCATAATAAGTGGAAAATGTTTCTTGTGCAATATTGGAGGACTAAGCTAGCAGAGGAGTTGAACCCACCACGTCCGAATAGGAAATCGACGCGTATGTCTATCAGCTACTTACCGGTGAATGAATACACTCGTTGTCTCTTTTTCACTAATAACAATAAGTGGGCGTAAGAAAGAAAAATGCCGTTTGTTAGTAACTTTTATAAAGGACATCGCCATATCGCTATAAGACGTATATACATATACACCAATACAAACAATCCTAAGTATGAGTTGTTCGCATCAACTCAATACTGATATGCAAGTTTAAAAATAGTATTAACAAAATTCTGTTAAATTTTCTTGTTTAGTAGCAGAATACACCACCCACAACGGGCCAATTACCTCCTCACTCTTATACAAATAGGACAAATAAAGGATATTCACACGATTACTAGATTCCACTTTACGGCCCAAATTACACGAAGCGGTAACACGTGACGGGTGGGTGTGGGTGTGGGAGGTACGACATTTACTTTTTTCACATTTCTACAATTTCAGAGAAGCGTCTTTATGTTCCATTTACTTAAGACTTTTTGTGCAATTATTTGTGTTTGATTTATGGTTTACGAAAATATGATGTATTTATTATCCATTAGGAACATTAAAATATTAATACCATGTAATATAATTATATGATATTGATAGGAGCAAAACAAAAGTTATGCAACCGATATATTTACAAAATGTTCTCATCATGCGTTAACGCATGCTCTGTAATTAATGTTATTTAATTTAACAGCAAACATGCATATAGTCTTGGAGAAACAATGTATGGAAAGAAAGCTAATTATTTTTACCCAACTGATACAAACTTGCGATAAATATTATTAATATTATTATAAAAATTATTCTCACAACCTTGAAGTAAGAATATATGGAGGGAGAGCTAATTATTTTTACCCAACCTACACAAACTTGCGATAAATCACTTTCTCCGGGTTTTTAGGTCGTACACTATGAGAGGGAAAGAGACAACAAATATAATACTCCGCTTCTACGTACTGTCGCAATGATTTTGGGCTCCTGGGTCACCGCGGGACTCCGCCCACATTTTTTACTATGCCACTAAACTTGACACAACTAAACGGTTTTTTAGGTTAGATGCTATATTTTTGTTAATATCAATACTGTGAAAAAGTGGTTATACGAATAAACAAAAACATTATGTCGATAAGTGATATGAATGGATGTATAAATACCCTAGCCTTAGTCTTAGCCACGCCCAGGTCCGCCGAGTCAGGTAAAATCATCAAAAACTGACTACACTGCCTTGGGTAGATACCGCTCTATATACCAGTAAATTACGCCAATAATAAATTTTCCACAGATTACGATGAAATGATAAATAAAGTGTGACAATATACAGTTTTTTTGTTGTAACTTAACTAAGTTGGTGGGGGAAGAGAAATGTGGAAGGGAACATGGGAATTTGATGAAGGGAAGAAAGACGTGAGTAGATAGATTGTTTTTTTTAGTAATCTAGTTTTTGTTTAATGTCACGTATAGTCGAGTTAAAAATGTCAATGTTTTATGAAAACTGCACAGACTCCTAACTAGTGAGACTATGTCATCACCAATTCGGGTATGTCGTGTGGCTGAAGGGAGCGGAAAAAAGAAAGAGATGGGGAAGATGAAGGTTGGAAAGTACCTGGATATTCAGATCTATTCACCAAACTTTTTTTATAATTTTTTTTATAGTGAATACCGCACAAGAGCTCCCAACCGTCTAGGGCCAGTGAGATTATGTCATTCCCGATTGGGATAGGTTGTGAGGCTGAAGGTTGTGGGGAGGGGAAGGAGATGGGGAAGAGGAAGGTAGGGAAGTATATAGCTATTCAGATCTGGTCACCAAACACGGCTAAAGCCATTTCAACCAACGTTTTGATTCTGAATGGTGGTCTTTCACCAGGCCAATATTTAAAATATCTACCACTCTGGAACGTGCCGCAAATATACTTTTTATTATTTTACATGTATTAAATGTGTTATGACACATGTTAATTAAACAAAAGTTATTGGCGCACGTCGGGTTTGAACCCGCGACCTTTGGATTCGTAGTCAACCGTGTCTTACCACTCGACCATGGAGGCCGAGACCAAACACGGCTAAAGCCATTTCAAACAACCTTATCATTCTGAATGGTGGTCTTGCGCCACGGAGTATTTACCACTTTGGAACGTGCTGTAAATATATTTAATTGAATTTGATTCATCAGTGCGCGCCGGGATCGAACTCGCGCCCTCTGAATTCGAAACCTAAATGTTGGATGCAAAAATATGCAAATAAAAAAAGTTAGTAAATTGTATTTCATATGAAAAGATAGAGATATTTTTATTTTACTTTTCAGACTATTTTTTTTATGTGTTATCAAATGGCCGAGTTCCGAATCATTATTGCATTTTATTTTCGAATGTTGATAAGTTTTCAAATTTCTCATTTTCAAATTTTTTTCATGGATTAAATGTGTTTTAATTTTTTATTTATTATCACCTGTAACTAACTAACTAACTAACCATCACGCCGTTTCCCCGCAGGGGTAGGCAGAGAGGACGGACCGCCATACAACTCTGTCTTGGCACACACTTCTTGCTTCATTTACATTCATACATCGTCTCATACATACTCTTCTGTTATTCTGACTCTTCACATGACCCGATTCAAGTATTTGATTTACTTGATCGTGCCATGTCTTTCTCGGGCGTCTTCGACTTCTTCTTCCATTCACTTTCGCATCATATATTCTTTTCACACTCCTTTCTTCGTTCATTCGCTCTACATGCCCAAACCATCTAAGCGTCCCTTTCTTGATCCTATCGATTACGCTCATATCAGCCTTGCATTCTTTTCTGTATTACCCCGATAATGTAATGGTTGTATCGAAATTATTATGAGAAGCAGTATAAAAAACTAATAGAGGTACTGAAAGTTATTCCGTCTTACTTATTAGATTTTTCACGTCGGTTCTGTGTTGATTTAGTTACACCGGACATAAGCTATTAAATTAGACGCATAAGCTGTGGTTTTAGCGCGAGTTTTTCGCTAATCCGACTTTACACCACGCCGAGCTTCGTTTTTAAGTAAGGGAGATTGTGTTTTATTTGTTACTGTAAGACTTGATTTTATGAGTTTATATCTCTTGTGCATGTTACGCTGGTTAAAAGTAGTCATTTAGTGGGATGCAATTATTCTCATCCTGACTTTGTATGGAATCACAGGAGTGTTCACATGAAAATATGGTACTTTGCCGAGCAAGTTTTGCCTTCGGTGTGACTCTATATAAACACGTCAAAATAGCTCTGGTGATGATAGTCTAACAGACACCCACAAAGAACCTTAAATCAGCAATGATTTGTAGTACAGCACCATCACGATGAGTTTTTATTCGTTATAATCGTGTCATAATTTTTCACTTTTTCGACAATTCTGCAACACATTAACATTATCGTATCCAAAAAGGCTGTGTTTTTGTAAAAACAGTAATAAGGTGATTTGACGCCACTGCCAATACCTGTGGTAGATTATAATTTCATTTTGAAAATACTTATAATGAAAGTGATTTTGATAGGTTTCTGAAAACAAAACTGATGTCAATACACGTGTAGATATTCACCTACAATATGTAGATTAGGTAGGTTTCTGGAATACTTAGAAAAAGATAGCGATTTTATTTTTAAATGACAAAATGTTCGAGTTCAAGTACCAGGGACAGGTTATAATACAATACTGCAAAACTAGGTATATTGATAAAAATCTCATCTATTTCCACCAAGTGATTGAAAACGTACAGATAACATTGAAAAGCGATTAAAATTTAAAAAAAAAAACGATTCATGATCGGATTTACTTGAAAAGTAATTCATTATGCACTTTTGTGATATTTTTAGAACATCTGTAAGCACGGATTTGGGAGTGACTTGCATGTGCATAAGCTTTATGTACGTACGTTATTAATTACAGAAACAATCGGTTTATATTAATCGTCCACCTGAGAATTTGTTTTCGTAGAGGGGCAGCATTTATCTAAACATATTTTTTCCGCATGAATATTTAAATGAATGAGTTAAATCAGGAAGTAGGTTGACAGACACCAAATACATACTTCAATTAAGTAATACCAGCTGTATTTTTTTCATGATTTTTTCTTTGCCTTTTCCTTAATCATGTCGGGGACCCATCAATTCGACAAAGCGCCTCTACCCTCAACTAGACGTCTTCCCTTGGAATTGCAGCCATATATCTTATGCGAAAGTTGCTCAACTGGTGTTTAAGTAACCTCATCTAAGAATCCTCATTTAAAGAGTAGCACGAGTTTGATGCCAAGCACCTCTCGAATCGTGAGCTTTTCAATCGATCCTTTTTTTGACACCTGCCACCCCTTTAAAAAAATCAGAAAACATATTTCGACTGCTTCGACCCTAGAATGCACTTTCGTTCGTCAATATTGTAGGCTGCAGGTAATAGTTTAAGGAGCCTATAGACTTCCAATTTAGCCGTCCGATTTGAAGGAAACACGTGGAAAAGGAAGCAAATAATGGGCTAAGTTTAAGAGAGGACATAACACTCCAAAAGGGAGGGTTTACCCGATATTGCATTAAAATCACAGAGCAATAATATACAAGAGAGAGCGCTGTTGTAGTCAGTTTTGTTGAGTTTTGGTGTGTCTGGGCGTGGCTAGGACTAGGGTTAGGGTATTTATACATCCATTCATAGCACATGTTGACATAATGTTTTTGTTTATTCGTATAACCACTTTTTCACACTATTGTTATGAACAAAAATATAGCATATAACCTAAAAAAACTGTTGATTTATGTCGCATATCAAAACGTGTAGGCGGAGTCAACGGAGACGCGGGACACGAATAACATCCTTACAATACTTTAAAGCGGTGTGATAATTTGGGAAATGTTGCTGTCTCTTTCTTTCTTATGGTATACGACGTAAAAACCGGGAGAAAGTGATTTATCCCAAATTTGTATAGGTTGGGTAAAAAGAATTAGCTCTCTCTCCGTCATATATTGTTACTCCAAGATTAAAATTTATTTTGACGAATCTGTGACAACGATATCAAATGTTTTCAGAAGACACAATTGGGATTTAAGTAATTTATATTTTAGATTAATAAAAACTGACCCTTACCATTTAAATTTTCAGCAGTAACATTAGCGGAAATTACTAAATTATGTTTTTCCATGCGATGAATTAGTTACTTCCCGAAATTTCCTCTAAAAAAAAAAGATTGTAGAAATATGTTAATTTGATATGTAATATGATATGACCGGTCGGTAGCTGAGTGGAGAACGCGTCGGATTCCCACCCGGGCGTCGTGCGTTCAATTCCTCTGCTGGCTAAGTCCTCCATCATTGCACAAGCAACATCTTCCGCTTCTTATGATGGCAGTAGGAGTTTTTCAAATATTGTCAGGTTATTCGTAACCCGGGAATGTATGTCTTACTTTTAAAAGAAAAAAAAAAATTCTGGTTCAGTCGCCGTCCACGACGACGAAAAACATGTCAAATCTGTGCTTAACGTCAGCGTAAATTTCAAATTTATTTTAACGAATACTGAAAATACGTGAAACTTGATGTTTTTTTAATACATATTGAATTCAATTTATTGTATTTTCGCGCAATTTAATTAATGAAAATGTACGAATTTAAATGAATTTTGATTATTTTTTAAGTCTTCGTTCATTTTTAATGGCCCCTATCCGATTTATTTTTAGGGTAGGGTATTCTCTTGCTCAACTTAGCTAGTACCTACTGATGAAATCGACAGCTGTTGTCACTTTCAAACGATATGGAAAATTGAGTCTGAAATAAATATTATAAAAAATATACTAAAGTATTTTAAATAAATAATTCTTCTGGGCACAACATACATGAACACGTTTGATTAGTTTTTAAAAATGTGTGGTTCAAGCAACGCTTCAACGTTTTGCAATAAGTATGATTTATTCAACCACGATTTGGGTTCAGTTTTTTAGAATTCAGTTGCGTAATCAATCCAAGGAAAGGAGTCATAAACTCACAAAATGACATAATGTCAATATGTACATAAACGCAACAGATATGCAATAAACAGGGAGTTACACAGCACTCGACTTATATTATAACATAACTAGTTGTTATCGGTGAAATATCACGGGATGTAACTTAAACCATTTCAAATATAAAATAATCTTTGCCACAAGACATTCTAGGTGGGTAGGGATATGAAAATATTATGTTTTAAATTTGACGATTTCAAATAAATTTTAAAGTAGAATTCCAAATTTAAAAAGGCCACACCCGTAAGTACGTACTCACACAGGAAATTATTTATATTTAATTCACATTGGCACAATGAAACATTTTTACCTGAAAAGTACTTACAAGTAATTATTTTTTTTTTAATTGTATCTACATCATGAAAATGCACTTTATTCCACCTTTTTGGTTTTGTTTTTCTGTTTTTAAAACAACAGTCCCTTGGGTTTAAAAATTATGTGCCGAGTTTTCAGGATCGAATAGAACCTAATGAACATAAAACGATAAAATTAAGACAATTAAATGAAAAAATCCTCCAAAAGTAATATTTGATAAAAAGTGCCTCTTTGCGGGAAAAATGCGAGCCTTGTGGTCGGAAATTGAATGCCGTTGTCTCAGGCTCCATGAGGCAGAAAAAAGTGAACCTTTAGAATTCTGTTAAAAATGATGAACCTCGAACGATTAAAGGAAAAAATCTTGCAAAAGTAACTTTTGCTAAAAAAAAATACCACTTGACGGCAAAATGCAAGCCTTAGGGTGTAAAATGAGAGGCCTTTTTCTCAGGCTCTATGGGACCGAATTAAGTGAACCTTTGAAATGTTCTTATTAATGGTAGACTTAAGGCAATTAAATGAAAAAATCCTGCAAAAGTAACATTTGCTAAAAAAATACCACTTTGTTGGCAAAATGCAAGGCTTGGGGTCGGAAATAAGATGTCGTTTTCTGAGGCTCTATGTGACCGAATGAAGTAAATCTTTGGAGTTCTCTTCAAAATGGTAGACTTAAGACGATTTCATAAAAAAATGGTGCAAATGTAACATCAGCATACAAAAATTCCACTTTGTGGGCAAAATGCAAGCCTTGGGGTCGAAAATAAGATGTCATTTTCTAAAGACCGAATGAAGTGAACCTTGAGAATTCTCTTATAAATGGTGGATTCAAGACGATTGAATGAATGTAAATGAACCAAGGAGTGTGTGCGAAGACAGAGTTATATGACGATCCGTCCTCTCTGCCCACCCCTGCGGGGAAACGGCGTGATGGTGAGTTAGTTTGTTAGTTAAATGAAAAAAAAATGTAAAAACAACATTCGCTAAAATAAATACCACTTTGTTGGCAAAATGCAACCCTTGGGGTCGAAAATTGGATACGGTTTTCTCAGGCTTTATGGTACTGAATAAAGTGAAATTTTTGAATTCTCGTTAAAATAATGATAAAAAAAAACTGCGAAAGTGACATTAGCTCAAATAAATACCACCTTGTGGGCAAAATGCAAGCCTTGGGGTCGAAATTAAGATGCCGTTTTCTGGGGCTCTATGCGACCGAATGAAGTAAGCCTTTCGAATTCTTTTCAAAATGGTAGACTTAAGACGATTTCATGAAAAAATCGTGCAAATGTAACATTTGCATACAATTTTTTTACTTGGTGGGCAAAATGCAAGCCTTGGGGTCGAAAATAAGATGTCGTTTGCTAAAGCTCCATTGGACCGAATGAAGTGAACCTTTGGAATTCTCTTATAAATGGTAAAATCAAGACGATTGAAATTTGAATTATAAAAATAAAAATAAAATGAAAAAAAAACAACAATAACATTTGCTAAAAAAAAAACACTTTGTAGGCAAAATACAAGTCTTGGGGTCGGAAATTGGACATCGCTTTCTTAGGCTCAATGAAACTGAATGAAGTGAACCTTTGGAATTTTCTTATAAATGGTAGACTTAAGACGATTAAATGAAAAGAATCTTGCAAAGGTTGTTAAAAAAAATCTCGCTTTGTAAGCAAAACGTCAATCCTCTGGTTGGAAATAAGATATCGGTTTCGCAGGCTCAATGGGACCGAATGAATTGTATTCTTTGAATTCTGTTAAAAACTATGAAACTAAGACGATTACATGAAAAAATCTTGCAAAAGTAATATTCGTTAAAAAAATCACCACTTGGTGGGCAAAATGCAAGCCTTGGGGTCGGAAATTAGATGTCGTTTCTCAGGTTTTATTTGGTCGAATGAAGTGAAACTTTGAAATTCTCCTATAAATGGTAGACTTAAGACGAAAAATGAAAAAATATTGCAATAGTAACATTTGTTAAAAAAAAATACTACTTTCTGGGCAAAATGCAAGCCTTGGGGTCGAAAATTATTTGCCGTTGTCTCAGGCTCTATGAGACCGAATAAAGTAAACATTTGGAATTCTGTTAAAAATGATAAACCTCGACGATTAAATGATAAAATTCTTGCAAAAGTAACATTTGCTTAAAAAATACCTCTTCGCGGGCAAAATGCGAGCCTTGGGGTAGGAAATTTAATGCCATTTTGTCAAGCTCTATGAGACCGAATGCAGTGAACTTTTGGAATTCATTTAAAAATAATATATTTATGACGATTAATTGAAAAAATCCCTCAGAAAAACATTTTCTCCAAAAAATACCATTTTACGGGCAAAATGCGAGCCTTAGAGCGGAAATAAGTTGCCGTTTTCTTTGGCTCCATGCGACCGAATGAAGTGATGTCTTAGGATTTTCGTCAGAATGATAAACTTAAGACGTTTAAATGATAAAATCATTCAAAAATAACATTTGTTACAAAAAATACCACTGCGTAGGCAAAATGCGAGCCTTAGGGTCGGAAATGAGAGGCCTTCTTCTCAGGCTCAATGGGACTGAATGAAGTGAACCTTTAAAATTCTCGAATAAATGGTAGACTTAAGATAATCAAATGAAAAAAAAATTCAAAAATAACATTTGCTTAAAAAAATACTACTTTGTAGCAGTGGCGGCTCGTGAGTTTTTAGTGTGCTAGAGTGCTAAGATTGAAAAATACGACATCGTTAGTGTTGTTGTAGCCGAAAATGATTTTTTTTTTTTTCAAAATAAAATTTTTTGTATGAAGATTTTCAGGATTTTTCAGTTTTGGTGGTGCACCGCACGGATTTCTGAAAAATCTTCATACAAAAAGTTGAAATTTCGAAAAAAAATAATAAATGTTTTCGGTTACAACAACATCAATGATGACGTTTTTATTCAATCTTACCACTCTAGCACACCAAAAAGTCACGAGCCGCCACTGCTTTGTAGGCAAAATGCAAGCCTTGGGGTCGGAAATTGGATGCAGTTTTCTCAGGCTCTATTGAACCGAAAAAAGTGAACCCTAAGAATTCTCTTATAAATGGTGGACTTAAGGCGAGTAAATGAAAAAATCTTGCAAAAGTAACATTTGTTAAAAAAATACCATTGGTGGGCAAAATGCAAGCCTTAGGGTCGGAAATTGGATGCCGTTACCTCAGGCTATATGCTACCGAATAAGGTAAACCTTTTGAATTCTCTTAAAAATAGTAGACTTCAGACGATTACATGAAAAAATCTTGCAATAGTAACATTTGTTAAAAAATTACCACTTTCTGGGCAAAATGCAAGCCTTGGGGTCGGAAATAAGATATTATTTTCTCAGGCTCTATGGGACTGAATGGGTTATTGAAGATTCTACAAGACTCCTCCAAGTTTGTCTCATTCACTTGCAACTTGCTTTGCAACCTGCCCGTGCATTTTTTTTTTTAAATCAACAAGAATAATAAAATTTGCTGATTGACCACAAAGTGGTAAAACAATCTCAGGAGTAGCCTTTTTTTACGTGAATACCGCACAAGAGTCTCAACTGCTCCCAACCGTCTAAAGCCAGTAAGACTATGGCATCCCCAATAGGGGCATGTTGTGAGGCTGAAGGTAGAGGGAGGAGATGAGGAAGGGAAAGGTTGGGAAGTACTTGGCTATTCAGATCTGGTCACCAAACACAGCTAAAGCCATTTCAAGCAACGTTTCAATTCTGAATGGTGGTCTTTCACCAGGGCGATACTATATTTACCATTCTGTCGAAAAGGTTGTCGTTTTTGATAAATATTTTCTTAAACAATCATCAGTGCATACTTACGAGAATGATGACTACAATCGCATAACTAGTTTGAAATTAATTATTCCATAATATCTTTGATCAAAGGGGTAATACTTTAAGCCATTGGCCTAGTAATAATAATTTAATTTCATAAGGTATGCAGGTATAGTGCAATGGAATACATTCCATAATTAACAATAATCAAAAAAAAAACTCAATAACAATACCATACATAAAACGAAACTGAGAATTTTAACACAAGGAAAAAAAAAACATTACTAACATAATAAGAAAAATAAATGATAATGAAATTCCATTTATATCTTGTGGATATTTGAAACAGTTTTCGGAATGTTTAGTCACCATTTTTTTAAGTTAACTTTATCTTTACCTTTTCCCCTTCCCAAATGATTTAAGACTAGATTCTCTAAAATTTGACCTGCCGCAGTCTCGCGGCTTCTGGCAGTTTAAATTCACTAGAAATATTATTATGCTTTCTTCTCTACGAGTGCCGTTTCCTAATAAAAGTTACTTATTTGCACCCGGAAACAGGTCAACAGGTTTTAGAGCACGAAAATCAGGTTCGCCTATTCTTTGGTATTACACAATCAAAATAGTTCAATTTACCAATTTTTTGTTTCTTTTTTACAAATTTTCACGCCTATTTTCTCGATTTCTCATCTATGCTTAGCCACTTAACCATTTGGTCTCGCAGGGCCCTAGTGTTTCGTCTTCTGTTCATCTCTCGTTGTGAAACAGCGATGATGCGACCACCGTAACGAGTTAATCGCTTCCTGGAAGCTGGACAGGACCAATCTTCCCATTCGGGATGCTGAGATTGTCTTCCGGAGTGGACAAAGCGCTGATCTGAATGCCGAATGGAACACTTGTTACAGAAGCAACTCGCATGAATTGATTATTGTTCAATCAGTGATAACTCCGTAACGAGGCAACCCAAATTGTTCGTCCCCGCAGTCTAGTGCTTGAGTTTTTATGTACGAGTATGTATGGAAGGAAATATATCTTTCACTTTACTTTATCGATAATTTATTAACATTAAAGCTGGATTCACACCAACGTCCGGATCCACTCAGTGACGATATTGTTCCGCATGAGAGCTTATTGATAGGGTATGAATATCAATCAAGGAGTATGTGCCAAGACAAAGTTGTGTGGCAGTATATGCTTCTGCTCACCCTTGTGAGATTTAACTACTTAGTTAGTTAAATGATTATTTTGATGTGTAAAAATACTTAAATCGTATATTATATCGTCACTGAGCGGATCCGGACGTTGGTGTGAATCCAGCTTAAAGCACCCATATACTTTGGTATACTCCTTTTATTCATACGATAATAGTAACTCTCCACGAGGCCAATCACATTTCGATACCAACAATTTCTCGTTCGCGCATGCGCCGGCCTGTCCCCCGTTCCTCTTTCCCACATCACCTTTATGTTTATGTTCATATCTGGACGGTTCGATTCTTGCCTACACGAAGAATAATTAATACATGCCTGTGAATCATAAAATTTCCAGCGCGGGTGTTGTGGTGTTGATGGCTAAATTTGAAGAACGTCCAAGAGCCTGGCTTCAGATCTATCAAAACAGGAATGAAAAATAAATCAAATCGCTCTGAAAAAACATTGACATTCAGGGAAATTCTTAATGGTTTTTGGAATATTCTGAATGAAAACCTTTACTTCTCGAAAGGCGTTAGTAGGTGCATATTATACAACCGTGTATATTTATTTACGCCCGTTAAAGGCTTTTTACACAAATATTTTCATTTTTTAAAAACAATATACTCATAAACAGTGCAAAAAATATTATACAAGAAAGAAAAAATGGTATTGAATAAAAGGTACATCCAAAGTTAAATAGTTTCAACAATTAATTTAGCTCTACTAGATGAAAAAGCTGTACTAAGGTGTACTTATATTGTGAAATTGACATACTAAATATATCAACTACATCGGAGTATTTGTTTCCCATATGTTGAATTTGTCGCAAAGGAGCATAATATTGTGAGGTTGAAGTAGAATTGTTACAATAATATGGTAGGTACTGTCTTGTAACTGTCCTGCCCGGAACATGAAATGCAATTAAATATTATAGTTCAGGGCTGTCAATCATTTCTAGGTTCAGATAATTTTATAAATTTAAAATGACAAAGAAGATAATCATTATTGATAATTTCCCTTATTATGCCCATTCTATAGTTAATAAATCTTAAGAATTTATTTTGATCTCTTTCTGTTGAAAGTGAATGAATAGTAGTAGTAATAATATTGTTGGTAGGCAGGAACTAAGATGCATAATGTAAGTGTTTTGTAGCAAACTAAGTGTGCCTATCATAGACATAAAATACAAGACACGTCATATTCATTCAAATCTTCCGAAAAATGTAGCTCTACTAGCACACCGTTTTGTTTTACGTTGCACCTGCTTATGAAAAGGATAACCGTTCAATGAATATGTGTACGGATGAGATAGCTATATGAACCCACGCTTCTGTTATAATCGGGTATCGCGCTACTAGCCGTGGTTGTCTTCACACACTTATGTATTTCTGCATTCGCCATCTCACCCGTTTTCGAGTTACCAAATACCTTGTGAATAATTGTATTGAAATAATAAGTGATTTGTGGGTAATTATGAATGGAAAGAAACTCCATGTGATATGTTTTTTGATCCCGAATGATTTTCACACCTCTCAAGGCATTTTTTCTCAGAAAGGAGCCTACTAAGAGTTTGTGACAGCTGGTGACAGCTTGTCTGTCGAACGAATGTTTGTGTGATACTAAACGCAGTAAATATCAGGTATGTCCCGCGGACTCGTTTTAGTGCATTCACGCGCGTTGTCTAAGTGACGTATCTATATTATTTAATTCATCTAAGGTGCCTACCTACCTAGAAAATTCACTTAAAGTAATTTGAATTTACCATGGATAATAAAAATTATTTAACCAACTCGAATATTAATATATGGATTAGAATAATAATCTATGGTTGGTCTTAAAGTCGTTTTGATAGTTGACACTTTTCCGAGAAGTTTTATACTTCCTATTTTAAAGCAGGTTTTCCTTATAGACTTGTTTGGTTCAAACCTCATAATCTGCATAATTCCAGCGCAAACCTCTGTAATGTTTTTTTTTTGTTTTCAATTCTGCTAATTTCTTGTGCAATCATACGGCGAAATGCTATTAACATTTAAAGCAAAAAAAAAAACAAAAAAACTTATGTCGTATAGCCTGGGATACTTGAGGCAAGTCAGGTTCAACACTAAAATTATAAAATGTATAAGACTACGGGTAGGTTAACATAAACCGTGAACTTAACAAACTTCCCAGCACTCCTCTTCCTCGTCTCCGTCCCCTCCCCACATTCGTCAACATTACAATTTTCACCAATTTGGGGATGCCTAAGTCCCACTGGCTCCAGGCAGTTAGGACTCACGTGCAGTAATCACATGTAAAAAAACAATCATCGCGATATATGATTATTTATAAAAAGGCTACAAACAAACGATAAATAATATGTTAAAATAAAATTAAATTAAATTCGCATTGTTTATTTAGTTTATTTTCCAAGCGTTTGAGTACTTATATGCAACACTGTACACAATATACATAAATGATGCCATAAATTGTTTGTTTTTAATTTTAAATGTTTTTGTTTAATTTTTTTATATTGAATACCACACAAGAGTCCCAACTGCTTCCAACCGGCTAGATCCTATGATACTATGGCATCCCCAATCGGAGTATGATATGAGGTTGAAGGTAGTGGGGAGGGAAAGGAGATGAGGAAGAGAAAGGTTGGGAAGTACCTAGCTATTCAGATCTGGTCACCAAACACGGCTAAAGCCATTTCAAGCAACGTTTCAATACTGAATGGTGGTCTTTCACTGGAACATGCCGCAAAAATACTATATATTATTTTACATTAATTACATGTGTTGCGACAAATATTATTTAAATTAAATTTATTTGCGCACGCCGGGTTTGAGCCCGCCACCTGGATTTGTGGTCGAGCGTCTTACCACTCGACCATGCAGGCCGTCAAGTAGTTGGTAATAAGATGGAGCCTAGGAAATATGTTTTGTACGGCGCCCTTGAGGGGATTTTTCGCAAAAACGGCGCCATACAAATTATTTAAATATTATTATTATTACGTGATAATAAACTTTTTTTAGGTATTTTCTATTCAATTTGTATAGATTTCAACATTTTTTATTATTTAACAAGGAAGCAGTATTAGAAGCATAATGTTAGATTCTGTAAACTATAAGCTGACTATCTCAATGTCAAACTATTTAAATAATAGTGCACGCCTTCCAACTTCCACCGGCTATCTTAATTGTTATAATAAGAGGGAAGGATATCATTACAAACATTTTTGCTGGTGATTATATTTGGAATACTTTGTTTCACAGTCAACATTCTATTGTATTATTATATTATTTCCGTCTTTACTGTTTCTTATGCGGCCTACGAATTTTCGAAATCAAAAAAAAAAAACACTCCTTTTCTTTAACAAATTTTATTTTAGAAAATACACCCTTTTAATAGTCCAACATTTTGTTCAGACAGTATTTTCCACACAACTGGAATCCTGAAAAGTTAACTATTTTCGGCTATAGAATACTAGCAACATTATCTATCACTACTTTAAAAAAAATAAAAAAAACTGATATATTTTGAGTGTACCACTTTTTACAGTTGATTCATATTTTTACTAAGTACACCCTGAAAAGCGGATAAGTTGTTTGGTAGATATCCGCTTAATTTTTTTTTTTTCAAATCGACATACTTATCTATGCAGTTGAGAACGTCGCCGATGTAGATATAAATATATCGTGCCATGTCTCTTTCGGGCGTCTCTGATTTGTATTACCTACATTGCATACATATATTTTCCTTACACTCCTTTCTCGGTCATCCGCTCTACATATCCCAACCATCTTCGCGTTCCTTTCTTAACCTTATTCATTACAAATTTGGCTATATAAAATATTAAACTTATTTCTAATGAAACTTTTATTTAAAAAATTGTTAATGGTAAAATAGACATTATTTACTTAGCTTAATTACCTTCCATGTACCTAACAGAATTACTCGATGCGAAATTATTTTTAAAGGCAACAATAATATCAGGACTGAGTCATTTAGATACTCGCTTGTACCTATATTGTATACAGTGGGTGATTCCTTCTCAGAAATATTAGATATATTCAACTACACTGAATATAGTTACAAGAAGGCTATAATAGCATACCTCTTCCAAAAATACTAATGTTAATTTATTGCATTGTTATATTTCTAGAAACTTATTTAAGTTTTTGTGTGCTAATCGTTTACTTCATGTTATTTCTATGTCACTATTAATTTATATTTAGTAATGTACAGTGATGTAAGCGCCCATACGTATATAATAAAATAAATAAATATTTAAAAATTTTGAACATCACCGAAAAAATGCAAACAAAAATGTAAGTTTGGTGTACCTGAAAAAATCGACCGTCAGGAAGGAAAAACTTTTCCTTCCGCCATAAAAATCATAGTACTCTTTTGTATATAATTATTACAATTTTGTCGCAATTTTACATCGTAAAGTAATCATCATAAAGAACTACAATAATTATTACAAACATTATGTCGGAAGGTATAAAAAAAAACAAGGAAGCGTGAATGGTCATAAATATTTAACGCCATGGTTGTTATTTTTCCTATACAACTTTTCCAGGCGGTCATTTCGTATTCCGAACATGTTCAGCGCCGACAAGGACATCCAGTAGAGACATCTAGCGGCCGTTGCTCGAAGCGCGATTACTTCCCGGTGTAATGCCTCGTTCACACCTCGCTTTATAATGTCCAAGTTCAATGTTAATAAATTAATCAATTCTAATTACATTTGAAATGTTATTTCGCGGTGTAACACATGTTATTTTAAAATGATAAATTGATGGCTGTACGGATTGCTTGAAAATAAGATTACGAATGTTACTTTTATGGAAAATGAGGTGGGTTGAAATTTATTTTAAGTGTTTTTAAATATTGATGTCAATTGTACTTAGTTGTCCATTTACTTAAAACTTAAAAATCGTCTAGCAATTAATAAGCACGTTAAAAATATGTTGGAAAACGAAAAACCTGTTTATCTTAAGAAACACAATCTCTTAAACTGGCGTCATTAAATTTGCACGCTGTCTTTGTCTGAAATTATAGCTCAATGTTACTATTTTTAGATACATTTTCCATCATGAGCTATGGAACTTTGAAAATTTAATTTAAATGTTTTAATTAAGATACACCATTTATTGTTGTTCTATAATTCATGCTTCGGGAAAATTAAAAAATTTTTGTCTGATAATTATTTGTTTATTTTATACTATAACGGACCATTGTCCAATTAAAAAAATACATAACACGAAATGGGAAAAAAGAGCACCAGAGAAATAACAGCACATACATAATATTTGAAGCAATGACAAAAATAGGACAAAAATATAAATTTGAAAGAAAATTCAAGTCAAAGCCTGTACAAGGTTTTGGTCAGTAGCGGCTCGTGACATTTTAGTGTGCTAGAGTGGTGATATTGAAAGAACGCTATTATTAATATTATGGTAGCAGAAAACAATATTTAATTTTTTTCAAAATTTCAGTGCACCACCAAAACTGAAAAATCCTGAAAATCTTCGTACAACAAAAAAAAATCTTGAACAAAAAAAAAAACATTTTCGGCTACAAAAACACTAACAATGTCGTATTTTTCAATCTTAGAACTCTAGCACACTAAAAACTCACGAGCCGCCACTGGTTTTGGTAGAGTCGTGAAGAATGATAAAAATCATTTATACTGGTACCAAAAATGTCAAGACCATGGCTTGGGTTGACAGAGTCTCGATATTCTGGATAGTGGAGAATGATACCCATAATTAGTAGAGTGATGATTGAGGAATAGCAATTCATTATTTCTAAGTCTACTGCAAGGAATGTTCAACTGGATGAGTTGCGACAAAGAACCTGAGTCAATAAAACAATTATGGATTAACACATTGTTTTATATTATTTAACAACTTGATATCCATACTGAGATTTGAAATAGCCACTAAATTATCGAAAATTTAAATAAGACACCAAATTGTTTTTAATAATTTAAAATGATTTTAAACCCTTTTCCACAGTCCTAATTTTCAAAACAGAGTTTCAAAAGAGCATTTTCATAATCTGTTAGAACGCATTAGACTGTGTGTTTCATATTTTCCAGTGCAAATCATGGGAGTGCAATCAATAACCATATTCCGTTCTTAGCGCAGGCGGCTTGTCTTTGAGTATCTGTTTTCATATTCGAGTCTTGAGATTCTGAATGCAAATTAATGATTTTAACGTTTATTATTTATATTCACACCACGCGATTGAAGATGCATCCATGGAGGTGCATTAATAGATGCCGGTGTGCAATATTCAGGATCGTGTGTGCGTACTAATTAGAAAAACCTAACGTTACAAGGTACAGTATAATTATACATTTTTTATTTTTAAAAGAAAGAAGACTTATCCAGGTTATGTGAGATTGTTACAAACACCTGACAGTATTTGAATTTTTCCTACGACAATCATTATAAGCGGAAAATGTTGCTAGTGCAATGATGGATGACTTAGTTTGCAGAGGATTGAATCTGCGACGTCTGGTCGGCAACCCGACGCTTTGGACCGCTTAACTAACTAAATAATAATAATTCGATGGTTTTTTGAGGCGGCGTTTTTATGAAAGATTTAACTCAAGGGCGCTTTACAAGTTGATTAATGTAATCTGCAATTTCTTATCATTAAGACTTATGGCAAGTGACTTACAACTAAGACTTATAACTAGTAACTTACAAATAAGACGTATACGTATAGTTAGTGACTCACAGCTAAGACTCATTTATTTTATTAACGCCTTAAAGGCTTTTACATAAAATACATTTTAGTTAAATAAAGGAGTACAATAAATGAGAAAGAATATACCATTAAAGCAAGAGTTTAAAAAAAAGTATGTAATATGCAAGTACATAAATTTAGCGTAGGTTTTACAACTAGTTATATTATCATAGTATATTTCACAAAATAGTGTAATTCATACATAATACATAGCATGATAAATTTCAAAGAAGTTATTAAGTAAAATGTAAGTATGTTATTGCAGCGTAATTTAGTTTTATTACTATGGAAGATTTGAAAAAAAAGAATAGTACATGGCCCATAACAACAAAACAAAAATGAATGATAATAACAATAGTATAATCATAAAATTAGTTGGTAGGTACTGTGTAAATAGTAAATTACAGCGAAATGGGAGTTATTTTTATTTTCACATAACTATAAAAGGTGCAAATAAATAACAATAATTATAACTAGTAACTTATAATTGCGACGTATAGCTAGTGACTTGCAGGTAAGACTTATAACTAGTGACATTCAAATAAGACTTATAGCGAGTGACTTACAGTTAGGTATAAATAAATAAAATTATGTTTTTGCATCCTCAAAATATTCTGGCTAGATAGAGTCAGCCATTCTTCGTCGAAAACTAAAAATTAATAAAAAATTGTACATGCTAGATATAAAAAGAAGAAAACTACAATATTTTGATCATATTATGAGGAACGAAAAATACAGTGGAAGACGTAGCAGAGGAAGATGCCGAACTTTATTGCGTCGAAATCTACATTACTGGTACGAGTGCAGTTCCGCAGACTTGTTCCTGGTTGTAGCCTGCAGGGTGAAGATTCCTAATGCTAGCCAAACACAAAAATGTATATTAGAACCACGTTTCAGAGTGAAAGATGCTCCCACCTTGAAAGTATATTTCTTAAGAAAATTATCAAACTAAACAATAATATTTTAAATCCCTACCTACCTAATAAAGAACCTAAATATAATGTATTTTACCAGACAGTATTCCATATTTAAAATCGGGACGCCCGAGGAAGACATGGCACGATCAAGTGAATCAAATACTTGAGTCGCGCCATGTCAGACTAACAGATGAGTATGTATGAATGTGTATGGAGCAAGGAGTGTGTGCCAAGACAAAGTTGTATGGCGGTCCGTCCTCTTTGCCTGACGTGTTTGTTAGTTTAGACAGCAGTGGTAACTGGTAAGCCACACAAATTTTTTGATTAAAAATATATTTCTCTAGGGGTCTGTAAAAACTCCAACAACGGACCTGCCGGCCAGTGACCAGATTCCACTGAACAGACAATCCCAAGAAGCGCGATCTTTACCGATTTGATAAAAAACTGGTGTGCCCAATGTACATAAAATCTTTTGACTTCCAGTCCCCTAGACAGGCCTATGAAATTGATTATCCACTCAAGGAAGAATTTCGATATTGAACAAAATATGACCATTTCAGTGAGTTAAATAGAGTAAGTCTATATTCCTGTTTCGGTTCAAAGGAACCGGTACCTAGCCGGTCACTGGCACCGTCGATACAATTTTTCCGAGGAACTGGTTATTTTTGGAACCGGTTCCTATTTATCGCAAATAAAAATGGGGAATATGTATACATTCCGCGTGAAAGGTGCGGCGAGAAACGACTATCCGGTTCCACACAAAAAAACTTTCCTCGCTAACAACCACCCCCCTCCAAATGAAATTTTAAAAAATCACAGGAATCCTTTGCAACATGACTTCTTAATATAAAAATAATCTTCGTGGAACTTTTCTGGCACCAGAAACCGGTTATTAAAATAACTGGTTCCTCGACAGTCACCGGTAACTGGAACCGCGGTGACATCCAATTTCCGAAATTAACCATCCCTTAAAGTTAAAATCGTCCTTACTTTGGCAACACAGACAACCCCACAACACACGTCAATTCAGTGGTGATATCTGGCAGTGTCCATATATGTATATATATACACCCCCAGTGCATGGTTTTGTATAGCAGTTGCGCACGTTGTACGGGCTTATATTATGGGACAGTTCGCTCTCCGACCCGCTCAATTATTTAATTGAAAAAGATAATGGAATAATTGGTGGCAGCCACTGTGTCCGCTTTAGTTAGCGTCAGAGGACTCCCATCTTTAAATTATGATGTGGTTGGACACGTATCTCGTTCCGAGTGACGGACAGAGCTAACAACTGAAATTGCGTGAAATTTTATTAGTGACAATTTCTTCATAGTACTCACGATGAGTTTACGAAAACGGTTTCTTAATGCCATTCAAAATAATGCGAATCGTATGTTCTTAGTTTGAATATTTGATCGCCTAGAAAAAACGTAGATATTAATTTTATTACAATTGATAATACACAAGGTTTTTTTTAGTGAATCTTTTAAAAAGCTTTAGAAAAAAAAACTTTGAAGTGTAAAATATTTTACCTACGAAGCTTTTTCTGGATTTGCTTTTATTGTATAATGTGGATAATTGTTTTTCTTGGACAGGAAAACATTTGATACGTGCCTAGGATTGACAAAATAAAATAAAATAAACTTTTTGACTATACTTTTTGCATAAATCTTGACCCAATGCTGAGTATTAATTTTAATTTTATAGCCACCAGAAATTTCGTTCGAGTTGGCTAGATTGTATCGCCTCAAGTTGTTGAACGAATTTGTCGGCCGGTTAGTAGCCGAGTGATCTAAAACGTCGGGTGTCCCAAAACCCGAAATTTTATTGGTAGCGTGGTGGGTACCAACATCGGATAGCAGTTGAACGGATCGAGTTCGAATCTTACTGCTGTTTCAGAATGAGTTCTGTTTAGAAAAAGTTCAGTATTAAGAAATAAAAATCTTAGGATTTATAAATAACTCCTTTTTCGTCTCAACCCGAAGCCGATGAAACTATTGCATTATCATTTGAGGTACGTTGTGAGGCTGAAGGAAGTGGAGAGGTACTGGAGAGGGAGAAGATGAATGTTGTAAATTACCTACCTTGGTTTTCGTATAAGCTCATGATTGAAATTACTTTTTTTAGATGAAAATAGTGGCGTTGACCTAGACGATAATCGGAACAAACAGAACATAATATAATTCTGAATGGTGGTTTTTCACCAGGGCTATACTTAGAGTATCTACCACTGTGGAACGTGCCGCAAAATGTATTATTTATTATTTTATATGAATTAAATATGTTATGACACACATAATAAAAAAAAATAAAAAATAAATCGCACGCCGGACCACCCACGACCTCTGGATTCGTGGACGAACGTCTTACCACTCGACCACAGAGACCGTCAAAGATGTTGATTAACACACAGATTTTCAGCTTTATTATAAACACGTAAGAGGTTTTCTCTTTATCATAGTGGACAAAACAATTTTGGCCAATTATCACATTGCCATGTTAACATTTCTACAATACAATATATATTATTTTCTTCTAAGTCGATGCAAACTTTGGTACACACCAACCTCGAAATACATAAGATACAAGTCTCAATCAAATCTGACTGGTGCCAGCCTCTTCGAAATCTAAAACGAGCGCTACGAAGGGAGATAATGAACACGGACAATGGAGGCATCTCAGAGTCCATCATTGGCGGGTCAATTTAATTATTCAAGGGTCAGTTTCTCGCGGTGGCCAGTGTCCAATGAGCGTGCCCGAGAAATTATAAATAATGCCGCGGATGCGTGAATAAAACACAAATAAAGTACTAACATGTATTTATTAATTGTATTTATTTATTTTATTTTGCAATTACATTTCAAAAGCGATAAAAAATCGAAAAAATGGTTATCATAATGATACAATTATAATAGTACATAATAAAGTTAAAACTGAATAGTCAGGTAATTAGTTAACCTAGTAAGTCTTCCCAGGGGCATCTCCATTGGTAAGTTAGTTCTGCACCTGGGAAGAAACAAAAGCCTGTGTTGGCGGCCTCACGTGAAATTATCAAGGACATAGAATCCAATTTCCGCCAGGATGTCAGATATTAATAATACACCGTTCAAGAGTTTTTTTTATTTTATTTTTTTTTTTTTACGTGAATACCGCACAAGAGTCTCAACTGCTCCCAACCGTCTAGAGCCAGTGAGACTATGGCATTCCCAAATAGGATATGTTGTGAGGCTGAAGGTAGTGGGGAGGGGAAGGAGATTAGGAAGGGGAAGGTTGGGAAGTACCTGGCTATTCAGATCTGGTCACCAAACACGGCTAAAGCCATTTCAAGCAACGTTTCGATTCTGAATGGTGGTCTTTCACCTGGGCGATACTTAGAGTATCTACCACTCTGGAACGTGCCGCAAATATACTTTTTATTATTTTTTACATGAATTAAATGTGTTATGTCTTTGCTTAATTTTCTTGTTAACAGATAGCTTTAAACTCTAGTTACGTAAGTATGTTTTCATTTAGTTTTCACGCTTTCCTCAAATAACGCATTTTCAGTTATTTTCTGGGTCAACCATAAAAACAGTTTTATTCGTTCTAAGTTAAAATGTCGTATAACAAGGTATAGAAACAAATTACAATATTCCGTGTGCAAATGGAAGAACGAGAAAGAGATGAGTCAAAGCAAGCTTTAAGGAAATGAGTAAATACACTAAACCTGTAGTCCTCATTAGCTGTGTTATATTATAGAAGGCCGACTTTGGGTAGGTACTAAGCTCTTAACTGAATTTATTATGAGTCACCCTTTTTATATTCCAAATAAAACCATTAATAGTACATTTTTACTTCATACCTATTTTAGCCAATTTAATTATTCCAATTTATTTATTTATTGCATACGCCCGAGTAGGCTTTTACGTATAATGGTTTACATTACAAACAAAATATTGGTTTACATTACAAACAAAATAAAGAATAGTTATAAAATAATAAAAATAGTATTCGGAAAAAGCATTTACTTTGTTGCTTGCCATATTTATAAATAAATATAGTGTTCACATTACAATAATATTGATTAAAATTTATGATATTATAGCCTTCTCGTATCTACATTCCGTGCAGTTAAATAATCAGCCACCTCTGCGTATGTATTACCAACTACATGCAATCTAGGTACAGGCAAGTATCTGAAAGACTCAGTCCTGATGTTATTGTTACAGCTAAATAGAATTTTGGATCGAGTAGTTGTCATTGGTATGTGAAAGGAAATAAGGTTCAGTAAATCAGGGCTGACTATAATACAATTGAAAATTTTATAAATAAAAAGTCAATTAAAAAATAATTCTTCGATCTGAAAGTTTTAATAAATTTAATTCTTTCATCAAGTAGTTAAAGTTTATGTTTTTAATGCTAATAGTTCTTAACCTACGTCATATATTATAATCATTTAATTATAATATTTTGATAGTTTGTGTACCGTCGTTTTATAAAACAAATCACTCTATTATTATTATCTATTTCAATAACTTATAATTGATGGTTCATTGCATCCAGAAACCCATCGATCGATAATACAAAAAGTTAAAATCAATGCATTCGACCAATGAGCGTGATGCTACATAGAAATGCACATATTATTAAAATGTATAGACTGATTTATGATTATGATCTCATGGGTGGCTTTTTTCTGATAAATTATCATTGGAGATAGTTGGTTATATGGAATAATCACAATATAAAGATAACAAAGCGCAACCATATAATTAATTAAAAGGCAATTTATAATCTAGAATGCAGTGATATTTGCTTCATCTTTAGGGCGTTATATGGTTGGAGGTAGTCAAGTTTAGTACGGTGATCATACATTTTTTTAAATTAAATTTTACAAAAAAAGCTACACATATATAGAAATTATACCAAATGTCACACAACGTGGACAGTTTCTTGAATATAATGAAAAAAAGTGTGTTACTCTTCCGAAGAATAGTAAAGCGTATATATAATAAAATATATATGTGTGATAATATGTCAATATTCACATACATTTATAGTACAGAGAATTCTGATCTTGAAGTAACAATATATGGAGGGAGAGCTAATTATTTTTATCCAACCTAGACAAACTTGCGATAAATCACTTTCTCCGGGTTTTTACTTTTTTTTAAAAGAGAAAGAGACAGCAAATTTCATAGATCGCTTCTATATACTGTAAGGATGATCTTAATGTCCTGGTTCACGGCGAGACTCCGCCCATATTTTTTATTATGCCACTAAACTTGACACAATTAAACGGTTTTTTAGGTTATATGGTATATTTTTGTTGATAAAAATACTGTGAAAAAGTGGCTATACAAATAAACAAAAACATAATGTCGATATGTGATATGAATGGATTTATAAATACCGTAGCCTTAGTCTTAGCCACGCCAAGGTGCGCCGAGTCAGTTTAAAATCATCAAAAACAAGTCAAAAACTGACTTCACTGCCTTGGACAGATACTACTCTACCAACTCTATGACAAAGATCAACTGATCATGCATATTATGTTATTCATGTTTGAGTTCCCGAGTTGCGAACTTTAGGGAGTGTGTTAGGTTTACTGAGGACTATAATAATAGTTGAGGGTTTATGGCTTATACTTTATACATTCAAATGGATGGGAAATCGCAGAGGTTAATGATTGGGCTGACACCGAACGATCATAAAGTGATCGTGAAATTGTCTGAGTTACCGTTTCCAATAACACTACGAATTCCTACTTTATGCCTGCCTATGATACCCACCAACACCGTGGGAGAATAAATATCCGAAGACCCGGGATCTACTCTTTTGTGAAGTTTTTTTTGAGGTTTTTGATTTATTTTGTATTTGATCTAATGATCAAATACAAAATAATAATAATAATAAAAAGCGTCAAAAATGTATATGGAAAGTGCGTTCTTACCACAATCAATGGTAATCACATTCAAAATAATAAACAGTTTTTTTTTAACATGAAAGGTGAAAATTTCATCAACTATTTGAGTAGGTACTGAAGCCAGACTGAACCTTGTTACAAATAACTATCATTTTCGATTTGATTTTTTTTAAACTTACAATTGAGTCATGCCAAATTCCTTAGCACGGAAAATCAAAAAATATAATGAAATTTGAAGATATTGTAAGTAAGTGAAATAATTTGAATAAATAAATTATCCATACGATTATTGCAAAGTTCACAAAAACTTATTTCTAGTGGTTTTAGTAAAAAAATAAAACAAAATTTACTATGACACTTCAATGATTTATGAAAATGTTTTTTTACTTTTTTTTTAACCGGACCGTTATCGCTTTGCAACAATAATTTTCAGACTAGAAAAAAATAAAATAATGTACTCGTATATAACATTTATCTTTGAAATGAATGCCAAAGTGATAATAAGTTACAAAGTTATTTTAATCATAAATTTATGTAAAATGGAATCCACCACGAATTATCAGTTTTAATAACAGAAATAACCTCAAAATATTTATACGTCTATTTTAAAAATACCATATTACAATATATGTTTAAAGTAAGTTCCTATGTACTACACTAACTTGTACACGGAATGAAATTCGAAAAAAATAAAAATAATAAATAAATGGAAAGTTAATATAAACCTGTTGTTGAACCTAGATTTTGAACTCGCGTTTGATATAAGTCTGACCGTAGTTATTAGTTACCACCTCAGAACATTAATATACAGGAGGGATTGCTTTGCGAAGTAGTGTAGTCAGGGTTGTTGATTTTTTCCTGACTCGGGCGTGGCTAGTGTTTTTATGGAAACACCTTTTTACATCCATTCATAGCAAATGTCGACAGAATGTTTAGTTTATTTATATAACCACTTTTTCACAGTATTGTTATCAACAAACATATAGGATATAACCTCAAGAACTGTTGAGTTATGTCGCATTACAAAACGTAGTGGGCGGAGTCGCCGGAGACCTGGGAGACGGAAAAAATCCTTACATACCTAAAAGTGGTGTAATATTATGTGACAGCGTGTCTTGTCTCTTTCTCTCTCACGGGTTACGACGTAAAAACCCGGAGAAAGTTTTTGTTGTAAAATTTGTATAGGTTGGGTAAATAAATTTAGCTCTCTCTCCATATATGTTCTCCACTTTGTAAAAAGGGTATGATCCTGCCACTATGACCGCCTTTGTAACCCATATTTATCATACATTTTCGTTGAGAAAGGGGGAGATATAACAATGGATCTATCAGCGGTATACATTTTTACGAGCGCCTGGTCGTAAGGTGTGGACTATTCTTCATCCTCGAAACTAAACGTCATCATCCAATGAGAAAAACTTTGAGCAAGAATATATATGGAGAGAGTGGTAAATATTTTTACCCAACTTATACAAATTTACGATAAATAACTTTCATCGGATTTTTACGTCGTATACCACGAGAGAAAAGAGACAAGAAAAGTCGTCACATAATATCGCAGCACTTCTAAGTATGTACAGGATGTTATCCGTTCGCGCTAACTTCACATCATCGAGTCGTATAACTTACGTCAACGGATTTTGAGGTTATTTCCTATATTTATCTTGATTAAAATACTTGCAGTGGTTATACAAATAAATAAAACATGATGGCGATATGTGCTATGCGTAAATGTTCAAATAAGACCAAACAAAGATTATAAAACATCACTTTTCAGAGGTATTTTAACAGTTTTAAATATTTTTAACCGAACTTCAGAATTTTCACATTTTTAATGATAAAAGACACATAAAATCAACAAAAAGCTTGCATCATTATTTAAGCAAATCTTCTGTTATTAGTGTTTGTATGATATTTTTACACTATAAAATCATTTTAATGGTCTATTGATATTGTTTTGTTTAATGTGTGTTCAAATATGTTTATTAAAAATGTCCGAATTCCATGTGGGCGGTAACTAATAGGCTATCCAACATCCTTTAATATATCTTTGACTGTTTATATCGAGTCAGTATAAAGTCGACCGCCCTGACTACACTGTTTCGCAAAGGTACTTCTCCATGTCCTCCAAAGAAAAAAGGAATGTCGTATTATGTACTAGTTGTAAAGTGTAAAACCCAGTGTTATTCTTGGTTTTATTGTTGATCCCGAAATCTTAAATTCAACAACGAAATTATCATTTCTTGGTGAATCCTTTTCTCAATTATTGTCAGTGTAGGTTGTTGGGCGTCTTGTCTCTCGTAAAAGGTAAGCTCTTATAGATAGTGTAAATTATTGTTACAATTCAACGCAAACAGCTGGACTCTTCTTGTTTAGTGCCTATATCCAATATTATATACGACAGTGATAGTTGTCGACAAACTTGAGTATTATATCCCCTTTGTCGATTTAGGTGGATACACTCTTCAGGGTGGAGTTAAGATCGTCGTCTATGGATCTAGAGGTCGCGGGTTCGTATCCCGGTGTACGCAAATAAGTTAAATTCAATCAATATGTGTTATTTCAAATTTAGTTGATACAAAATAATACATACATAGCCTGTTCAAAAAGAAAAGGGTGAATTTTGAATTTTCGCGGGCTGATCGAATCGAATGTACAGATTATCGTTTTTTTTTGTTGTTGTTATGTTGGTACACATATGTTTATCATATGTTAGCATTATCAGCCATTTTGGATTAGTGGTTTGTTTTTGACAACTGGAAAGGTTAGTCACGTTTTTGTGTGTTCTTCGGTTTTTTACTTTTGAAAAAAAATTTGACCTTGGCTTTGATTTGAATGTTCTTTGTTATGTATATATTTTTTCCTATTTTGTCATTGCTTCATTTAATATTATGTATGTGCTGTTCTTTCTCTGTTGCTCTTTTTTCCCACTTCGTGTTTTGTATTTTGTTTGAAATTGGACTACAGACCGTTAGTTCATAAATAAATAAATTAATAAGTAAATAAATTTGTTGTAGAGTGGATTAAATGCAACTGTTGGCAGATCGTCCATTCCAGCATTCAAAACACAAAAGTGTTTGACCCCAAATATTGCATAACCAACACTGTATTATTTTATAGGCCGAGTCTCAAACGATCAGAACGTGCCAAGAGGAAAGTAACGTCAGTAATATGAATTTACGTCACAATAATAATATTTCCACCGCAGAATACACCGCGCCATCTCACAGCCGACACACGTAATCGAGTCTCCTTGTTAGGTCCCCTCTCCTCTGACATTTACAACCCGTCGTAAAATTTTCATGTGGTCTATCGATTGCGAATAAATATTAGCTTTAGTACGTACCTGCCTGATGCCCGCAGTAAGACGACTTCACCTATGAACTATCGGTGTAACGACACTTAACGTTTTGAATCTCCGATATCTACCTGTTAAAACGGTAATAACGGTGAACTGGTTTCAAATTTAAACTATTTGCATATCTGTTCTGACCTCTGATATTAAATAAATTATAATAAGTTATTAAAGAATCGACATCATTTTCCCAACACATATCTACCACAACTTCTTTTAGTTTGTTTGTAACTCACTGACATAGCAACCAAATAAATGTGTGCAATCTATTTTCCATTAATCTTTTGTCTTATACTTCTCGGAGGTTAGCTATCATTAGGACACCCTCACCCTGCACACAAGACTGCACTCGCACCAGTTACGTAGATACGTATCAAAGCCTTGAGGTGCGCTGTCTTACTTTACTGCACCTAGCATCAATCTTCCCCAGGATCACCCGTTGTTATTCTTGAATGAGTCTTTTCTCACGATCTGACCAAGAGACATGATTTTTCTTAATTTTTATACTTATTCCAATTTCGCAATTTTTCGTTTTATAAATTTATCGTCCGTTTACTAATTTATTGCCCATTCGATGAAGAATCCCATCTGCCCAGGGTATTTAGAAGATGCGCTAATAGATACTGGTAAACCTACAATTTGGGAGGTCTCGCTGTAGGGACTTTGTTTACTGCATGCAATCTTGTTAAAAACCGTAAGATAATATTTCTGTCATCAGAATATTTTCTTTCAAAATGTAATCTGCTGGACTAATTGAAACTACTCACATAAGCAAATACGTACTTTGATTAAAATTGTGAATTGTTGATTCCACGAGCAAAGATTTCATTTCATTCACCAAAAAATTATATAGGTACATTTGAATGGCTACGATTTAGTGCAAATTGAGTATGACTGGCCCATTTATTTTTTCTTCGAACGGCGGAGAAGATATCGTCACTGGAAAGGCAAAAGGGCTAAGTGACACTTTGGTCAAAAATAAAATAAATATGTAGTTTTAATCAGTTTCCTTTTTCTGCATCGAAATCGCTGACTCTCGTTTGATTCTGAAGACTCTCGTGGCACTTCAGCCTTCTAAAATATATTTACCATTTGGGAGAAGGCTTGACTCAAGCGACACAAGATTGGGACTTTTTTAGTTTTTTGTCGCTTCTAGTAACTCAGTGAGAGCATTGAGTCATTTTTTTTCAAAATCCAACCAGGTACTGAAGATTTATGAATTTTGTTGTAAAACAAAAAACTTTAAAGTGCTTTGGTGTAAATTCCCCAAAATGGCGCTTCAGCCTTTTTGCCTTTTTGCCTTTCCGACAATGTTATAGTGTAGGTCAAAATATGATTCTGAGATTATTAACCAGTCTACGGCAGTCACTTGAAACAGCACATAATTTATGTGTCTCCGGGAAACTGGAAGAGAAGACATTCTCCTGCGATGTGTTCGGTTGTTTTTATTTTTGTCCACATTTACACAATACAGAGTTCTTAAGGCTCCATTTGTGCATCATATAAGCACAATGACTGTGCTACCCTATGCGGCTTAGTGAGGCCCACGTCTTCCACCCATATACATAATAGAGTCATTTAAATCCTTGGGCGATAAATTGCTAACAACGTAATTGTAATTACTAACAAGGAACAAACAAGTTTCTGCTGGAAATAAATAAACAGTAACGACCATAGTTGTTATTTCTTAGTTTATCATTTCTAACTTACGCGCCATTGTTTCAGTAAATTATTTATTTTCGTATTATGATGGCAACCTCATAAAAATATATTTATTTCAATACACTACGCACTTAAGATAAAACTTGAACTTGCGAATAAGCACGTAGGATATTCAGGTTTATCTTAAGTCAGCTTCACAGTGGACATCTTATCTTTAATCTCAAGGATGCTGGAAATAAGACCGGTGTATGTCAAAAATATGTATTTTAACGTATATGTAAGTATACGAGCATTACATAATCAGTTTAAATACTTTTTTTTCAGTCAAGTTACTTCCACCGAAAGCTTCTTCTGGATTTCATATTTTCAATTGCGTCACTGCTTCGATGGACCCGGTCTGCTTCAAGTGAGGAAAAAGTTGGTTTAAATCTAATTATAATCTTAAATCTCTATTTTGAGATAAATAAAGAAAAAACTGTTATTTGCTTATTGGAGGTTAGATACTATATTTGTATTGTAATATCAAATTTAACAAATAAAAAAATAATGATAAAACATATTATACATTAAGCGTCAGCATCCAAAAATACACACTTTTTGATTTTCTAATACAAGACAAACTGCTAATTTTTTATCTGTCAATTCTATACGGGCAGTTAGAAAAATGTTAAAGGTTTTCAGTGAATACAAATTTTAAACAGTAATCATTTGTTCTTTTTTATTTATTAATTTTAGGTAAAACGTTCAAAAATGCCTTTGCTAGTTTTAAAACTGCACCTTTACTGACATTTCAGTATGTTTTTTATAGAATTTAAAGGATTACAGTTAAAAAAATTGTATTCATTGTAAAACCTCAGACATTTTTCTAACCACCCATTGAAAATTTGCAGATAAATCATTTGTAGTATTGCTTTTATTAGAATGCCACAAAGTGACGTTTATTAACATTGTTGCTATTGGCTGAATCATAATCACGATGGCAGCGAGTGGAAGTGAAGGATCTGGATCCTAAATTCAAACACATGAACAATATACAAAAATACTATGAGAACAAGATTACACAGTTTTCAAAAATTGAGGCTACCAACTGTTGGATCCTAAAATCAACAATTTGATTGGTCATAACCTTTTGTCCAGTTCCTACCCTCACCTTTTGCCAGTTTGTTCTATTTGTATGACTGCGTAAAAGTGTGTTGAACAACCGATAACCTCCACCATCCGGCAAAACACAAGACTAGGACGTCAAGAGCGGCGCGTTTAACGATTCCCGCCGCAGTCATCGCCTACAATCGGTCGGACCCCCCTCAGGGACGGCGCCTCGCTTCTCATCCGTCTCTGGAGGACTCACCCCACTCAACTTTTCATCGTACGGGCAGATAGGTCGGCCCCTCTCGCAGACGTCTAAACAGGTGAGCAAACTGGCATAAACCTACCTTTCCCATTATCCCCAAATAAAATCAAATCATTCATCAAGTTTAATCGTTTTACAGTCCACTCAAATTCATTCACGTCTTTCCAAAACTGAATCGCAGTTTCCGGATCGAACACCAACTTTGAAAGTAGTATCCTCATGTCGAGTATCTTCCCAGCCTCTAAATCTAATTATTGCAGCATATTGCATTTTCTGGGGCGACTAACAAGATGTATATCCTCTGGAAATGCTGATATAATTCAAACGGTAGTTATTTTGTTAACATTCTGAGGATGACCTGACGAGTAGGACAGACCGTATGCGGAAATTTAATATTGATCTGAGTTCAAGTAATTCTCTCAAGGTCATATCATCTTTATGGAAGGATGAAGTTTATTTTAAAGGGTCTTTATAGGGGGGAGAAAGTAGTACACCTGAATCTAAAATATACACATTCTATAGGTGGGAGAGAACACAAATGTCGACAAGTTATTCTACCACCGCTGTTCAGCCTTAGAACGAGTCCTGTGCTAAATGTCAACCGGATACGAATATTAAGAGAAAACATAGCACAATCAAGTAAATCACACAGCTAAAATTAACTTATGTACAATATTTAAAAGATTGTGCATGATACGATGTAGCTATATATATGAATGAAGCAAGGAGTGTGTGTCGGACGCACATGGTCCACGATAGTGTATAGATTACCAGCATCCTCCGCCAGCATCACTTCACCTTGACTTCTCTTCACTCTGACATCGCCTTCAACTTGACTCCTGACTTTCTTTAACCATCGCCTGCCCCCCTGGACCGCCTGACTATATCTCTCTTTGGACCAGACCCGCAGCATCTTCACTTGAAAGCCGAGGCCCTACAAGTTGACCCCGTCGTCTCGCCTACAACGAGCGACCGTTTGGAGCACTTCCTAGATTGGGACCGCTACCCTATACAGTTTACTTGTGTGCCCTGTTACGTCGGGTACAGAGTGTCTGCTGAGAAATAACGTTACGATTAATTGATTAATTAAAATGAAATAATAACTTTGATTTTATTTTACTTTTTATGATCGATTGGTTTCGCTTAGCCTACGCATCATCAGGGTACAACATTAAACTAAACAAAAAATACATGGTGTGTAGTTATATACGAGTATACCCATACATACAGACGGAGAACACAATATAAAGTAAAATAAGATAACAGTAAGACAACAAAATAATAACATTTAAATTATAACAAAGGAACAGGGAGAAAGAGACAGATAATATTAAAATGAAAGAGATAAACTAAATGATTAATTATTTATTTAGTTAGCGCAATGCTTTACATATTCATATTCCAAAAAGATTTAAGCTTTAATTTTTTTTTCGTATTTGTGGACTTACCCCTCTTCATTCGTCAGGTCCTCAGGTTCAGCTTTGTTCTATACAAGGCGGAAGCGAGGAAACACTCGCTTGCAGGATTGGCTGATTAGCAATTCAGATTGTTATTGTATCGAATGATTTTATTATACGTTCTACCCGACCACAGTCTCCGTTTCTGAGACACAGGTTTTATTGATTCGACTGGCAGATGCTCGGTCTCGTCACTCGTCACTCGTCACTTGTCATTAATTTGGTCTTAGAAAAATTAAAACTATAAACAATCTGGTATACCTACAAACTGTAAGTATTTATTTTAAATCTGTGGTCTTATATAAAGTTACTATTTCATTAAATAAGTATTTTATTTTCCTGCTGAATGTAATTTTATCTTGAGCAATCAGGACTATTTCAGATGTTTCTCGATCTGATCAGTATCAAAACAGAGCTACCAGTACTTAATTTTTCGATAATATTTAATGTTTTTCTAAATGGAATTCGGAATTGAAACGTTGCTTTTGAAATGGCTTTCGACGTGTTTGGTGACCAGATCAGAATAGCCAGGTACTTCCCAACCTTTATTTTTCCCCATCTCCTTCCCCTCCACTAGTCAATCTTCAGTCTCTCATAATAATTATAGACATTATGTATAATTTAGAAAACCCAATAATATATCACATAAACGTTCAAATTTTTAACTATTCACTAGTCGCATACTGTAGGCTTGTCATCTTATGGCTTATGGGCAGTGGCGGGTCGTGAATTTTTAGTGTGCTAGAAGGCTAAAGTTGTAAAAAACGTCATTATTGATGGTATTGTAGCCGAAAATGATTTTTTTTTGTTTTTGTATGAAGAATTTACAGCAAACAAACCGCAAAAAAAACTAAAAAATCCTGAAAATTTGATTATTATTTTTTTTAATTAAAAATTATTTTCGGCTTCAATAACGCCGTATTTTTTAATATTGGCATTTTAACAAGAAAGTCACGAGCCGCCACTGCTTATAGACCCTAAACAAATTTATTTATGTTAGGTTACCAGAACTGCAAATTCCTTTTTTATTTTGTAATTTATAGCTTAGATCTCTGTTTGAATAATAATTTCGCCATACTTCTACAAGAACTTTGGTCGCAAGTGTGGAAGGACCTTAAAATGATTATACCCCTTCGCAATTATTTTACCCACCTTTGCACTACCTGCCTACTAACTTTTGTTTATTGTTAAATATACAAATTAATCGGGTATCTACCTACATATACTCGTACATATAATCCGTATGTAAGTACACGGATAAAACATAATATCACTGGAAATAGTTTAAATAGTAGATGTCTGCTAAACTCTTCGAAGAATCAAATTTATTCCGATGATATGAGACTGAGTAGACGTCTTCAATTTTTTGTTAAAATTTTCGTTGACGGTATTAATTCGCTAAAACCGGTTATGCAAAATTCGTCAAAACCAATATACGGATAAGATATTGGCAAAATGGCCACTAGCGGTAGGTAAATAACCAGCATTATATTTGAAATGTCGCGCGTCGGTTTGTCTACGATTCAAAATTATGCAAATTGATTTAATTCCACGTTGCTCGGCAAAGCCATCAGTTGAATAATATTAATTGACAGGTTGAATAAAAAATATAATAATTTATTTTCAACGAAACAGGATGGATTCATATTTAACCACTGTCGGATATTGAATTGAATAAATAACTGTGCCTTAAAAGTCTAAATTTGTTTGATATTTTACTATTATTACTATTATTTATTATTATCATTATTATAAGAAGTCGACAAGTTCCACACTACGAACATTCAATGTCAACATTGAGCACGATGCAAAAAAACCAAAATGATTTTGACTTGATGTAGCGTTTCCTAAGATACAGTTCATCCATGAAGATACCAACGCTCTTTACGATCTCTTACACACCGATACACTCGTACATTGGCACAACTGAAGCATGGACGATGTTTACAGGCTGAAAGTATGTTACCTTATTGCCTACCGATTGCTAACATGACAGGGGCTGTTGGCTCGAACTTTTTTTTCATAATTATACTGGTAGTTTAATGAAACTGCGCTATTCAATATAATTTGGAAATGCTTATTTTAGTAATGAAATAAAAACTAACTTTATTTATTTTTTACGCCCGACCGGTTCCGCTTAGCCTATCAGGGTACAAAATTAAACTAAACAAAAAATACGAAGTGTGTGATTATACGATATGCATACAGAGGAAGAACAAAATATTAAATAAAATAACAGAACAATGAGAAAACAATAGAATAACATAGAAATTATAACAAAGGAATAGAAAGAAAGAGACAGATAATATGAATTAAAAGAGACGTCAACTCAAAACGTGATTAAAGAATAATGATAAATTTAATGAGTTTACAGGAAATATACCTAATATTGGACTACTGGACAAATTTATCTAATTATTAAGAATATGACTATTAATTTGACTGGCTTTCTTTATATCTAGTGCTTCTAAATTATTTAATCTGTCGCCATGATCATTTTTGTGAAGAATATGAGCACTGGTGCTTTTATTAAAGGTATGGTCTTTATCAATAAGATGATTGGCGAGTTCATTGCTTATTAAAGTAGATAGTTTGATTATCTAAATAACGCGCAATACATATATTATTTACATGCAAATATATATTAATCCATTGATTGCATATGGTAAATTATTATTTTTAATTTCTGTCCAAATTTAATAAATGTGGAAAAAACAGCTCCAATAATGTATGGTGATATCAAGATGAAAAAATTTATCGCCAAGCATTGTTTTTACTACTTATGTTGTTTTGACAACGAGTTTTTTGTGTAAATGCATTGCAATAATTGATCGCAGGCATTGATTTATATACCTCAATGATCTCAGGCATAGCGATATAAAATCTAGTGTAGTAGACAAGGTGACCGCTATGATAAAAGTGTGCATATTTAATTGAGTGCAAATTAATAGTTTTGCATACTCGTTATATAATATGTAGGTAACGTCTTACAGAATACCCTGTTGAAATACCACTAATACGAAATAATTGTTTTGAGTATCTAAGCCACAACCGACTCTATGAAGCCGATTCAAATATTTTTGGGAACTTAATTTTTGGGAAATAATGGTCTCAATAAGATTCAAACATAATCATCGATTAAATTGAATATAATTCTTCAGTTTAGTCCTCTCACTTTAGAATCCGCTCTGATTCCATTAAAAAATTGCAATATAAATTACAAATAAAGATGCATTTACTACAAACTCAGTTTACCGATAGAAACCATAAATTACAGTTACTTAATGGAAAAATTAAAATGATTAAAACTCTCAGACAGAAGACTTATTACCGATTTGACTTTTATTTCTAAAATTAATATTTTAGACAGCCGCCCTGATTTATTTAGCTTAATTAACTTCCTTAAACCTATTTATTTTATTTTATTATTTATAAAATTGTCAATGGTATTATAGACAGCCCTGAGTTATTGAACCTTATTTCCTTTCACATACCAACGAGAACTACTCGATCCTAAATTTTATTTAGTTGTAACAATAACATCAGGACTGAGTCTTTCAGATACTCGCTTGTACCTAGATTGCATGTAGTTGGTAATAAATACGCAGAGGTGGCTGATGTATTTAACTGCACGGAATGTAGATACAAGAAGGCTATAACATCATACATCTTTAATCAATAATATTTTTACGTATTTAAACACTATTTTTTACTACTCTACAACTATTCCTTATTTTGTTTGTGCATATAATTTTCATTTTTTCACTGTCAATAGTAAACCTTTGATGTAAAAGCCCTCTAGGGCGTATACAATAAAATAAATAAATAAATGTAACAATAATATCAGGACTGAGTTATTTAAATACTCGCTTCTACCTAGATTGCATGCAGTGGGTAATTCCTTCGCAGAAATAATAATAATAAAAAATACTTGGCTAATTTATATTGCACCATTTTTGTTAAATATTGCCACAAGGGCGCTTTAGGAAACATAAAAAAACTATGGCTAAATTTAGATAGTTTACTAAATTTAAACTATCTAAATTCCTGATTGATATTTACATTTGTCGCGGGCTGTTTAGCAGTAGATCAAAGATTGGGGATCGCAGATTATTGCATTTTTTTTATTTATTAAACTAGGAATTAATATCCACTAGAAAATAAGATCTTGAGGTGATCTTACACAAAAGCGATGCTATACAAATCATCAAAATTATTATGCTGAGTTCAGGTGCTAATGGGTAAGACTAGCTGTGTGAATTAGGGCAATTCTGTTATTTATGGATATGATTGTCTGAAAAGATGAGTTTTGAGTTTAGCTCTGAACTCTATCGAGTCGTATGGTATATATATTCAACTGCTCTGAATATAGTTACAAGAAGGCTATAATAGTATACCTCTTCCACAAATACTAGTGTCAAATTATTCCATTGTAATATCTCTAGTAACTTAGTTGTGTTTTTGTGTGCTAATCATTTACATCATGCATTGAGGTATTTTATATTCTTCAATGACTCCATTTTACTTTTGTATCACTATTATTTTATATTATCTATTTCACTATTATTATGTAAAAGCCATAAAAGCGTATATAATTTTAAAAAAAAATTGTAAATTTTTAGGTTTCTTACTTTTATTTAAACAATAATTATTATTATTTTAATTTTTAAAAAACAGTTTTTAGTTAAAAGCTCTGCGATGTAATAATTACATGTAAATAATTACATCGTATTAATTAATTAATAATTACATACATAATTACATCTGCGATGTAAATAATTACATCGCAGAGCTTTTAACTAAAAACTGTTTTTAAAAAATTAAAATAATAATAATTATTGTTTAAATAAAAGTAAAAAACCTAAAAAATTAAAATGGAGTTCTACAAAATAAACTTTAAAACCATAAATAAAAATTGTAAATTTTAATTATAACATAAAAATTCGACTCGAAGGACCAAATTGAAACACAGCGTTGAGTAAGGTTTCACTTTTCTCTGGCTCTACGTAGCCGATTCGGATGAAGTATTTAATCTGAAAATAATTTAATTAAATGAACCCTCAAACCAGCGAAAGACACGTATCGCTTTGACGAATACCTTCAGTCACTTAATATTTTTCTCAGATTTGATAACAAAGGATTAAATATTCGTAAACAGATGGTATTTTGGCCGGCAAGGTTACTACTACAGGCTCCGCTTCACACACGTGCTTCTAATATTAGCGGTGGAGTAGTGCTCTTCTCCTTTCCTCTCCTCTCCTCTCCTACTCTGAGAGCGATGGACCCCTCTACGCTCTACTCCACAGAGCTGCGTGAGTGCGTGTGGGTGACAGTGTATTGGTGCCTGTCGCTGGTGCGAATATTACCGGGATTGTAGAAATGTAGAGAATTTTAAGAAAGATGAGAACACGTGGTCTAAGCTAGCCATGGTGATACAAAATGTGATGTGTTTGTAACCTAACCTAACTATGGTCAGCCAAAATGACGCCCGAATTAGATGTTTTCGCCTAAACTTCTAAGTGCTCGGAGCCAGTGGCATAATGGCATCCCCATTTTGAGGAGTGTTGTTAGTAATAATAATATTTGAATAATTTGTATATCGCCGTTTTTGTGAAAAATCACTTCAAGGGCACTGTACAAATTTTAATTTCAAGTTAATATTAGTTCCTAGTTTATATTAATATTTATTTGAATTAAGTACAGAGAAAATATACAGGAACAGTACTGAATATAACTGGAGAGGGGAAGGAGAAGGGCAATAGGAAGGTTAGGAAGTACCTGGTCATAAAATATTCACTAATAAACGTAGCTATAAGCATTTGAAGCAACCCCGACGATTCGATTCTAGATGATAATATATACTCACCGGGACGATACTGAGAGGGTTTCTCGCACTGTTACGAGATGTACAAAAGTATGTACATAGATATATCTGATGTATTCCTTCATTATTAGACCAATCAAAGAGCTTAGTAGAATTGATTTTCTTGCGATGTATTTCGTTTTCCAAAGTAATGCACGCTTTATAAAGTGTCACCAAATTTCTAGAAACGTCTGTCAAAATACACATTTTTCAAGAAAATAATATTGCAGAAAGAAGATGTTATGGCACAAAACATTTAACGGGTTTCATCACTAAAAGCTTCAATAAACTTTTAACTAATTGAACACATCGTCTCTCGCTCTTTCAGCACTGATACAATATTATCCTCATCTACGTTATTTGCATAATTTGGACGACTCCGTAGTTATTGCAGCGCTCGGACTGACTGCGGCGAGTGCGTAAGTATCGGAAGATGACACCGAAGCTGTTATTATTAAATCGGTCGTGAGGTCGCCTTCCGTGTGAAGATTGCCCGCGAGAAATTGGCGCGCGTTGAGATTTTAGATATGCGGGAAAATTTGACCAGTTGTTGTAACTGCACTAGCTATCCATAAGAACTGTCCCCAATATGTGGTATTGTTTTTGATTGCCAATAATGATAGTACAAATGTTATTAATCTTAAGGTTATTGAGATTTATTATTATAATATATATTTATATATATATATATTTTTTTTTATTTTTTCGAAGCTGGGTGAGTACCAGCATTATTTTTAAATATTAACTTAGTTATAAAAATAAAAATCAACAAATAAATCAATACCTTCTATAAAAATTGCAAGCGTCCAACAATTACACGTAATATAATAGTTTTACTACCCGGCTTTGCCCGAGCCTTTAAAACTCATATTTCGAATTTTTCTTTCTAATTAGCAATTGAATAGTATGGATACAAAAACACTTTGGAATAAAGTTTATACGATCTATAATTTTCGAACACAAAGATATGTCTAAATTTCATGACGCCAAAGCTCACCGAGAGTTTAGGCTTCTTCATACAATCAGTTTCTCGTTTTATAGTTAAGATTGGTAGTCTATGGTGGTGTGGTTAAGGTTCAGCACTCAAGAATAACGTTAAACGTTACCTTTGAAGCATTCTAATACAAGCAATACTACAAATGATTTATATGGATATTTTCTATGGGTAATAATAAAAATGTCCGAGGTTTATGGTAATTACATTTTTCAAACTTTAATCTTTTAAATTCTATGAAAAACATACTAAAATTCAGTAAAATGTGCAGTTTGAAAGCCAGCGAAGGCAGTTTTGAACGTTTTATATAAAGTTTCAGCATGCATTTCATAAAGAAGTTCAAAGATTACTGTTTAAAAATTGTATTTACTGGAAACCTTTGACATTTTTCTAAATATTCGTATGGAATTAACAGATAAATAATTTGCAGTTTTTCTTGTACTAGAAAGCCAAAAAGTCTGTTTTTTGGGTGCTGACCCTTAAGTTAAATATGACACCAGCTATCCATTTCTTAAAAGCTTGGATATTCTTCTGTCAATGACTGTAAAAAACTAAGTTACATACATATTTCTGTTAATTAAACAAGGCAATCATTATTATTTTAACCTCATCGATAATGATAACAATAACTAATAAAACAAAAGCCAATACTTCCCAGAATTGCAATCAAATAAATCGCTAATATCCTACCCGCTGAGAAGTGTTATTTCAGTGTTATTTATCTTATCGGTGTGTAATTCGTGATTACACCCTTCTGGATCTGTTTCTCGCAGATGCCAAACAATCAAATAAATTGAATAGCCATATTACTATTACTGAGAAAGGCGAGAATCGCGCTGGTGGATGGGGAACGCCTGCAGGATACACTCATCATGAGATCCATTCGGAGAGGCATGATGCTGAGACGGCGACGGAAGAATTTTGGAGGATAAATTAATACTATTTATTCACCCAGAAATTTTACTTCTGATGCGTTTTTAACTTATTGACTCACCTACTCGGCTGCATCTCATCCAGTTCAACATCCCTTGCCGTAGACTTAGAAACAATGAATCGCTGTTCCTCAATCATCACTTTAATAATTATGGATGTTATTCTCCACTGTCCAGAATTTAACGTTAAAAACGTGTTAACGTACAAAGTTAACTCAAGCCATGGTCTTGACATTTTTGGTAGCAGTCTTAATGATTTTTGTCATTCTTTACGACTCTACCAAAACTTCGACTTAATCTTGGCTTCAATTTGAATGATCTTTTTTTTGTTTATTTTGGCCTATTTTCATAATTGCTTTATTTAATATTATTTATGTGCTGTTTTTCTCTGTTGTTTTTTTCCCATTTCGTGTCATGTATTTTTTTTGTAATTGAACGATAGTCCGTTAGTTTATAAATAAATAAATAAATCATGGCTAAATTATTTTCTGTTTCATACATCACTCGTTGAAGAATATGGTGGACAGTTCTACAATCATGGGGACAAGTTTCAGAGATTATTTAACATCCTCACAGTTGGGTGGACCATTCACGGACAATCTCCATCTTCTCGAGTGAATCCGGAATTTAAGAAATGATGTTTTCATTTTATAAATATTTCTTTCCACGTTGTTTGAGCGTTTCTCCGTCTGAGAATTATGCCATCAAAATTCTTCGGGACGTTATTCGAATTTCTTTGCATTTTTTTGTGACGCGGTTGCATTCAAGGGCTACAAAGTAAATGGAGGGTGAATTTACTGTTGACGTGATATCATCATCACCGAGATGGGAATATCTTAGGCGTGGATCTTTTCAATTACATAATTCCTTTATTTTATTTTACATGAACTCGTCTTGAATTCAGTAGTTAATCACACATTATTATGTAAACTTACACGAGAAAAAAATACTCTACAGGTATAAATAGTTTTTTAACTTTCATGCTCATAGCGCTTAACTTCAGATATTTTTTCAAAACTAAAATCATGTCATTGAAGATGTTTTGTATGAAGTGATTATTACAACATCAAACATAGGGTGCATTCATAGGAAAGTGGTTAGACAGAGTGATAATGGGTGATCTTATATCGGAAATATGCCTTGATAATAAAGGAATTCCTAAAATCCACCGGTAAAGTATGATTTTTTATTTTTATTTAAAAAAATACAAATATTCTCGGGTTACGAATAACCTAAGACAATATTTGAAAAACTCCTACTACTATCATTATAAGCGAAAAATGTTGTTTTTGCAATCAAAATCACTTCAACTCAGGCCAGGACACTGAATCAAGTTTGCCACCTATTTTTATAAGATCTTCCGATACAATTAGGTTATGAGCCATTTTACTTCATGTAACTACTTCATATTTATGTAGAATGGCTTATGATAAAATTCTACAGGAGGATCTTATATACTCACAGTGTATGGGAAGGCAACTTGATTCAGTGTCCTGTCCTGGGCCGAAATGGTTTTGGTGCAATGATGAAGGACTTAGCTAGCAGAGAAATTGAACCTACAACTTTTTCAATAAAATAACCTAAAATGTATTATATTCATATGATATTCATTGTTAATCATAAAAAAAATAATTTCAAGAAACCCATGATGGTACTCCCTCCCTAAGCACAAGAGATTTTCTCAATTAGGGAGATAATTTATCATTAACTAGAAACTAGACATTGTATTTAAACTGAATTAATGTTAAACCTACTGATAGTATTGAGTAAAAATGTTTATTTTTGTACAATTGATAAAATAATGAAAAATAAAAAAAAACTCTTGGGTCTGGGAAGCCGACGCATTTGTCAACTCGACTACGAACTGGTCAACGTTTATTTAACACTTTGCCCTGGCGTTGTAAAGAAGATCCTCGGAATTAAATTATTCTAGTTTATAAAAACACATATTCGTATATTACGAGTATGTGTGAATAAACTCCTACAAATTCTACCGATGTTAATAGATCAATAAATTATGTATCGTCAAAATACAACATAATAATAATAAAAGTTTTATTCCAGAAGGTAGATGCAGGTATCGTAGTGCAATGCACCACCTTCCATAATTGCTTAAATGGCTTTACGTGTTTAATAAAATAAAAGTTTCCCAATACACCAATAGCCTCACAAATAATTTAAGAAAAAAAAACTATACGGTTGAGACTCTTGTACGGTATTCATATAAAAATAAAAAACGAACAACGTGATGTTATTTTAATATAAATTTAAGTATCGTCAAAATACAACATAATAATAATAAAGTTTTATTCCAGAAGGTATGCAGGAGTAGTGCAATGCAATACCTTCCATAATTGATAATAATACGTAGTAATAAAATAAAAGTTGCAATACACACAATAATAATAATTAAGAAAAAAAAACACAAATTCACAAGTAAAAAAAAAACGAACAACGTGATCATTTTAATATTATTTAAGGAAAGTGCATACAATGTGTTGGGCATAATTGTAAATACAAATACAATGTTTATTAGTTATAAAGATTGTATTTGTATTCACAGAGTTATAAATTATAACTCTTCTCTGAAATTGATTTAGTTTGTAAACAAATTTTATAATGTAAGCCCTACGTCATGTACTTAATTCACCCATAATGCATAAACAACGATATTCATATCAATTTTGTTGATAACATAAACACGAAGAAAACGTTTTAGTTTGACTTAATTTTACTAAATGTTTGCACTATTTATGATATCATATTATACAGATATGCGATATCGTAATCAGTCAAATACACTTCCACATGTACCTCCTTTTCCTTGCTTTAATATTTAAACCAAAAGCCAATATCTCCCAGACATAACAACTCCACTCTGACGTGTCGTATATCAAAGACGAGTGTTCATTTATTTTGTTTGTCATCAACACATGGCTCTGCTACTCCTGATTACTAACTGCTGACTACTGCCTACTGGCTACTGGCTACTGGCTACTGAATACTGACTGAGATAGTGATTACTTGGCTTCCGCATTGCTGTCTTCCCGGTTCCCAGTGCGCGGTGCTTGAAATAAATACAAACACACTTCCTGATCAAACTATGCAACTCGTAAGAACCGATTAATTTTCCAGAACCGTTTTATTAACCGAGTTCTCAGGCTTGTCGAGTATCTTTTCGACTGCGGAGTTCAGTACTTACTAGTAATACGGTAGGTTGAATCTATATATAGGTATCAGCAGGGCTAGAGGTAGAAAAATAGTGCCTGGCGCAGATAGTGGCGCCCCATCCCCCTCTGGTATAGGTAACTCAATTAGAGTTGAAACAAATAATACGTGCTTAGCGTTGGGTGTATTGTCTATCGGTATATGCTCCAGTGGTGATGTTTTTACGATGCGTAATAAAGAAACAGCCCTTTATTTTGTTTACGCCCTACTTGTTGTCACTAGTGGAAAAGGGACAGCAAGTGTTTACGATGATTCTTCTAGTATATTAAAAGTGAACTTACAGCGTGTCTTATTCATGCAGTAATTGCTTTAAAAAATGAACACGCTGTATGAAAGCTATGTATCTGTGTAAATAAGTATGAGTACTGTCCCGGTCTCAACTCTGATTGAGAGACTTTTAAGATGAGAGATTTTTCATGTGGATTTATAGGTGCATCATCCTTTTCGGCTTCGAAACCTAGTTTGAGTGCAGTTTCACCAAATTGTTCTGAGCTGTAACTTTTAAGATGTAGATTATCCTGATGATAGCTAACCTCTAATCTCTAATAGTAGAAGGCACCATAATAATAAGAAGACCAATATGAAGTAAGCACATACTTAGCAGATGTCCAAAGGGGCCGATCTGGCCAATATAACAGTCTTATTATAAAGGTATGAAACAATATTACTTTTGACTCACCGATTTATATAATTATTGCTCTATTGCGTTTTTGTATCTATGTAACATCCGGTTCTGGAAGTTGAGCTGAGTTTATCTGGGTTGCCAGTGTACCTTACGGCAAAATAAAATTATCGTGATTTTTCTATGCAACACTGCACACTTGTAAACAGCTATTATTCAATAGTGTTACGAGAAGTGATTGCATGGATCGTGTTGAGCAGTATTTCAAAATGTTTATGTAGGTCCTTATCTTATATGATCGCCTCCATATAAGGAAGTAACAGATAACACTATCAGCATTAACAATTTATTATTAGTGATTTGTGTTGCAGACGTCGCACAGTGATCAACATTAAAGTTTTATCATACATTTGAACATGGTTTTGTTAAACATTAAAACTTGAAAAATTTAAGTGAAAAATATATTTACCATGTCATAATCATGTTGATAGTTTTCTAGCATACTTCGTTTCACCAAAAAAATGTTGAAAAACAAATTAATAATCTTTGTGTAAAAATTTTGTAATATTATTGTAAACTGAATCCATTGAATTACTATTTAATCACCGTAAAAAATCACGGGATGTAAATAGACTTGCCAAGAAAAAAAAATAGTTGCTTTGATTCACCCATTTAAAATTTGGAATAATGTTTGCTAAAATGCATACCAGGTAGGTATTTTATTAGGTAGGTAGGGATTTTGAAAAGATTGTTTTTTAAATTTGATAACATTTATTAAAACATCAGTTTCAAGTTTGAAAAGTTCACATTCGTACGGTCGTACGTAGACACAAAGGAAATTATTTATAGTCAATACAAGGCAAGAGAAACAGCATTGAAAGTGAATATTAGAAGAATGTCCGACCACGCAACTCCCTCTACAAAAGCACTTATTTTTTTTCTATTAGCGCAAAAATATCCGAAAACCATTGGAAAATTAGATGGTATAGAAAAAAGAAAATTAGATGGTATCAAACAGTGGCGGCTCGTGGCTTTTTAGTGATCTAAAGTGCTAAGATTGAAAAAAACGTCATTATTGATGTTATTGTAGCCGGAAACGATTTTTTTTTTTTTCAAAATTTCAAGATTTTTCAGAAAACCGTGCAGTGCACCACCAAAACTGAAAAATCCTGAAAACTTCATAAAAAATTTTTTAAAATAAAAAGCATTTTCGTCTACAACAACATCAATAAGGTCGTATTCTTCAATCTTGGCACTCTAGCATACTAAAAAGTCACGAGCCGCCACTGGTATCAAACACATGATGAAAGATAAATTAATGTTGGACGAAAATGACACTTTATAATATTTTTTTTATCGAATATTGATGTAAATTCTTTAACTTTAACTTTTATCTTTTAGAATTCATTTAATAGGTAAGTATATATAATATATACAGAGCAAGCAGTGAATTCCAAGATAAAACAACGTACACTTTACGATGGTGTCATGTATATATGAATGCAAATAGAAAAAAAAGAACACCACATAAGAATCTAAACTGCCCGGAGCCAGTGGAACTACGGCATCCTGAATCGGAGGTATGTTGTGAAGCTGAAGGGATCAGGGGGGGGGAAGAAGCTGTGGAAAAGGAAGGCTGGGAAGTACCTGGCTATTCAGATCTAGTCACTAAACACGGCAAAAATTTCAAGCAACCTGAAAGTATCACTGTGGATCATGCCTCAAATAAACTATATACTATTTTATATTAGTTAAATGTGAAATACTCACGCCGGAATTTGAACCTGCATCTTCCGGCTTCGTTGCCGAGGATCTTAACTGCTCGCCCACGGAGGTCGTCAATACTGACTTCTCCGTACTTCAACATAAAGTTATGGGTTGTTTTTGTAATAACTAAGTTATTTAAAACGCAAATGGTGATACGATTTTCAAAAAATATATCCAGCAACTAACTGATCACTCTGTGTCGTCACAACTATAAATCATTTACAGATTGCACAGTAAAACGGAATTGCGTCGGAAATTGCATGCGGATGGAAGGCGATGCAGTCAATAAAAAGCTAAAATAACTTGTGTTTTCATGTTATAAATACTCGGTTGCCGGTGAATAAATTGATTCAAAGTGAGGAATAAAAATAACGCTTAATGCATAACTATAAATAAATGTCAGTCGTTCATTTGTTGGGAAGGAATTCAACTTGTAAACAGAGTTTCGATTAGAGATTAAATGCACTTTGTTTGAATTTACAGATTGCACGGCTAGACGCATCAAAGCATAGTGCATAATATATGGGTAATCAAAATAACAATGGTAAATAAATACATAATATATCATTAAATGCAATATTTTTAAAAATAAACACATAGTTTTCGTAGAATAGAGAGCATTGATAATAATAATAACAATATTTGGATGATTTGCATAGCGCCGTTTTTGTGAAAAACCACATCACGGGCGCTGCACAAATCTTATTTTCCAGTTGATATTAATATTTATTTAAAGAGAAAATAAACAGGAATATACTTACCTATCAGGTTCCCTCAGATAGACACACTAATTAACTTGAAATTGTATTTTAATTTTTAAATTTGTAATGTAAGTATTGATTTTTTTCAGATTTTAGTCATAATTGAGTTGATTGCGAAATATTTATTCATTTTTTGCAGTACCCAGAGTGGTTCAATAAATTGACATCTATATATATATATGATGTGAAAGTGAATGAAAGAAGAAGTCGAGGACGCCCGAGAAAGACATGACACAATCAAGTTACAAATCAATTACTTGAATCGGGTCATGTGAAGAGTCAGAATAAAAGAAGAGTATGTATGAGACGTTGTATGAATTTGAACGAAGCAAGGAGTGTGTGCCAAGACAGAGTTGTATGGCGGTCTGTCCTCTCTGCCTACCCCTGCGGGGAAACGGCGTGATGGTTTGGTTAGGTTAGGTGTCAACTGTGGTTAGAGGTGCATGGTAAATGAGGAGATAATCTTTTCTGCCCGGTGAGCGGGCTGCCTTTTACTACTGTAGGGTTTTTTGTATATAACATATTATGTTTAAATACAAATATTTTATGTGAATTAAATTGACATTTTTATTTGTCATAGTGAAAATCGCACAAGAGTCCCAACTGCTCCCAACTTTCTGGAGGCAGTGGGAATATGGTATCCCCGATTGGGGTATGCTGTGAGTTGAAGGTAGTCGGGAGGGAAGAAGATGGGAAAGATAAAGGTTGCGAAATACCTGACTATTCAGATCTGGTCGCCAAACACGGCTAAAGCCATTTTAAGCAACGTTTCGATTCTGATTGTCGATTCTGATTCTGGTGGTCTTTCACCAGGGCGATTCTTAGGGTATCTCCCACTCTAGATAATTAATAAATTAATTATAAAGCAGAAAAAACAATGTTTTCCTCAACAACAACTATCGAACGGTAAGATCTGACGTAAGAGGTGATTTCCCCACAAAAACGGCGCTATAAAAGTTATCCATTTATTATTTATTATGAAAAAATGAACACCTTTTCTCTCTAGATTTTCTACATCAACGTATGCATCGCACACAACATCATCACGTATGTAGCTTTGAAATATACATTTATCTATTATAAGACAATACGCCATTTTATTTTGTGCGTCTATTCCAATTTTTTTATTGTTCGATGAGAAAAACATTCCAAAGAAAATATAGTGAGAACAAAAAGTCTGTTCTTTAAATAATATCAATAGTCTAAAACAAAAATGTGAAACAGAAAAAGCCAGAAAAAAAGACAATGGTCACAACCGAAACTCAAACTCGGATCCTCTACTCTATCCGGGAGTAACGCCTTAACCAATTTGGCCATTGGGACCTTATTAGAAAGTGGAATTTTAATTGATCTCATGTTTTCATTGAAAATTATGAATATTATTTTTAATTTCTTCCGATTTTTGGCAGCCATCTGGCTTTTTCCGTTTCATATTTGTGTTTTAAATTATTGATATTTTTAAATATTCAAAAAACAAAAGCATTAATGCTTTAAAGTTATTTCCAATTTCAAAAGTCTTTTTATTTAGATTTTACTACTTGTTACTAAAAACGAATTTATTTGTAAAAGAAAAGGCGTCTCTGTATAAATATAGATGCTCACATTAACGACTATGGTGAATCTGTTCCCCTTCATTACTAATTAGTGTGTGTATGTTTTCCAATTCCTCTGAATACATTAAAGTCGCGGGGACAATACGCAGGGGATAATTCAATGTCCTAATGAAGGGCATTCCTGAGCAAAGTGGTCGGGAAACTGAGCCGTGAATCTCCTTGACAGATTTCAGTGGTCCATCACCGTCAAGATGGGATATAGAGGCTGAAGTTACAAAATAAATGTTAGGAACATTCTCAAATAAAAGATGTATTTAAAAACCTTTATTTTTTTAAGAAAATACCGCAAAAAAACTTCTTCTTCACAATGATCCTTCTAGTACTCGCCTCCCTCAATTTTTTTTCCATATTTGCCAATTATTTTGTGACTCCCACCCATACAAATCTTGCAATTATCTTTGAATTGTTAGCCCATTTCACTTTTAGGAATGAGAATAATAGTTTGTCTACAGATGACATGCGTAAATTTTATTTTTTTTGCTGCAGAGAGCTTAGATGGATCAGATTTTAGCCTAATATATTTCTTGATATATTTTTGTATTTCTACTAGTCCCACCTGATCCAGACTGTTTGAAACCATTGAGACTATGGCTTCCTTGAAGAAGATGGGGTAGATGAAAGATTGGTAAGTACCAGGCGATTCACATCTAGATATGTCGTGGCGCTTTGCAGCTGCCTGACGTGTTTTAGTCTTTCTTGTTATTTTTCGCCAAATAAGTAGGATATTTCACAAATTACTTCTTTAAAATTCCTGTACTGTATGACAAATTCAGAAAGTCCATTCTTTTTATTTCGCTCCCATGCCCTAAATAAAATTAAAAAATAAAAATAATAATAATAAAATAAAATTAAATAAAATTAATATTAATTAAAATAAAATAAAATTAAAAAGTTTATAATTGTGTCTATCTGATGGGACCTGCCAGGTAAGTATGTTCCTGTATATTTTCTTATTTAAACTAGGAATTAATATGTAATGATAGAAAGTAAGATCTGTATAGCGCCCTTGAGGTGATTTTTCACAAAAACGGCGTTATACAAATCGTCCAAATATCTTTTTTATTATTTTTATCAAACGCGGCTAAAGCTATTTCAAGTATCGTATTGATTCTAAATAGTTGGCTTTTACCTGGATTCTACTGAGAGTACCTTAATACCAATTAAATTTAAATAAATTTAGGTGTGGATTTGATCTCGTGTCTTCTGAATTTGTAGTCAAGGACCTTAATTGCTTGATTACGGAGACCGTCGTATTTTATGATTAAACGATCATCAATCGAACCAAATTCTTTTTCCTTCATCATCGAAATTTATCTGAAGAACCCCCCCTCATAAAGACAAAAGTTAGACTTACGATAACAATAAATACAGAACGAAGTGCTCTTCCGAAACTGGTCGACAAATGTATTTATTTAATTTTAAAAATCTAAAAATGTAATTGCTTCAGATGTCCCAATTTTTCCACCTACGCCTCTTCAGAAGGTTTTTATTGTACCCTTGCGTTGAGGCTTTGAAAAGTAAGCGCCCTACAGTGAATCATTTTCATTTTCATTTCTGCGACGTTCTGCATTGGGAAACATGGACAAAGTTAAAACAATCCCTAGCACAATAAGTTTTCTGTACACTCAACCAATTATTGACATACTAACATAGCTAAGACGATTTTCAGTAAACTTACCTAAAACTAAATGTTTTACCCACCCCTTTCTTTCCTTTGCACACAGAAATAAAGACTAAAGCATTTCACAAAATTGAAGCTATTTTCAAAGAGAACAGACTGAAAACTTCTGGTATAGTTTACAGTGAGCCGAGGCGGATATCGCATACTTACGGGAAACGGAAATAGATTCGAAACAAAAGAACGAAAATGTTTTTTGTTTATCCGTTTATTCAGCCTTGGGCCGGCGTACCTATTACCGACAGAAAATTATACGTGTTGACTCTAGAAATAAATTGTGTTTTCGCGTCGGAGCTCTGTTCCCACAATGTTGTGGGAAAGATTTTCAAACAGGATATCCGTTAGACCTCCTGAAGCCGGGGAATTTAAGTCCATACATCCTCTCGTTTTGCACACAGTGATTTATTTGATAACATGACCAGTCAACGATCTAATATTGAGAGCAAATCGGTAAATATGTTAATGGTAATGAAAACGAAATGTGTACACGGTGCAAGGTAAGATCTTTTGAAGGTAGTGATTTCTTGTGCTTACTTTAAATGATCCTTACTTCCCGATGGTATTAAAACACGATCACTTGTTTTATTTTTTTCATACACGGAAGACGTGTGGAGTACCTCTTTTGATTGATTGAGAACAGAAAGAGATTTGGCAGAATTGTCGCCAACATTCTTTAAGAACGTATTTTCATGTAAGGTCAAGCAGATACGGTGAATGTTTTATTAAAGGTTATATAGCTGGTACAAGCACAGTTCAGTCAAGTTGTTCCTAGCTGCAATTTGTTGGGTGAAGGCTGCTCTGAGGATAGCCAACCTCAGAATGGAGAGGGCAGTAGAAGAAGGCTACATATAATTGTAGCACGAAGAATAGACACAATTTTCATGTATTTTTAACGTTCATTACTGAACCGTTCTTACCTTTTAGACAGGAAATTATTCTGTTTGATAAGTAAATAGTTATTGGAGAACTATGTTTACTTTTTTAGATATTTTTTATTTTATTTTATTTTTATTTTATTTTATTTTAGTACATATAACAGGCATAATGCCCAAAACATAAATACATGAGTGGTTATTTAATTGGAATATTTAACAATAGTAAGTAATCAAGTAAAAGTTAATGAAAAATGCAAAAGTAAATGAATAACAAACAAAATCAAAAGAATAATATTATACAAGGTAGAACATAAATTCATGGATTATTGGCACCTGTACTGAAGAGATGCCTATTAGCCGTTTGGTACTTCATAAAACCAGTCCATAACTAAATATACCTAGCATAGTAGCTTTGAGCACAATGCTAATCTTCCTGTAAACAATTTAAGTGATCTATCAAATTGAAGTTTAATAATTAAATATTTATAATAATAGATTGTAATATACACATAATTAATAAACAAAGAAACAATCTGCTACTTCCTTAAGAAAGTAAAGAAAGTAAAAGTTTTCGCTGATAGCTTTGTTTTAACCCCTTTGTCATAAAAACAACGCGTATGTGTGATAAAACCACGTATGACCGTGAAAAATGTGGACATCCGGAAAGAATGCAAGGTAAGCGTAATGAATAGAATTAAGAAAGAGACGCTTAGATGGTTTGGGCATGTAGGGCGAATAAACGAAGAAAGGAGTGTGAAATGACGCAAAAGTGAATGGAAGTAGAAGTCGGGAACGCCGGAGGAAGACGTGGTACGATTAAGTGAACCGAATACTTGAGTCGAGTCATGTCAAGAGTCAGAATAATATAACAGTACGTATGAATAATGAAGCAAAGAGTTTGTGCCAAGACAGCTGGATGGCAATCCGTCCTCTCTGCCTACCCCTTCGGGAAAATTGGCGTGATGGTTAGTTAGTTAGTTAAGAACTTACAATGCATCTCTAAGAGACAGGATAAAAAAAATCACGAAATTTTTAAACCTTCACAGCCGACTCGCCAGATTTGAAGTATTTTAATCGAATACAAAAATACATATTATTTTACACTGAAGATATAAACCTACAGAATTGTTTTATGGGTATAATAATAATAATAATATTTGGATAATTTGTATAGCGCCGTTTTTGTGAAAAATCACCTCAAGGGCGCTGTACACCAATTTCTACTTAATAATTCTTAGTTTATATAAATATACAGCAACATACTTACCTGGTAGGTCACTTCTGGCAGGACACAATCACCATATTATAATAACCTAAAATTTAGAATTACTTAAATTTTTATTTTTATTTTTTATTTTATTTTATTTTGTTTATTTATTTATTTATTTATTTTATTTTTTTATTTTTTTCATTTTTACCGAATACGCCCGGTATATGCTCGAATTAAGCTCAATATCCTCTTATTTCATGAAATTATTTGAAAAGCATTTTTTCCTTTTGTCGGAGGTCTAGGAGATAAACAAGAATCAGTTATTTTTTAAATCGGTAAATGTCACACATCTTGGTTTTCTATATTCCGTTATATTGTACTGAAAACATAAATCTGGCTTTCAGAATTCGCCAATCATCATCTTATTGAAAAAGATCAAACCTCAAATAAAGCACCGGTGCTCATATTCTTCACACAAATGGTCATGGCAACAGATTAAATAACTTAGAAGCACTAGAAATAAAGAAAGCCATTCAAATTAATAGTTATATTCTTAATAAATATCAGTTAAATTTGTCCAGTAGTTCAATATTAGGCATATTTCATGTAAACTAATAAAAACATAATCACCTTCTCAGTTATTCTTTTGTTTCATATTGTCTGTCTCTTTATTTCTGTTCCTTTGTTATAATTTTAAGTGTTATTCTATTGTTTTCTCACTGTTTTCTTATTTTTTTTTATTTTTTTTTTATTATTATGTTTTCCCTCTGTATGTATATATAACCGCACACTTTATTTTATTTATTTTTTTTAATAAGATCTTATAAAAACAGTTGTTCACCAAACAAGAGATGAATGATATAAAAATATTGTAGATACATGCATAGTGTAAAAAAAGGAATTAAACACTTAAGTACACCTCACATATAGACAAGGTATTAATATATCCGAATGAGTTATACAAGTACAAACTGAAGTAGTGTGACGCACTATATATGATATAATAACGCAAATAATGTTAGCATTGAAAAAAAAAACAAAGAGGTTCGTTCTTATACACATGTTATGAGATAATCGTTGAATTGGCAAGTGTAAATGTGTGTAAAAAAATATTTTATTTAAGATTATGTTGATCGTTATGTACCTAACGGTCACTCTTGCACGTACATCGAGAGATAGTGACAGAACTCTATACATGTGCATCTAAATATATCTAAGGTAGATGCAGCTTCATTGAATAGTTCCATCGCTTTATATATTGGCATGTTTTTGTATGAGGAAGTTTATTTTGTTTAGTTTAATATTGTACCTCGATGATGCTTAGGCTAAGCAAAACCGGTCGGTCATAAAAAATAAAATAAAATCTGCGGTCAAAGTTATATTTCATTTTCGCCACATATGTCAAACCACAGAGTGATTGCTTTCTACAAAAATATAAATAAAACACATAACTTTCGTAAATATTTTACGCACTTCAGATTTCTGCAAGTCAAAAATACGCCCCAGTTTTTGCGGCATTCAAATTCCTCGCATTTCAGCGTTAAATTATCCCCTGCCCACTGACGTCCGTCATTCAACTGCCGGGTAATTATGTCACCCGTTTCACACGATGCTCGAGGGAAATATTTCCACCGGAACGTCGTCATCTCGGCGGGAATAGCGGCCAATGCGACGGGAATAGACTCACAAAGGAAACGCCATCTTGTGGGCGGACTCTGCACTACTCTGCAGGGAAACTGCCAGATGTGTTGGAAGCTTAGAGTAACAATATAAAGAGACCGTCCTAAAATGAATCAAATCGTTGACATACTCGCAAAATACAGCTTTATGTTCGGTGCTATAAACGTATGACAAAAAAAAGAAAAACAATTGCTGTAAAAAAATACGATTTGGGGCGGGCTAAACGCCGTGTAATCAGTTCTTGATTTCGACAAACTTCACACTTATCACTTATGTTAGTCAAGCCGACAGTAAAATGTGCGTAAAAATATCATAACTTAAGTTAATTTAGTGCAAACTAAAACAAAAAAAAAACGAAATGGCTACATGTGCAGTTTATGGATGCTTCAACCAAAGTACAAAAGGACCAAAAAACAGTTTTCATAGATATGTATCAAAGAATTCGTTTTTTTTTAGTTTGATCTCAAATATTTAACATCCTAACCTACAAAACAACTAGTAACTTACACTTATATTCAATCGATCTTTGCACTATTCGTTTTAATATAATAAACTTTCGTTTGAAATGAGCTTTAATGCATTTTTAATATGTTTTACTTAGAGAGATATACGGGATTCTCAAGTAAATTTGTAAGAGTGGGGATTCCCTGATTAGTCCAACATCTGAACGTATCCATGTCTCTTTCTTTCTCATGGTACCAACGCTAAATTGTTGGCAAACAGATAAAGACGGAATAATGTTTTTCTTTACGGTTTTCTTATAATAGGCCATACCTCCTGTGGTCAAGTTTGCTCATAAACTTGCTTCAAAATTTCGCAAAGTTAGGTCTCTAGGTTACTCTCGGGTTGGAAGGGAAATTATCGTTTTTTCTCGGCCAAATCGGTTCAACGTTTTGAACGCTCGCTAATTATGGTGAGTGTAAGATCATTTTTATTGCGGTTTTTTGTGGTTGTTCTTGTCAGCGATTGACTATAAACCTAATCAAAATATCCGTGTGCCTAAAAAGTAAGATAATTGAGTACCCCTTTATTTATTTTTTTACAGTGGATACCGCACAGTCTCAACTGCTCCCAACCGTCTATGACGGCCTGCGTGATTGAGTGGTAACACGCTTGACTACGAATCCAGAGGTTGCGAGTTCAAATTCGGCGTACGCAAATATATTTTATTTAAGTAGCATGTGTCATTACACATTTAATTCATATAAAATAATGTACAGTGTATTTGCGGTGCGTTCCAGAGTGGTAGATACTCTAAGTATCGCCCTGGTGAAACACCACCATTCAGGATTGAAACTTTACTTGAAACGACTTTAGCCGTGTTTGGTGACTAGATCTGAATAGCCAGGTACACTTCCCAACCTTCCTATTCCCCATCTCCTTCCCCCCTTCTACCTTCAGAACATACCATGATTGGGGATGCCATAGTCCCACTGGCTCTTTGGGCACCCCCTTGTTTGGTTACATAGTATTCAGCTAGGATTTAAAAAAAAAACAATGAATCATTATTGAAACCTTGTTAGTGACATTTTGATTCAGTATTTAAAAACATGCCAAGGAAAAAATATTGAGTGAATTAATTTCGTTGAAACTTATTTTAAATGACATCAAATAATAATAATAGTTTTTGAAGGGAGTACAAATTAAATTACAGGTACTTATCTACTAAATCTAAACTATAAAGCAGAAATCTGACCGTATAAAGCAGCAAAAACCTTCGAACGAAACTAGCAAAGCTTTTCTGTCTGAATTTTCTATTTGATTTTCATAATTTGGTATGAAGGATTGAAATATACATTAAACTGTCAAAAGTAAGTCAGGAAATGACATGTAATTTTTTCTTTATTTTTCAATTGCTCAATAGTAAAAAAATAACTTTCCAATCGTAGTGAAGTGAATCTTTCATTAATCACTGTGTTTTTTTTTTTTTTCGTAAAAAAATGAGAGATACTCGAAGCGTGGAAAAGTGGGCACCCTTCCTTCTTCAGGGAGAAATAGATACCGTCCTGAAGGACGAATGGTGGTTCCGAAACCGGTCGGCGGTACAAAAATAAAGTGGTTTTAAACCAAATGATAATGAATAACCACCAGGTGTTAACTACATAGTACCAGAAATTACTAGTAATCAGTTATCTAAAAAAACTGGGTCCGCTTTACAATGACATATCCGTGTCTTTAATCAGTAAACACGATCAATTTTATTTTACTAACACAATAATAATAATACTAGGATAATTTATACAGCGCCATTCTGGTGAAATATCACCCCAAGGGCGCTTTACAAAACTTAAAAAACTACATAAATACCTAAAACTAAAGCTAAAATTGCCTTATTGTTACATGTTAGTTATTTACATTTGTCACGGGCTGTGAAAAATTGTCCAACTTTTGGTTTAACAGTAGATCGAAGATTGAGGATCGCGGATCATTGCGTGAAAAGATATTATTATACTGGCGAGTTTAGATGCTAACGGGTTAGCCTAGCTGTTTAAATTAGGGCAATTCTGTTATTTATGGATTTGATTTTCTGAAAAGATGAGATTCTGAATTCTGTCGAGTCTTTTATTATTCTCAGATTATGTGGTAGTCAATACAAGGTACAATACATGCGTTTGACAGCTCAATTGAGTTCAGAGGAAAACTAAAGACTCATCTTTTTAAATTATCATACCCACAATAACGTAAATTTCCTTGATTTAATAAAACAAATTTATAACTTTATTCCACTTTTATTTTATGACTGGACCGGTTTCAGCCTATGACGGCCATCTTCAGACTAGTACAAGTTGTTGTTAACCTACGGCTTATATACTATTTTTGGTCATAGGCTGAAACCGGTCCAGTCATAAAATAAAAGTGGAATAAAGTTATAAATTTGTTGTATTAAATCATTAAAATGGAATTCCACCACGAATCAACAGTTTCAAAATTAGAAATAGTAAATTTCCTAAACTAGAGTTTTGATCACTCAGTCCGAGTGCTATACATAGTTAAATGTTACTCACTCCCTCAATGCTTACTCCACTTTTTTTCTACCCTAGGTCCGACAGCACGGGCAAAAACCATTATAAATATGTGCTAATTTTAATATGTTAGTTGTAAGTCACTAGTTGTAAGTATTAAGCAAAAGTTAATATTAAGTCTTAAGGCTGATTCACACCATGATGGCATGAATATCAATCAAGGAGTATGTGCCAAGACAAATTTGTGTGGCAGTATATCCTTCTGCCCACCCTTGTGATATTTAACTACTTATTTAGTTAAATAATTATTTTGAAGTGTAAAAATACTTACAACGCAGATTTTTTTTTATCAAAAACCATTTATTATTATTAATTATTAAAAATATTATTTAGTGATAAAAAAATTGTTTATTTTCATACCATATCAATAAGTTTTCTTGCGGAACAATATCGGCACTGAGCGGAACCGGACGTTGGTGTGAATCAGCCTTTAGTCGTAATACTATGTTAATTATGATGTAAAGCACCCTTGAGGTGATATCTCTGTCACGAAAACGGCGCTATATAAATCAGCCAATTATTATTATTCTTATAATTATTGGTACAATACGAGGTAGAAGGGCCGTTTAGTGCTGAAATATAATGGTTTTAATCCATTATGCCAATTAACGAACATTTAATTGTTTTTTATACTATGTACTTAAATATCCTAGCCTGTCCCCTCGCTTCATAAAATCATTCAACTTTTCGGTTGTAGCTTAATTTAGGGTTTTTGTTTTTTCAGTTGTTCGCCGTGACGACGCTGAAATGGCATTCCCTAATTTGAATAACCAAAACACAGTTGAACGGATGATTAACTGTTTGGTTGAAGGATTAGAGGGGGATCTCCTAAATTAGTAGTTTCTTTGTCGGTTGCCTGTGAAAATAAAAACTGTGCATTTCTAAAATAAGAGTGAACGAACCGACAAGTGAAAATAGAGCTTGTGTAGAAATCCGATCACTCGTCTCGTATGTGATAATGTGTCGTGATGTCGTTTACACGTAGACTCCAAAAATAAGGTTCTTACTTGTTTTTTTTTTAAATGTTTAGGATAAATAATTGTATTACAAGGACCTTCTCGTGTCGTAGATAGGGCATCATATGTGGAACTATGATATACTTTATCTTTCAGGAATGAAATTGAAGTAGTATTACATTTGCATTGGAATCGAGATGTCCTACATAAAATATAATCAGAAATATACATTATAAATAACAATATAAGACAAAAAATAAACACCTTAAAAAGTCACAGAGACTGTTACTCGATTCGAGGATATAGTAGATTGCCTACTCTTACACTACATAGAGAAGGGAGGTTAGAAGTTTTCAGAGTGGTAGATACTCCAAGTGTCGCCCTGGTGAAAGACCACAAAGCAGAATCGAAACGTTGCTTTAAATGGTTTAACCCGTATTTGGTGACCAGATGTGAATAGTTAGGTACTTCTCAACCTTTCTCTTCCCCATCTCTTTCCCCTCCCCTCTACCGTCAGCCTCACAACATACCCAAATTGGGGATACCATAGTGCTACTGGCTTCAGACGCTTGCGAGGAGTTAGGACTCTTCCGGTAATCACTTTAAAAAAAAAACGCTTTGTGACTCAAACACTCGAAACCGGCAGTTTTCTTAACGTCAGTCAATCTCATTGCTGGGTGACCTTCCTCTTCCCCATCTCCTTACCCTACCCACTGATTTCAGCCTCACAACATACCCCGATCGGGGATGCCTTGGTACCACTGGCTCCAGACTGTTGGGAGCAGTTGGGACACTTGTGCGGTATTCACTTTTAAAAAAAGATAGAAAAGTCCATAATGGAGATCTCACTAACCTTGACCTATGACAGAGAGACATGTGACTGGTAGGGAAAGAGAGATACAACAACAACTTAAAGTAGTAAAACAGAGATCCCAAGGAGAATGTACGTCAAAATAATGTACCTGTGGCTGTATTAAAAAAGAGGATGTCTGAAAATAGTGCAGCGCCAATGCAAGTGTAATATTAACAAGACATAACACATCATTCAATAAGTTCGTAGGATGACTGATAAAACAACAACTTTTAGTTTCCCAATAAAAAGTAATGCTTTATCAACACACGAAATTCATATTTTTCCGCTGTGTTGAAAGTTACAAAAGTAGCGTCACTAAAACCGCTGTAACTTATAAACTAAACGTCAGATTGTTATGAAATTTTGAGATGTATTATTTTAAGGTTGGTACTAGGTGAAAATCAATTTTTCAATAGTGGCGCCATCTATATGTCAGCCTACGAACTTATTGAGTGGTAGATTATAAAGAAATGTTAGGTTGGCTTTGACATTTTGAGCAGATGGACGGTGAAGGGAGAGAATTAAAATATTTTGAGGCACCCTTGGATATTAAATGAAGACGGGGACGCCCAGGAAGACATACTAAAGGAACAACAGTTTTTTTTAACCGCTTCTGTGCCAAGGGCGAGATTTCTCGCATTCTTGGCCGTGCCCAGCAGGCCGGCCATAGAAAAATAGCGAGTTTTCTCGCTCTTCTTTGAGCCTCTGTATCATACATATGTCCCGTTATTTTAATTAAAAATTCACGGCCTGCTGTGCACAGCTACACTTCTACATACTGGCATTTAAAAGGTTAAGAAACGACACATGAGTATGAATGAATCAAGGAGTGCGTGTCAAGACACATTGTGTGGCTCTCCACCACGGAGAAATGTGTTGGTAAGATAAGAGTATAAGGTTATTTGAATTATTATCTTTCTAGGATATTGTTAAGAACCGGCCATCGCTGTGTTAATCCTTGTTTTGGGCTCTACGAAAGGAGTATAGACAAGAGGGTTCAATATGTTGCTAAGGCATGCTGGCGTAGTCAGTGGCATTAGGAGCGGAATGCGCTGGCGTGCACCAATTGACAGAATACGTGACGAGCGATTAGGGGCCGAAGATCAGACGGGCGCCCAGAAGAATCTCTCCATTCTTTCACGCTCGGCTTATTTCGGTGAGAAAATATTTTCACTAATTTATTTAGTCGTCGAGAATGCAAATAATACATTATCAGGGTAATTCGGGATCAGTGGGAGCGTGATCGCCGGGGGCAGGGGGTTAAATTTCGCCTTTTCCTTTTGTAGCCGGAATCTGAATTCCGCAAAGCCTTAAAATCTTTAAAAAATACATCGTTTTGCATTTTTCATCTGAAACTTTGCTGTAGATAATGTGCGGGAATTAAACAGTGAACGCTTTACAATTTATAAATTAAGAATTTGTTATTGCTTTATATATTATATTTGTGAAAGTAATTTTTCATTGATTACCTACTTAATATCTTAGTTTCATTCACGTTTTGATAATATTTTTTAATTTTAGTTTATAATCTGCCAGATATTGCAATGAGTTGTGTTAAATATTATTTTATTTTTATTTCCCATTTTATATTTCCTTTTCTTGCCCTGAAGATGTCATGAATGTGTAATGAAACTAGTAGACAGCAAAATAAATGTAACTATGTTATTTAGTAATCAATTAAGAAAACATAATTTTAGTATTATTTCTAATTTTGAAACTGTTAATTCGTGGTGGAATTCCATTTTAATGATTTGATAAAATTATTTTTTAACTTTATTCCACTTTTATTTTTCGACTGGACCGGTTTCAGCCTATGACGGCCATCTTCAGACTAGTACAAGTTGTTGTTAACCTACGGCTTATATACTATTTTTGGGGATTTACTAGCCCTGACATCCCCAAAAATAGTATATAAGCCGTAGGTTAACAACAACTTGTACTAGTCTGAAGATGGCCGTCATAGACTGAAACCGGTCCAGTCAAAAAATAAAAGTGGAATAAAGTTTAAAAATTGTTTTATTAAATCAATAATTTAAGTATTTTATATTTAGGCTTCACTGTCTCAAGTTCACTGAAAAAATCCTGTACCGGTTGTGTTGGATGGTGTTTAAATCCATCAACGAAATAGCCCCACTGTACATCACCAAACTATGAGTTCCAGAAAATACTCATCCAAGGCAGTCGACTCTTAGATCAGCAACATCATCGGCTATCGGGAGGCTGATATAACGTAAACGCAATCCAAGTACAATGATTGGAGATCGTGCTTTCGTAGTAAGTATCAGAACTCCCTCCGGAACTAAGATGTATACCGAGCCCAACAGAATTTCGGTCCAAACTAAAAACTTACCTTTTCAGACTCTCATATCCTTAAACTCGATATACCATTCTTCTTTTACTTGTTTTTCTAGTTATACTTTTATTTGCTCATTTTCCTTGTATAATTATAAAAAAATTATAAAAAAATATATTATACCTTATAAAAAATTCATTATCTAGATTATAGTATCGAACAAAATGTATTTACACTAAGCTGACCAGGTAAAATTTTAAGTGCGAGTAGTCTACTGACCCATGGGTAATGTCAGTTGAAACTTTTCACCATAATCTGTCTTTTGATGAGCGATGATTCACTTTTATGTATTATCAAATTCCTGTTCTATTCTGAAAAATTCAGAATTATCATTATGAAATATACTGCCCTAAAAATAAAAATCATGTCCTCTGAATGCAAAACTGTATATTTATCCAAACTAGAAATAACTATTCCAATATAATACTGTTCATCTTTTATATAAACTAGGAATTACTATTAACTAGAAATTAAAATTTGTACAGCGCCCTTGAGGTGATTTTTCGCAAAAACGGCGCTATACAAATTATCCAAATATCATTATTATTATCTAAAGTGACCTGCCACGTAAGAATGATTTTGTATCTGTTATTATTTTTTGACAATTAAATACATATTTCAAAGCTACAAAGCTCGTTATTGAAATTCAAAAAATCTGAAAAATCATTGAGTCGACCTAGAAATATTAGAAAAAAACATGCAAATTTCATGCCGCCAGAGCTCATCGCTCATGAGCTTTTGCTGTTTCAGACTGCTGCTGACAAAAGTAATTTATGTTATTCATGAACGATAGTAAATATCACCTTTAAAACACCTGTTCCTAACCGTTCAGGCCACCTCGATGTTCCCAATACATTATGCATCGTCAGTTAGAAAAGATTTAGCTCTCCGAAAAAAAGTCACCCACCCACGTACTTTAGTTACGATGACATAACTTTTATTGTTCTCGATTCTTAACGTCTTTTTCTCCAGTCAAAATTATACAATATTCTAAATCGCAATTTACATGAAACATACATTTGTCCCTCGTAAATTATTCGATAGTTCAAGGCCTTCGGGAGACTGTGTGTACTGATGTCATCGATATACGATTTGTAAGATGATCCCTTTGATAGTAAACAAACTAATGAAAATGGACCCAAAAAATTATGAAGAAAACGTAAGTTACTGGTCTACTTCAAGAGATACGAACTTAAGCATGTACATACCCACCCATTGTAACTATTAAGGGTAGGTTTATCCATGTTATACATTCTTCACATTTTGATGAATTCTCGACACTTATCGGCAGCGGTAGTCAGAGAGGGTGGAGCGGTGCACTAAGTTGTATTGACAGAGACTTTCTGTTCATGCACGTTCATACCCCGTTTCATGCATACTTTTAGGTTATTCTGACTCTTGCGTCAAGACTCATGAGTTCATGACCCCACTCAAGTATTAATTCAATCAATCGTGTCATGTATTTCAGGGGTGTCTCCGAGTTATTCTTCTATCCACTTGCCCGTCATGTTATCTCTTTCTGGATCTTATTCGTTACGCTTACATCGGCTTTGCATCTCATCATACATAATACGATCATACGAGTACAAAACCTTTTGACAAATACGCCTCGGGGATAATTTTTTGATATATTGCATAGTAACGTTGACAAAACAAAAGTTTTGGTTTTGATAGTGGATTAGCAGGGAAACTGTTTAGAAAACCAGTATTACATAAGAACCGCATTCTTAGGCAACTGAAGGGAGACGGCAGTAGAGTGTAAGAGTTCGACAGCCAGAGCAAAAATCAGGAAGTGTCGATGAAGATGATGATGTTGATGACGATTCCGGTGATAAAGGACATATTTAAGATATTTTGTAGGTTCTAATGAAGATATAATGTAATGAAAATTTAATAATAACTTTCTATAAGACCACAGATTTTATTTTAATTTGTATGACCGACAGGTTTCGCTTAGCCTAAGCATCATTAGGGTACACACTTAAACTGAACAAAAAATAAATAGTGTGTGGTTATATATACTCGTACATACAGAGGGAGAACACAATATAAAATAAAAGAACGGTAAGAAAATAAAAGAATAACATTTAAATTATAATAAAGGAATAAAGAGACAGGTAATATAAAATGAATGAGGCAAAACGTCAACTGAGAACGTGATAAAAGAATAATGAGAAATTTTATGAAAAAAGATTTTCATTAAATATGTTAAACCACGAAGTGATTGCTTTCTACAACAAAAATAAAATAATAATAATCTATAATGTGTTGAGATAAATTGAACATAATGTTGGACTTGGTAATTTTTTCCTCAAAACACCTTTTTCTTAAATCAATGCCAATATACATAAAGATCCAAATGGGTTCCTATAAATAGCTCTATCTGGCGGTCGGATGCCCAACTCTGTTTACACGAGCATGAATACATAAGGAGTTTTTTGCCCTACAATGTGTACAGGTTGTTTTTTGATCCGCCCGAGAAGGGGAACACGTGAAACTCAATATGCCCAAATGTAAATGCGTCGGAGATATGTTTCTACAGGATTGTGTGAGGCCATTAAGGGGACGTCTTACCCCACTCTTCCCATTATCTGTGTCCCGTGTACAATAATTAATGTGACCCCTCGCTTTAGCTGGTGGTGGGTTAACGTGGACGTTTTTATTTGTAACTTGATGATTTTTTTTTAACAGCTATAGTCATTCTATTGTTGAATTGAGGTACTTCACTTCCCAGTGGACCTTTAACCTTGATTTTCTTTGTCAATTTTGGCCAAACACACCGAAATGCCCTCTACTTTGGTTTGTGTAACAAACATAATTTTGAAATAATTTTTTTTTGTTACTAATTTACACTTGTCGCCCAAAATATCGCTAAAAATCACTTAGTTGCATTCTAATACAAGCAATACTGCCAACGATTTGTCTGAAAATTTTCTACGGGGAATTAAAAGAATGTCCGAGGTTTTCCGTGAATACATTTTTTTAACTGTAATCCTTTGAATTCTTTGAAAAACATACTAAAATGTCACTAAGTATATAGTATTTATGTTTTGTACAGTGCAAAATGTAAAAAAAATATATAAATCCATTTATTTCCTTCCAAGAAAGACGTTTTCTAATATTGCATAGGCACCGTGGGGTGATATTTCAGGAAAAAAATAAATTACCAACCTAGCGCCTTTGAGGTGATTTTTTTACCAAAACGTCGCTATAGAAATTATCCAATTATTATTATTAGTTACCTATACTAACTAACTTTTTTTCAACTATTTTATTAGGTGGGTAAAGAGTTAGGCATATATGATAACGTGATGTAAGTATGTACGCATGCTATTTTTTTTATCTTAAAGTTAAAATTCAAAACCTTCGTCATGATAAACGAAGTAGTTGCAGTAGAGGAGAAATTCAGAAACAGCTGTCCAATTTACATTCCCAACGACAACACACAAAAAATAAAGTGTGAATATTGCGTCTAATATGTTAGTGTAATCAACAAGTTGTCCAGTGCGAGCCAAGATAAAAGAAACTCCGTCGTCGCCTCCACCATCTTTCTTTGGGGGCGGATTAGTTTTCGCAGCATCTCAGTCAACGTACCCTGTCATCTTAGTCTGACAGCTCCCTACTCCCTATGCGGGCATTCCTTCCTCTCAGTCAGAAGTGGCCAACATCGGCCTCCGGTTACCAACTCTTTGCAGGGGTACTCAAGAGGGCTTGTCTGGTGCACTCGCTGTTTGTTTTATTGCCGGAATGTAATCCATGCCTGCAAGAACAAGTGTTGGCTTTCGTTGGGCGTGCTTGGACAAGTTGACGGTGCATCAGACAAGACGCTCTAGTAGAAATTATTTTTCACAACAGCTGATTTCACAAAAACTAAATAACTCACAACATTGTAGATTTCATCTCGATCAAACTGGAAGATTGTCTAATCATCGCCCCGGTGAGAGACCACCATTTAAAACTTAAGCATTGCTTGAAATGGCTTTAGCTTTATTTAGGAATCAGATCAGAAACACCAAACACTTCTCCATCACCCCCTTTTCCTTCTTCTTTTTTCTAACTTCTTCCAGCCTTACATTATTTCAATTGAACACCTAGACATGGTCCCACTGGATTCACTTGAGGTTAAAAATAACGGTCATTTTAAGAAAAACGCTAATTTGTGAAGTAAATTCTACACCATGATATGAAATTAGAATATATTTATTGTTTTAATTTTAATAACAATTGTTAATTATAAATGTGTATATGATGATGTGAATATCCGGAAAGAATGCAAGACTGATGTAAGCGTAATGAATAGGGTCAAGAAAGGGACGCTTAGATGGTTTCGGTATGTAGAGCGAATGAACGAAGAAAAGAGTGTGAAAAGAATATATGATCCGAAATGAATGGAAGAAGAAGTTGGGGACACCCGAGGAAGACATGGCACGATCAAGTGAATCAAATTCTTGAATCAGGCCATATGAAGAGTCAGAATAACATAAGAGTATGTATGAGACGATGTATCAATGTGAATGAAGCAAGGAGTGAGTGCCAAGACAGAGTTGTATGGTTAGCTAGTTAGTATATGATTATAAGGATGCACCTACTTACGTAATTTTAATAATAACCAATATTTGGATAATTGGTATAGCGCTGTTTTTGTGAAAAATCACCTCAAGGGCGCTGTACAAATCTTAATTTCTAGTTAATATTAATTCCTAGTTTAATAAATATACAGCAACATACTTACATAGGTACCTATTTAGCTTCAAAAACGTTGGAATGGGAATTGATTCAAATACATTCGGATCAATCTTCTGGTCCAACGTGCATAAAAAAATCGGACTCTATAACAGGAAATATGTATTAATGCAACCGGCAACTGATACACTTTTTGCATGAATATATTTGTGAGGCCGTGACTTACTCGAATGCTCGTGTATTTATTAGAGTCCCACCAACATCAGCTAACAGATGCCAACTGGGTGCAGAACCTTGAGAGTCCATGCAACCTGATCGCTGATCGTTTAGAAACTTCCGTCTCGACAATACACCGTGTTACCCCGGGGAGGCAAGACGTACAAGAAGAGGCAATGGACATTTTATATTACCTTCTATATATAATAATGTTGCAGGTTTTTACACCTAGGTAGGTACCAAACGTCATTGTAAAATAGTTATAAAACGACTACTAATATCTGATTTTGGTATGATTTCTAGAATGCATCCATTAGCTTTGTCCAGATTTCGCGTGGCAACATTTGAGGCAGTCCCCAACTAACATTACATATTTTAGCAGTCAAAGGGGCAAGATAAAGTGTATAAAATCATGTGTGACTATAATAATATATATGGCCCTTTCCATTAAGTTTCAACTATTGTTCGATACTTGTTTGGCTCATGCGTCGCATGCCTCACGTAGTGGGAACAGAGCTATTAGCTTCGTCCAGACAGTCTGAACAATTCCAACTGGCAAAAGATTCATTTAACAGTCAAAAGGGCAAAATAAATGTTTGTAATCGATTGTGACTGTAATAATATATTCGGACCTTTCCATCAATGTTCAAGATGAGTGACATATTATGATTTGCATGGCAAATTTCGTAAATTATAGCAATGCCAAAAAGTGCATCAATAACCTTTGAAATTGCTCAAGTATTGCTAAATGTTGAACATGAGCATCATGTGGAAATACTGTGTTTATTCAACTGGTATTTTAATGAAGCGTGCACTGAGAAACTTAAGTAATTGATCCATTTGGCATCGGCGGACAGCTACGAGACACGCCAAACTCGTAGGTATACTTTTGTCTCATGAGAACTGGTCGTTTTTACGACTCTTTTTGAGCCCAACAGTTTGTTGGCTTCGAGTTTATTCGGGATTACTAATACCTTTACTTACAAAGACTATCTAGACAGAATCCATAAAAATGGGCTGAACAGGTCCTGAAGTCCCGGAGTTTGTCTTTATTTATTTATAAACTAACGGACTATTGTCCAATTACAAAAAATGCGAAAAACTAGCAACAAAGAAAGAACAGCACATACATAATATTATAATGAAGCAATTACAAAACTAGGACAAAATATACAAAAGAAAGAACATTCAAACCAAAGCCAAGGTCAAGTCAAAGTTTTGGTAGTCGTAAAGAATGACAAAAATCATTTAGACTGGTACCAAAAATTTCAAGACCATGGCTTAAGTTAACTAGTATCGACATTCTGGACAGTGGAAAATGATACCAATAATTAATAATTAAATTAGTAAAGCGATGATTGAGGAGCAGTAATTCATTGTTCCTGAGTCTACGGCAAGGAATCTTAAACTGGCTGAGTTGCAACAAAGAAGGTGAGTCAATTATATAATTCGTAGTTTTGAAAATGCAAATTAAATCAAAGTCTTTCCTACGCTTTTCTAATGAAGAAGTTTTAAATGTTTGTTCAATTTCATCATATGAATAATTGCCGCTTTCTCGCCCTAATCTCCATGTCTTCTGTTTAGAATTATAAAAAAATATATGCTTTTAAAGTTTTAAGAAACAATCTATGATTTAAATATAGTAGAAACATTCTCCGTGTAAAAGTTATTAATTAAACATCATTATAACACTGTATAATTTATGAAGTAGCTAAACACGAAACAATCAAGCCAGCTATAATCATAAGAAGATGCGCGTTGTTTGTTTATTTTCCTTTGTATACAGACTCCAGTCTTTGCCTCGGCGCACATCCACTGTGTTTTTATTGCCTAATCTTTATTTGTATTATTTCTCTCGTACCTATCACGCTTTGTTCAAAGCACCCGCTCGATATGAAACGTTCCTCATCCCGACTCGTCCCAGTATAAATTAAAAATAACTTTGTTTTAAATCCGTGTTTCTCAGCATGAGGTCACACGTGAGACTCGACTTTTTTTCTGTCAGAGTTTTTTTTTAGCCCGAACACATTTTTCCTCTCCTGACGCAAACGTCCGCTATTTCATAAATACAGTCATGAAATATTACGTATCTGTATAATGCGCTAGATTCAGACTGCGCTTTGGATTTTTTTAATTCGATATTTGAAATTGGCATAACGCGTCTCAAAAATGCATACCGTTAATTTACCGGGTTTATTACCGTTATTACCGGGTTTGTACTACAGCGTGAATTTCGTGTAAAATCTGTGTTTTTTTTTAAATCACATATTATTTGAAACTGGTATAAAGCATCACAAAGTAGGTATGAATATTGAATTTTAATGTCAGCTCACAAGTTTATACCGATTGAAAAAAGTTTATGTCTAGTTAGTGGAAGATTCAGACCGTGTGAGTACTGTTTTTATTTAATTTTATGGTAGACATTGTCGTAACGTAGAAATGGTGGCATTTTATGCCACTTCACAAATTTGTATTTTAATAAAGGTTTTGACGAATGTGTTTATATCGTTTAATCCATTAAATTGTGGATTTACTTACATGTAGAGATTATCGTGAAAATCGTCGGGTTGGAGAATATAACTTTGATAAGTCTCAATTTGCTCTCGTGCCTTAAAATCGGAAGAAACTGAAGAAAATGTGTAAATATTAAAAATAATGATAATAATAAAAAGAAAAACACAATTATAATTTTGAGTTAATAAATATAATATCTATCTAATGGGAACTGTCAGGTAAGTATGTTCCTGTATATTTTCTCCGTACTTAATTTAAATAAATATTAATATTAACTACAAATTTAGATCTGTACAGCGTTCTTGAGGTGATTTTTCACAAAAACGGCGCTATCCAAATATAATAATAATAATATAAGGCTCTTCCAGGTATCTCTATCCTAGAATGTTGAAGGTGTCATGCAAATGCAAATCCTTTTTAATGGACCGGAAAAAAAACAGCAAAATATGTATATTTTTTATGTCTATTAATATCAATGTGGTGGAATTCTATTGTAATGTTATGAATAAAAACACATAATAAAATATGCCTTTTTAATGATAAATATATATTTTATTTTATAAAAACCTTGTCGCATAACATGTAACAGTCTGAAGATGTTTGTAGCGGAATGGAATAGATCAGCGTTAAATATAGCGAAGTTTCGAAAATCAAAATTTGATAACATACGAATGTCTCTGGTCAACTCTAATGTAGTGTATGTTTGAGAATGTTGGCTTGTTCTGATTTGTTAGTTCCCTTTGTGTCTCTGTTTATATATCGAACGAACATTTTCCACACATTTTAAAAGTAAAATAATGTTTCAAATGAATTTATATTACATTTTCTATGATTCAAGTTGACACATTTGACTACCAAATCGTTGTAAATTCTTGGCGTCTATTTTTGAACGTGTTGTATCTTTATATTTGAATAATTTAAAATAGGTGGGAGTTAAAAACTTCCGTGTGATGCGACGGAGAACTGAAATAGTAATGAATCAATCGGTGGAAGTTGTCAAATAAAGAAACAGGAAATTATGAGACTATTTTTTTCAGTTGAATAAAATCGAATCTCTTTCAAACTCGTATAAACATAAATACAGGTTGAGTAAAAGCTATTTTCTGTTGGGATGACATAATCGGGGTAAACATATTTCCAATATGTTTTATTTTGTTTGAAAACGACACATTTTTAGGTTATTTTAGAGTGGAAAATACTTTCAGCGCCACGCTAGTGAGAGACTATCATTCAGAATCAAAACGTTGGGTTACTTGCAATGGCTTAAGATATGTTTTGTTACCTGATCTGGGTAGCCTTTCATTTTCTGAATGGGGTTAAGAAAGGGATGCTTAGATAGTTTGGACATGCTCAGTGAATGGACAGAAATTGTGTCAGTGGATCAAATGAATTGAAGAAGATGTCAGGGACGCCCAAGAAAGACCACGAATTAACAGTTTCAAAATTAGAAAAAATAACATTTTTTTACAGTTTATTTGTTATTTAATAATAATATACGTTAGTAGAGAAAAAATATATAACATAGATCGTTTGATCAGGGAGCCTTTCGACGAAAAGGCTTAGATGAGAAATAATGTAGATACGTTACTTAGACAATGCGCGTGAATGTACAAAACCGAGTCTGAGAGACAAACCTGAGATTTACTAGAGTTCAGTTTCACACAAACATTCGTTCAACAAACGAGCTGTCACGGTAAAACGGGAGCTCTTCAACCGAAATAATGTGAGATAGCGAATGCAAATATACATAGGTGTGTGGAAGACAACCGTTTCCGTACGTCTTACTCTACTTGGCTAAACACTCAGTTAGTTCGTCGGGGAAGAGAGATTATAACAGTAACGCGGGAAGTTCATATTGCTATCTCATCTGTACACACATATTCTGTTTGGTATGGCTATCCTTTTCATAAGCGTTGTAAACTTTGTAACTGAAATCAGCGCGTGCCACATTTATCGTTTGATTTGTATGAATATGACATGTCTTGTGTTTTATGTATTTGCGAAAACGATGATAAATGGGAGAAAGAAGGAGTCGGAGACGAATTAGAAAGATATAGTACGACCGAGCGATTCAGATTCAATGAGGTAATGTCAAGAGTTGGAATAATGTAAATGCATAAAACGATATATGAATTTGAAGCAAGGAATGTGTAGTATATCATAAATAATGAAAGGGTTGTGAATTAAATTCGTTAAAATATATAATATAGATAAAACCTACCCTAACTCATATGCATAAAATACAAGACACGTCATGTTCATACAAATCTTACGAAAAATGTAGCACTGACTGTCTTGTTTCCCGCGTCACCCGCTTATGAAAAGGATAGCCATTCAAATAATATGTGTGTACGGAAGAGATGGCTATATGAACGTCCCACGTTATTGTTATAATCGGGTTTTGTGCCACTAACCGTGATTGTCTTCCTCACACTTATGTATTTCTGCATTCGCTATCTCACACCGTTTTCGTGAACCTTTATACCTTGAGAATAATTGTACTTATTGAATTGAAATAATAAGTTATTTGTGGGTAATTATGAATGGAAAGAAATTCCATGAGATATGTTTTTTGCTCCCGAATGATTTTTACACCTCTCAAGGCATTTTTTTTATCAAAAAGGATCCTATAGCGACGCGTTTGTGACAGCTTGTCTATCGAACGAATGTTTGTGTGATACTAAACGCAGTAAATATCAGGTATGTCTCGCGGACTCGGTTTAGTGCATTCACGCGCCATGTCTCAGTAACATATCTACATTATATAATTCATCTAAGCCCCAACTTCATCGCAAAGCATAGGACGTATTTTTGTATCTTAGTATTACCTCAAAAAAAAACAAATATATGTTTTCTTTAAAAGGTAGTAAAATTGTTGTATTTTACCCGTGCACAAGATAACAACTTTTGTGTTTTATGTTCACCATGTTTTGTTTCATAATTTATTTTTTCCCTGATATACTGAACCTTATTTCCTTTCACACACCAACGAGAACTACTCGATCCAAAATTTTATTTAGCTGTAACAATAACATCAGGACTGAGTCTTTCAGATACTTGCTAGTACCTAGATTGCATGTAGTTGGTAATACATACGCAGAGGTGGCTGATGTATTTAACTGCACAAAATTTAAATACAAGGAGGCTATGATTTTTTACTACTTTACAACTATTTCTTATTTTGTTGGTGCATATAATTTTCATTTTTTCACTGTCGATTGTAAACAAAAACGTGACTAACCTTTCCAGTTGTTAAAAACAAACCAACAATCCAAAATGGCTGATAATGCTAACATGTGATAAACATATGTGTACCAACATAACAAAAAAAAATCGATAATCGTCCTTCACCTTTTCTTTTGAACAGGCCATGTACTTATCTGGGAGGTCCTATTTTATGATGGGTTTAACCATTTTTTATTCTACGGTACACATACTCGTATAACCACTTCATCATTCGCTGGCGATATATGATAAAATCAAGATATATCATGATCAATAACGTTATTACACGTCAAATAAACATAAATAGGACTTTTGTTAGCTACTTACGCTCTCACATGTATTCAGATATATCATGTTAGCTGTGAAGAATCCCAAGCCTAAGTGTGCTGTGGTTTTTCTAATTCCTTTTTTAATGGAATGAAACAATAAAGAATGGTTGATGAGACTTTAGTGAATTAAAAAAGAAGTCGAGAACGTCTTGGGGAGGCACGAAACGATCAAATAATGATGATCGAATAATTGAATCGGGTCAGGACAAAAGTCGTAATAACAGAGAATGCATGAATTTGAATGAAGCAAATAGTGTCAACTAAGATTGAGGAGGAGTGTGATATTCCACTTCCACGTTTTATCTTTAAAAAATCGGTTAAAAAGCAAGATTAAAATAATAGTTTGCTGTGTACTGAAAAAAGAGGTTTTATAGATACCTACCTAAATGGAGATGTACGAGTAGGAGTGGAGTGGAGTCTACTCCAGCACAAGCGCTTTTAATTTTTCGAATGATTCATCATACCCATATGTCAATATTGTTCACAATCCTTGTTGAACAACAATAAATAGCCTGTGTTTATTGGGTTTCTTTTCTCGACTCCGCCCCTGGCCTCAAGTGCCGATTGCCAAGTGCCAAGTTTGGCATGCAGCCCTCCCACCCACGAATACCAGTTTTGGCAGTTCGCGTCACGAGAACATCCGGGGTAGATACAGAACCCAAACCCACTACACTGATTTGGCGTCGACCACTTTGCTGGATACTGGGTGGCAAATAGTAACTCAAGTTTAAAAAAAAGCAAACATTCCCGGGTTACGAATAACCTAACAATATTTGAAAAACTCTTACTTTCCATCATGGTAAGCAGAAAATGTTGCTTCTGCAATGATGGAGGAGCTACTAGCAGAGGAAATTAATCCACGACGCTCAAGTGCGAATCCAACGCGTTTGTCCCCTCAGCTACTAACCAATTTGCCCCAAGGATTCTAGAATTAAATATAAACGTGTCTTGAATAAAAAAACGTTATAACATCAGAATCCGTTAAGCTGTTACCATTTTTTAAATAAATATATTTGTTAATCAAACTGACTAACCATCACGCCGTTTCCCGCAGGGGTAGGCAGAGAGGACGGACCGCCATGCAACTCTGACAATGTTAATATACGAGTATATGCATATATATTTTTTAATGTAAATATGTTATTGTAAGTCACTAGTTGTAAGTATTAGGCATAAGTTAATATTAATAAGTCTTAGTTGTAAGTCTTAATTCTAAGTCACTAGTCAAAAGTTTCAGCTATAAGTACATTATAATAATACTAGCAGATAAAAACCCGCTCCGCGGGTTTTTGCCGCTAAACCCTGCGGGCAGCTTTTGGTTGGGCTGCGCCCAATTCAAGTGTTGGCGACCATTTATAAGGTTTAGCCCTATTGTAAGACAATAACAATTACAACAGTAACTACTGCCAATGCACGGTATAGCATGCTTACTTCAAATATTTAAGCATATAAAAAAAATATTCTTGTAATTAATATTCTAAATGTATTATTTTGAACACCGCAGACAATGAGAGGAACACCCTTCACTCCAACATAAATCTCGTTCATCCATGACAACGCAAAGAATAAATTGTGTTTTATTAGTAATTAATGAAAGAGAAAATGCTTTCTCTCTCTCCCATAGAATTTAATAATTCAACAGGAAAATGAAGTTGCTCATTATCATTTAAATCTTCTTGTTCATTAATGATGATATCAACAGAATGAAAAGTGTTTATTGGTCCTTCTAATCGTTAAAGTACATCCTAATTAATTGCACGAACATACAATATGGTTCGGTGAGTCTTTCATAAAGCACCAGCATCTGTATGCCTGTCGCCGTATATACATTGAATCATATTGACATTAGAAAAAAGCTCAGATGATTCTGATGTTCCTTCTACAGGAGGAACTTTACCATCTCCTAAGGCCAAAAACAATTAACTGTCATCGTGGGGCACGTCGACACACCGGAAGTATGTGTCTAAAGTCCCCGCCAAAAGACTAAATCATTTCCAATTATATCGCGTACAGTACGGTTACTTCTAAAGCAACCCCTGGAGCCATCGGTGCTTCATCCCATATGATATTATCTGCTTCTGTTATAATTTTGGGATTCTTTGATGTCACCTTACATGTTGTATTATCCTGTAAATTGAGGGGTAAATTAAAAGCGGTATGACACGTTACGCCACCCGGTAGCAAAAGAGCTGCAATACCTGTCCAAGCGACTGATTAAACTTTTTTACCTTTACCTCTTAGGGTGTGAATCAATGTTTCGTAAAGGAACGTTTGACCTATTCCCCCGAGACCATCGATAAAGAAACATTTATTGTCGTCATTTTCACCCGAAAAAAACTTATTTAAAATAGAATCGTAAGCTTGACGTTGTTCATTGTTCAGTTTTGCAGCCATCAGTTCACCTAAAGTGTTCTCGGAAATTACAGTAAAATCAGTTACTTGTCCGAAACTGCAACTTTCACAGGGTTCAGGTAAGCCCTGCATTCCGCAAGATGAATTTTTCTTCATAAGCATACCCTGTTTGTTTAAAAGACAAAAAAATAATAGCTATTTCTTTAACATCATGATAAAAAAAATCTTCCTACATGCATTTTTTTAAATCGTTCCACAACTGTAACGGATCTGAAGGCATACATTGTATTAATTTTAAAACAAATAGATGTCTGAGAGGTTTAGGCATCAAATACGACATTCTCCTATATCGTCAATTAGCTTCATTTAACTCGCCGCATCAGTTCGCAAAGATTCAAAGGATGTAGCTCCAGGCACTTTAGAAGGATTAGTCTTAAATGATAAAGTTCTATATTTCTTGGAGAAATCGAAGGTAATCGTCCAATAACTTTTTTACCTCCCCGCTGTCGTCTTGTCCACTTTTTGTCATCTGAAAACATAAACTTATTTGGTACGTCTTGATATAGAAAAGAGCGTCCCTCTACATGTTGGTTATTCAATTGGAACCACGCTGTTAAAGAGGTGTTTCTTGAAGATGCTTCCCTGAGAGCTTCTTCTTCCCGTCCTTCTACAAAGTAAACAGACTGACTATCGGGTAAATGTAGAGCTAAAAGTAAAATTAAGTGAGATTGATCATGTAAAGAATTTTCCAGAATTCTCCATGCAGCTTCTAGGGTGCTTAGATATCGACAATTGATGTATTGCTTAATTTCATCATATTGGATAACCACATTCTCTTCTAAGTTTTCAGCTTTTTCCATCCTATCACAATCTATATGTATATATCGTGTATGGGTATAGGTTCTCGGAGTTTAAGATTATTCTTTAGAATCCAACAAATTTTAAATCTAACCTCGAATGTCATAACTGTTTTAAAAACATATTAAAAATATGTCGTTATTATACTAAAGGGTATGTAGTAAGGTAATAAACTGATTTAAAACAGCAACAAACACAACCCGCAAACAATGTAGTGATACAAATAATAGCACACTGTCCTTTAAAACGTTTGTTTTCCACCTGCTTTCGTTTTTAACCTGTTTATTGGTAAGAACCAGTAAACTGTCAGAATGGGTATCGACGCCATTGCGTTTTATTGTTGAGTAGAGATAAAGAAGATTCCTTCTTTATCTGAAGATGCAGCGTTAGTTACTGGTTTAGTCGCGACACTCACCAAAAGAAACATAGTGAATATATCGTAAGCAGACGTAATCGGAAGAAAATTTGAAACTTTTGTATATATGACCAATTTGGGCCGCGGGACGTGTAGTGTTAACACGCATAAATACTGGTTTAGTCGCGACACTCACCAAAAGAAACATAGTGAATATATCGTAAGCAGACGTAATCGGAAGAAAATTTGAAACTTTTGTATATATGACCAATATTTTATCGGACGGTCGCGTTTGATCTTGACGGTGTGTAGATATAGAGGACGCCAGAATCTGTTTTAGTAACGACACTCAACAAAAGAAACATAGTGAGCATATCGTATCGCAGACGTAATCGGAAGAAAATTTCAAACTTTTGTATGCGTCGGCAATATTTTATCGGACGTGTGCAGAAGATTTCTTAAGGTAATAATACTATCAGATGAAATTACCCCAAGGACGCTGTACAGATCTTATTTTCTATTATTATATTAGTTATCTACTATTATTATCATAGTTAAAATTAATAATTTATAAGCCACTAGTTATTAGTCTTAATGACTAACTAACTAACCATCACGCCGTTTCCCCGCAAGGGTAGGCAGAGAGGACGGACCGCCATACAACTCTGTCTTGCCACACACTTCTTGCTTCATTTACATTCATACATCGTCTCATACATACTCTTCTGTTATTCTGACTCTTCACACGACCCGATTCAAGTATTTGATTTACTTGATCGTGCCATGTCTTTCTCGGGCGTCCTCGACTTCTTCTTCCATTCACTTTCGCATCATATATTCTTTTCACACTCCTTTCTTCGTTCATTCGCTCTACATGCCAAAACCATCTAAGCGTCCCTTTCTTAATCCTATCCATTACGCTCACATCAGCCTTGCATTCTTTCCGGATATCCACATTTGTAATACGGTCATACATGGTTTTACCGCACATCCGTCTCAAAGATCTCATTTCCACAGTATTCAGTCTACTTTCATCCTTCCTCTGCCAGTTCCATGCCTCACTGCCATACATCAGGGTTGGTATAAGCACTCCATTGTGGACTGCTAGGTTATTCTAATTATGTTGTAAAGCGCCCTTAAGGTGATATTTATGTTACGAAAACGGCGCTATAGAAATCACCAATTATTAGTATACACTACAATAAAAACTTTGATGTATGAATAATTACTATCCTAACCAATTTTAGGATTAACTACTGTCATAATGACACACGGAACAAAAAAAAAACAAATTAATAACCTCGTTAGATCACCAAGTCTTTGGAATGTTCCGCACCGCCATTTAACATTATACCATTAAAAAAATTCTCGGGAGCAAAATCAAACCATCCCAAACAATATTTCCGATATCCGACACCTTTTTTTCATTCCGCCTTCTTCACACACCAGATAAACATGAATCCCTCCCTTTCTGAAGCAGTCCGAGATTGGTTCAGCGGTTGTTATATAACTGACGTCACTTCCGCAGTGAAACAAGTGAAGTGCAAATAGGCTGGAGTTTATCTCGAGAGTGATGTCAACTAAGGTCAATTAACTGCCCTAGCCCAGCCGCCCAACTAAACAACTGGCGGAGTCAAGTGGTCCACTGGGTAAGTTGACCTACTGGATTCTGTGCAGAATTATATAGAAGAAATAAAAATAAATGATGGGTATAATAATATTTGGATAATTTGTAAAGCGCCGTTTTTGTGAAGAATCACCTCAAGGGCGCTGTACAAATCTTAATTTCTACTTGATATTAATTCTTAGTATCTACTATATCGCTATTTTTGTGGAATATCACACCAATGGCGTAGAAAAAACTAACTAACTAACCATCTCGCCGTTTCCCCGCAGAGATAGGCAGAGAGGACGGACCGCCATACAACTCTGTATTGGCACACACTCCTTGCTTCATTCACATTCATACATCGTCTTATGCGTACTCTTCTGTTATCCTGACTCTTCTCATGACTCGATTCAAGTATTCTATTCACTTGATCGTGCCATGTCTTCCTCGGGCGTTTCCGACTTCTTCTATCATTCACTCTCGCATCATATATTCCTTTCAGTCTCCTTTCTTCGTTTATTTGCTCTACATGCCCAAACCATCTTAGTGTCCCTTTCTTGATCCTATTCATTACGCTTACATCAATCTTGCATTATTTCCGGATATCTACATTTTTAACACGGTCATACATTGTTTTACCGCAGATACGTTTCAGGGATCTCATTTCCACATCATTCAGTCTACTTTCATCCTAATTGTACCAGTTTCATGTCTCACTGCCATACATCAGGATTGGTATAAGCACTCCATTGTGGACTGCTAGCTTCGCTTCTTTGGATAATTCCTCATTTGCGCCGACAGCTTTCAGTCCTTCATTAATGGAGCTAGAAAACAAATTATAAATATGGTAAAAAGTATTTATATAAATTAAAGTAAAAGACAACAAGATTCAAATTAATACACTTAATTATAGTGCAAAAAGATTATACTTAACTTGTCGATGTATGCCGATGACTTAAGTACTTGATTTTCGCTGCATACAATTAATCTTACCAAGAATGTTAATTGCAATACTGTTGTTAAGAGTTGGTGGGACGTTGTAACAAATTTCAGCACTATTAACGCTATAAATGAGGCGATGTAATTCTAAATATTGCAAAATATATTTTTTTTGGATTGAAAACTTGATCGCGTAGAAACATCATAATAATAATAATAACAGTGAACTTATATAGCGCAGTTTTGTGATATTTCACCTCAAGTGCGCTTTATGCTAAATTAATTATGCTAATAAAGATGCTTTAATTAAATACTGAGAATATAAGACATCTTGGCATTGAGGTATTGAAAAATATATATACCTCGATGCATCTTGGTCTTTTCTTTAGTTTATTGTCTTTTTATAAACATAGAAAACAGTAATTCAGGCCTGTAAAAAATGTGTAAAATCTTCTACTTACGAACCAATTATAGGATTTGATTTTATTGCATAATTTGGCAAATTAAGTTTTTAGACTCTGACCGGAAAGCATTTTAATATTTGTGCCCGAGCTTAACACAATTAAATAAATCATGCTTTTTGGCGATGTTTTCTTGCATACATTGAAAAGGCAGCCGGCGTCTAACGGCAATTTTAACCTTATCACCATCAGCATAAAGAGTGTCGGATTTTATTCGCACTGGTTCAATTGGATTAAGTAGGCGAAATACGTTTTTAATGGATTGAAAATACATTATTAATAATGTACATTTTAACTCTAACATCACAAGTTCAGAAAGGGCATATTTTTGTAATATGCTTCTGAAGTTAATTAATCATTATTATTATTATCATTATATATTATGATTTTATTCAATCTACGAGCATATGACTTTTGATTTTGCGTGAATATGCTTATACTCATATAAACCTTTTCAACACTTACGACACACTGCAATCGATCAAAATGAAATAATTATTAATAAGGGTTTTGACGTTTCATCTCTCAAGATTCGTTGCACTTGGTCATGCCAGACCTAAATTAGCCTCTCTTACTAGCATGTAAGCTGTGTGATTCATTCGTAACAAGTCCAAGCAGTCTTACTAATTAACCTGAAGTTATAATTCAGTTGGAACAATAATAATTTTTGGATCATATTTATAGCACCAATTTCGTGAGATATTTCTTCAATAGCGCATTGTAAATTGAATACCAGCTCTTGAGAATAAAATAAAGAAAATCAATTGACGGAGTACGTTCTATTATTTAAGATGAAAGATGTACAACATCCTACATGGTAAGTGTACCAAAGGAGTTTAGTGAAATAAGACAAAAAAATATTACTATAAAATAAATAAACAGGTAAGACGGCCTGCATGGTCGAGTGGATATGATCTTCAACTTCGAATCCGGAGGTCTCTGATTCAGCGTGCGCAAAAAAACATTATTTAATTGATTTTCGTCATTTCACAATTAATTAATAAAAATAATATACTTTATAGTACCTACATTTGTGGCACGTTCCAGAGGTCTGGTGAAAGACCATCATTTAGAATTGAATAATAATAATAATAATATTTGGACGATTTGTATAGCGCCGTTTTTGTGAAAAATCACCTCAAGGGCGCTGCACGAGTACAGATCTTACTTTCCATCATTACATATTAATTCCTAGTTTAAATAAGAAAATATACAGGAACATACTTACCTGGCAGGTCCCATCAGATAGACACAATAGCCGTGTTTGGTGATTAGATCTTAGCCAAATAGAATAGCCAGGTTACTTCCCTGTCTTCCTCTTTTCCATCTCCTTCCCCTCCGTATTACCTTCAGTGTGTATTGGGCGTACAAGCAAAATCATTATTATATTAATATGAAAGGCATAATAGCATACAGATCCACTTCGTTCAATTTTCCCATAGTAATATGACCGAGCGTCGGCAGTACAAGGATCATCTCAAGTGACCCTGCATTTCAGACGAGACTAAATTATTATCACGGACCACAATGCTGGAGCATTAACATTTTTCTCCATCAGATGCAAATTTGGCGTGGCACTACGTAAGAACCAAATACTTTCAATCGTAAAGGAGAAAAAAACAACGATACAAATCACTCAAATCCTTCTACACGAAAGCACGTTTCTGATTTGTAATGCTGTAAGTACAATAATAATTACAGCCCTGTGTATGAATACACTACAGAGGGTAAAAATAATATGAAATATGGGCATTATACGGCTGTCATACTCTCCAGTCTCTGGAGCACATGTTATGGTAAATGTCTGGAGAGTTTACCGAGTTTAGTACGACATAACACGCACACCAATGCCCTCATTATTTGAGATCTCCTCTCTTATGTTTGCTCCTTGTTAGTATATTATTTGTTCTCCGTTTGAACTCGGGCGTTAAACACGCTTCTGGGGAAGCATTTCATTTACTCACTTTACTACATTGCTTCTTGATCTCGGTAAACAAACACACCAGTAAGTGATTATAGCGATCATCAAATACGTTAAAGATTGGAATTACGCTGGAGCGAGCACCATTATGGTATTATGAGTTCTTGGATATTCATTTTATGATATAATTTGATGGTTTCAATTGGTTCAACTTGCTTATAAGTTATGCGTATGCTTTACATAAGTTATCTGATAGAAACATTGAACCGTCGTGTCGTGGCGCTTTCGCAGCTGCCTGACGTTTTTTAGTCTTTCTTTTTATTTTTCGCCAAATAAGTAGGATATTTCACAAATTACTTCTTTAAAATTACACTAAAATTACCATTGTTGTGTATAGGTTAATTGAATAAACTCTAAATAATTTTAAAGTGACTAGTTTCGACGTAATTTCGATTTTTAAGAAAATATTTTAATCTTTAAATATCAGTGTTTCAAATGCAGTGCAATAGCCCGAGAATGGTCACTTTGACCCTTGTCCAGAATGTCCAGATGTGTCCCTTCGACCGCCCCGGAACCGGCAGGGGGCGGGGGAGTGCCGATCTCAACCGACTGTTCCCGAACGCGAGCGATGTTTTCAACAAATGTTTTTTTACTGAGAGAGGCGGCCTTTTTTGTCAATTCAATACAATCATCATTACAATATTTTTTATTTGTTCGTTAGTTCTTCTTTTTGCCTGCGCATATAACTTGTTAGATATTTCGTGGCGCTTTCGCAGCTGCCTGACGTGTTTTAGTCTTTCTTGTTATTTTTCGCCAAATAAGTAGGATATTTCACAAATTACTTCTTTAAAATTCCTGTACTGTATGACAAATTCAGAAAGTCTATTCTTTTAATTTCGATCCCATGCCCTAAATCGGATTTTAAAAAAAAATAATAATCATAATTTTAAGTTAATAATTGTGTCTATCTGATGGGACCTGCCAGGTAAGTATGTTCCTGTATATTTTCTTATATAAACTAGGAATTAATATGTAATGATAGAAAGTAAGATCTGTACAGCGCCCTTGAGGTGATTTTTCACAAAAACGGCGCTATACAAATCGTCCAAGTATTATTATTATTAACCTCATTGAATAGAAAGCCTGCTGATTATCGAAACTTAGTCAAAACACATCGTCGCTAGAGAGGTAAAAAGGCTTAAGCGACTCTTTGGTCAAAAATGAGTTAAATAGGCAGTTTTGATAAGTTTTTCTTTCTGCATCGAATGCCCTAACTCTCGTTTGATTCTGAAGACTTTTGTGGGGCTTCAGCCATTTAAAATATATGTACCATTTGAGAGAAGGCTTGACTCAAGCGACACAAGTTTGGGACTTTTTAAGCTTTTTGTCGCTTCAGGTAACTCAGTGAGAGCATTAAATTACTTAAGTCCACTTTTTTTTCAAATTTACCATATGTACCAGGTACTGAAGACTCATGAATTTTATTTTGAAAAAATAACTCCTCTGGTGTAAACTTCCCAAAATGGCGTTTCAGTCCTTTTACCTCTACGGCGACGATATGTTGGTAGTTACAGATAGGGACCAGATTAAAAGTTCTTCATCAGTTGAGAGTTCGTTGAATTGTTTCGGGCTGCAACATGTAGGGCGAAGAATGTTTAATAATAGCGTACCTTCGATAGGAGAGAGCACCAGAGGAGTAAGAAGTAGCTACAATTTGTTTTATGGGTTTTATCGTTATCTATATCAGTGAGGCATGGAACTGGCAGATTAATAATGAAATTATACTGAATGTTGTAGAAATAAGATATCTGAGGAGTATGTGTGGTAAAACATATATGAGAATGATAAAAATGTGGAGATCCGAAAAGGATGCAAGGCTGATGTAAAAATAATAAATAAGATTAAAAAGAGACCCTTGGATTATTTGGACACGTAGAGCGAATTAACGTAGAAAGTAGTGTAAGAAGAACATATGAAGCGAAAGTCAACGATAAAAGAAGTCGGGAACACCTAAGAAAGACATGGCACGATCAAATTAATTAAATACTTGAGTCGGATCGTACGAGTCAGAATAATGAAAAAGTAAGTATGAGACGATGCAGATGAAGGTGTGTGTCAGGCAGAGCTGTTTGGCGGTTCATCCTCTCTGCCTACCCCTGCGGAGAAACATCATGATAATTAGTTAGTTTGTAATGATTTTAGTATTTAGTAATTATTAATCACTACTTCTCAATTAGTTACGGGTGATTGTTATAAGATGCATTTAAATTGTCTTAAATATTGGTTATTTATTGGTAGGTAACTGCATTTGACTCATTATAAAGCGCCCGTGAGGTAATTTTTCACAAGAGCGGGGGTGTAAAAAATATCCAAATATTATTATTGTAGGGAAACATTCTTAAATATTTATTCTTGAATTCTTATGGTGAAATGCGTAAATCATAAATACACCCCCTGACTTACAACTTGACAGATGACACAGAGAAGAAAAAACGGAAACGCGTTTGGAGACAATGGCTGGCGCCCCTAATTGGGAGGTTGACAAATCCGTGAAAAACGATTCCAAACAGTGTTGTTTTAAACACAAAAGTCTCAACTTAATTGCCCAAATTTGACACTCAATAAATTTCCGGCTCACTAGACTTCCACTAATTACAATATTTCCAGGAAACTGAATGCAAAAGCACGTCCGAATGTTTTTATCTCCGTCAGTGAAATCGATATACGGAATGGTTTGTAGTTTGTAAACTGAAATGTTATTTTTTACCTTCTGCTTTGGAGAACCCAAATCGTCAGTGTTTGAGTTGTTCCCATTTTTTTGGTTCCTCGTGACATTCGGCGAACCCCGGAGAAGGACCCTAATCTCAGGAAAGAAAATATCGGGTTACCCCAAAACATGCACCCTTCAAATATCTTCACAAATATTCTGAGTGGCATTCGCGAGGTTGTTTTTGAACTGCGACTGAGCGCAGCTACCTGTCTTAACCTCGGAGGATTATTTAGAGTGAGCCCGGCTCTGCGAGGGATAAATATTTTCAACATGGCTTAGCCGTTTTGATTTACCTAATGCGATATTTTGAAGGTACGAGAAAGATTGTTATTACATTTTTCACTAAGTATTTTGCATTTGGTTTAAGGTTTGAATTTGGTTTCGCTCTGATTCACTTGATCGTGCCATGTCTTCCTCGGGCGTCCCTGACTTCTTTTTCCACTCACTTTCGCACTATATATTCTTTTTACAGTACTTTCTTCGTTCATTTTATTCATAACGTTTACATCAGCCTTGCATTTTTTCCGGATAGTCACATTTTTAACAGGTCATTCATGATTTTACCAGACATACGCCTAAGGGATTTCATTTTTTGTTTTTGTTATTAGTTATAAAAGGCATTAGTTGTGGGTCACAACTTACACCTACCTTACACTAGTCCTTAGTTATATATAGGTGTGGAAGGTTTAAATATAACTTCAGATAAAAACGATTTACAATTGCCAAAATTATTATTTTTCTACATTTATTCTGACACGAATTTAAAACCAGCCTCCGAGAGAACCTCCTCGAGGTATGCAACAGCTTAGGCATTCCCGACGAAGGCTAGATAAGAGCTTAAAAGCTCCATCGATCGGCAGCTGCTACCGTCCATCCTCCCTCTAAACCACTGTAATAATTGTCATCTTATACCGCTGCGGAACAATGCCATACTTAAGAGCCCATTGTTGCCACTAAGTGTCAAATTGATTTTAGATAACACCAAAGGCAGTGGCAGCAACGTAAAAATCGCTTTGTCATGATTTTTTTATGGATGTCGAATCTTCAACTAGTTTCCGTGTTGTTTATTTAAGTCCGGTAAGTTGGTATGGGAATAGAACACGACTTGCTAACAATTGGGTACTTGATTATAATTTAAATAGAACCAGCGTTGCTGTCGAAATGTTGGTACTACTCTTTTGTTGCTAAATAAATACCCAGGTACTTATATTTACCTAGATCGCATTCGCAGATTTTGAATATCTGATTATTTTGACAAGGGACGTGCTGTTGAAATACACATTGAAGAATTACTTGGAATTATTGACTAAAATGACTCACTGCTTTAGAGCAAATAACATTATTGTGTGGTAGATATTTAGAGTGGTAGATACTCTTAAGTATCGCCCTGGTGAAAGACCACCGTTCAGAATCGAAGCGTTGGTTGAAATGGCTTTACGCGTGTTTAGTGACCAGGTCTGAATAGCCAGGTACTTCGCAACCTTCCTTTTTCCCATCTCTTCCCCCTCCCCACTACCTTCAGCCTCACAACATACGCCAATTGGGGTTGCCATAGTCCCACTGGCTCCAGACGGTTGGGATCAGTTGGGACTCCTGCGCGGTATTGACTATAAAAATAAAAGTAAACATTATTGTTGAAGATTGAACATTTACATTAATTGAAGCGGAGGTAGAATATAAATTAGTGCCGCTGAGAGTTCCGATATCACCTATCTTTCAGCTACATGCGCCGTTTATGAGAAAGCGAGGGAAGTTATCAACGAACCTATCCTCTTCTGGTGCCCTCTATTATTGTAAGTAGGTTTTTTAAAATATTTTAATGCAAAAATATGAACGGTATCCATTTGCTTATCTAATAATATCAAAATGAATTAAGTAAGTGAAACCGGAAATAAAGTAAGCATTATGAATACTTACCGGTTTCCGCACAAATGTGGTTTCGCGTGTTCATTTATATATTTTCAATTAATCCCGGACCTTTTCAAGGCTCGCATCAACAAATCCCTTCGCACAGACTCTTGACCCGCCTCAAAACGTTATCCATCCGTGTGGGGCGATATAGTTTCCTGTCTGTACACCGTAGACAGAGGCGCTCTTGTTAGGTGTCGTATAAATAAATAAAAACAATATTCTTGATAAAAACCAATGAGGTATATAAAAACATATATCCATACTGGACTAAAACACGATAGTGCAACGAATCTTCGAAGGGAATGGTTTGATTTTGATTAATGACATTAAATCATAGCAAAGGAACTTAAATTATTGAAATAATATCAATAATAATTTTCAACGCAAATATGAAACAGAAAAGTCAGAAACTAAAACTTTTCTCTTTTTTTCCCGATATAGGCTGCCATCTTTGTAATTGTATACAAAGCTCTACCCGACCACATATTGTATACCTAGATGGTGTCTTAGATAAACTATCTGTTTCATATTTGCGTTGAAGATTATTGATATTATTTTAATAATTAATATTTCATTTACAAAATTATTAATTGTTTTATTGACTCACCTTCTCTGTTGCAACTTATCCAGTTCAACATTCCTTGCCGTAGACTCAGAAACAATGCATTGCTGTTCCTCAATAATCACAATACTAATTATGGGTATAATTCTCCAATGTTCAGAATGTCAAGACTTGTTAACTCAAGCTATGGTCTTGAAATTTTTGGTGGCAGTCTAAATGATTTTTGTCATTCTTTACGACTCTACCAAAACTTTGACTAGATCATGGCTTGAATGTTCTCTCTTATGTTTATTTTGCCTTATTTTTTTCATCGCTTCATTTATTTTTATATATATGCTATTCCTTCTCTGTTGCTCTTTTTTCCATTTCGTGTTTTACACATTGAGTATATTCCTCAATGGTTTTATATGTATTTTTTCTAACTGGACTTTAGTCCGATAATTTTTAATTGTTAATTCGAATTTAATAACAAAAATTAGATGATATTCGTATCAGGATCTTATGCTCCAATACATTACATGCCTTAACAGGTACAGAGTCACAAAAAACATTAAAACGAAGGGATAATGAAACCTGCTATAAACAAAGGATCCTGTTGGGGACTACTGTATCGAATATTCCGTTGGTATAAAAAGTGAATAGAGTGGGCTCACTCATCCCAGAAACCGCATGATATTTCCTTTCTTCCACAGCCGAGTAAGCACGCTACAGGTGGGAGGGGTTACCTGGTTACTGCTTACTGGTTACATCACTCCTTGGATTACTTCTTGATTGTAAGTCTTTGTCCTGTAGGTGCTTCTTCTATTTAATGATTGTCATTTAAGATATCCCCTTTGGTTTCAGGTAATTTATATCATGGACGATGGGCTTAAGATATCTGACCTTTTTAGGGCCGTAATTTCAGAAAAATACAGGCAGGTATTTATACTTAGTAAAGCATTTATAATTAAATTACAAGTAGAAATGAAATCTGTGACATGAGACGAATGTATGATTGAACCTTGGAGTAAGAATATGTATGGAGAAAGAGCTAAATATTTTTACCCAACCTGTACAAATTTACGATAAATCATTTTTACGTCGTAAACCGTGAGCGAGATAGAGACAAGACAAGTTGTCACATAATATAGCACCACTTTTAGGAATCTAAGCATGTTTTCCGTCTCCGGCGACTCCATCCACTACGTTTTGTTATGAGACATAAATCAACGATTTTCGAGGTTATATCCAATGACGGACGTCATTTGTTATATTCTATATTTTTGTTAATAACAATACTGTGAAAAGGTGGTTATACAAATAAACAAAACATTGTGTCGATATGTGTTATGAGTGGATGTCAAAACGTTTTTTAATGAAAACCCTAGCCACGCCCAAGCCAGGAAAAAAATCAACAATCCTGACTACACTGTTTCGCAAAGCTATCCCTCCTGTAGATTATTGCTCTGAAGATTGAAGCATGTGCGACCGTATTGCTAATGAGAAGTTCCGAATAAAAAGTTTTACATGCTTATAAATTGTATAAAGAGTGTGAAGAGAATATTGGACGTGCAAAGGAATGGACTATGAAGTCAGAGATGTCCTAGAAAGACATGACACGGTTAATATAATCAAATGCTTGAGGTGGGTCGTGTCAAAAGCGGAATAGCAGAAGAGCGCGCATAAGATGATGTATGAAGGTGAATGAAGAATCTTGTTATTTGATGTTTAGTTAGTTACTTCGAAGGAGTAGACAGAGAGGATTGAACGTGACGCGCCAACGCAACGTCCCGGTTGACACTCGCTTATTACTTCCTATGGATATTTCACACTCGTCTATTATGCTTTCTCTAGACAGTCATGTCATGCCAAAGCGACATCGTTAAATTCAATTAATCATTCCACGCCTTTTTGGGACGCCGCCGACCCAGTTTTTCATCTACTTCCGCGTCAGATATTCTCCAGAGACTCCTTTCTTTGTTCATCCGCTGAATGTGTGAAAAATCGTCCCAAATCGTTAAAACTTCCCTTCTTTATCGCATATCGTTTTACCGTATAATATTACATACTGTTTACGCGTGGAGAAGAGAATAAAAGGGCAGCATAAATGTATCCAAGTATTAAATCTTGCATTTTCTTGACAACACTTTACTAAACTCTATATTACGGTTGTTAAATCAAAATTCATGTTTATTTTGATATACATTGTAAACGTGTTGTAATTTTTATTTAAAATTATTATTTGGTGCATTTCAGTTAGATGTATATTTCACTAAGGTTCACTTCACTTTATAGGTAAACCTACAAATAATTTACTTATCAACGTGGAAAAAATATTTTACTTACAATGACAGCGTTAACATAATTTAGACCTAATATTTTTTAGGTTTTTTAATTTTGTTTAAACAATAATTATTATTATTTTAAATTTAAAAAAACAATTTATTAAATAAAATTAAAAAAACCTAAAAATTAAAATGGAGTTCTACACAATAAACTTTAAAACCATAAATAAATTAGACCTAAAATACAATAATAATTAATATTCAATTAAAAATCAGGAAAATATAAAAATTCACTTTTTCCACAGTATTTATACAAACATATACATTGAAAAATCCACTATAAATAGGTTCAACGCACTTTTATAACCTGCGTCTGCTTTTTGATTGAATACCTCACTATGAAAAAATGTAATCTAAACGGCTGGCACCCTCCACTCTTTAACCTCTAGTGTGTCGGAGGTGCCGATAGTCACCGGGCATTTATCACCATCTTTTCGTGACTTTTTTATCATCTAAAACCTGTTGATCGTATACTTTAGTGAGCTGTAATATTTTGCATTGCGTTAAGTTCGGTACAAGGCGAGTAATAAGTATTCGAAGTTTGCTTAGGTCAGTGCTTCAGAAAAACATTAATTTTCAAAGTGGCATTCAATGATGAGAACATCGAATCCGCAAAAAGTGTTTTGTACAAATGCGTTTCAGAAAAAAAACTTTTGCTAGAAGAGTTGGCGAAGGTAAGAAAAAACGTATTATCACTGACATTATAAAGATTCTGGAAGATACTGACCCCCAAACACTATTCCAAAATTTGCGGTCTTAAACTTTAATAAACTACCGCCGGTCACATTCGATTACATCGACGCTAGTGCATTTTTGAGAGATCTTATTTTTGTTAAGAGCGACATCCAAAAACTCAAGGATGAATCCGACCATCATAAGAACTTGGCGATTAAAAAACAAATTAAATTGCCAACTTCACATAATACCTAACAGCGCAATGGAACAAGTTGAGGGTTTGCTACAACAATGCCTATAGATAACTTATGCAACTTCCAAGGTTCTTCAGTGCCTCTACAATGTTTACCGAAGGGGGGGTGCACTCATTCCCCGCCTTACTTCGCCACCGACGAGCCAGCTTCTGGGGGAGGACACGGAACTCAACCAACGTCATTGTCGCGGCTACATCTGAGTGGCTCGGCTCTCCTCTCAACGGGCGATGGATGCAGATGATGCGGAAACCACCTTGAAGCGTGCAAACCATACAAATTGAAGAAATACGTAAAAACATTATCTGAGAAGATAGCATAATTGACAAAAACATAATTTTGTAAAACACGAGTGAGTTATTACGAAATTACAGTCAGCAAGGTACGGGGGAAATTTTACCTCGCGGGAATCCGGCATTCCAGACGTTAAAGATGGCCCATATAAATACATACCGCAGACAGTTCCGTCGTAACATCTCCCTCTTTCTCACAAATGACCCATTATCAGAAAAAAAGAGGTTACAACGGACCTATCGGCGGCAGGATCGTAAGAATCCCTCTGACCACAGGGTTGAGTTACGAGTACTACATTTAGGTATACCGTAAAGGCATACCTTTGATAGATCCATTGTAACTTCTCTCTCTTTCTCACAAGCATGCATGTAACAGAAGGTGAGGTTGTAGCGGAGCTCTCATTGGCAGGACCAAAACAACTGAATCATATTTTCCTTATCCTACTTAGAATTGATACAAACAAAAAAAACATTCTAGCTTCCGTACGATATAAAACACTTTTAGTAAAAATTTTTTTTTATAACTTTGAGTTTGATAAGTTGATCAGTTCAATGATATGATTTTTTTACGACGTGTCTTGGTATTAGAAGTATTTTTACTACACATTGTACAGGATCAGGCACGAGGTCACTGCCTCTAAGGTTTTGAATTCGAAATTGAATGTTTAGAAGATGATTATTTCAAGGTTCTGATTTGTAAACCTAGGACTTGGAGATTGTAATCTGAAATGAGATTATAATCTCAAAAACATAGAGTACCAGAATTTTTGTCACAGATTACCTTGAAACCCTTATTTTGAAACCGTTGAGATTGTTATCAGTTTCGAAAATACATTTTTTATACTCAACTTGTTACTAACCAGATTAGCTCCAGTTACGACATACTTTTTTCGGAATCTTTATACTTATTGAACAATCGAAAAATGTAGAACAAACAATATGACGTCTCACCTTATTTTTTTATGGTTAAATGTAGATTTCAAGGCTCCATTGCTCATATTGGTAATATAGTGAAAATTGTTTCGGTAATCTTGAAATTTTACCAAGAATAACTCTGCAAATTTCTTGAAGCCAGAACACCCCAATCAAGAGACACCCCAATTCAGACATTCTGTTTTAGTTTTTGACAGTTAAATGTAGATTTCACAGTTCCATAGCTCATTATGGGTATACAGTGAAAAGAGTTTTGTTACTCCTAAAATTCAACAAAGAAATAGCTGTACAAATTTCATAACGGAAGGGCTCACTTTTCGGGGATATTTGTTACTTCACGCAATAAATAATAAATATTACCTACTTACAACTGATAGCAATACAAAACTAACAGGATATAAAAAAAACTAACTTGTATTTAAAGCATTTAAAACGGAATAAAAATAATATTAAAAGGATTTTTATTAAAATAGCGTAGACAGAAAATAAAAACAAAACTCAACAAGATAATTGGGAAACAATAAAAACATTGCTAACAACATTCACTTTTTATATTGATTAATTATCAATTCAAATAATGAAATAGGTTCCTGCGATGTTTTTACTTAAAATACAGATGAAGTGAGACAAAATGCAAATTCAATTTTCAAAGTTTTTTCCGCAAAAAGCATCACACCAAGTTAAGTCCAAATTAAGCAAAAACGTGGGAAAGTGGCTTGCAACAGCAGCATGCGATCGATGAGATTGAAATATTTCAAATATTTCAGGATCAAATTAGTGCCATCACCAGACCTCTAAAAAAGCCTTAAATTATAATATTAAAATATGGAAGAAGTCCTTCTATGTACAATAGGGTGGGCTGACAAAGTCTTCGAATTGTATTTCAAATATGTGTAGGCCTCAATAGTTGCGCATTCGAATACAGAATTTAAAAAAATATATTTAACAAACATTTCATACTACTTTTAGCCCTGTACCACAGGTCAAAGCTACAAAATCACATTTTTTTGTTGTTTTACTACCCCAAGTTAAATAAGGATTATTTATGGACAAAACTTCAATCATATCATATGAACCCTTGGAGAAACAATGTATGGAGAGAGAGCTAATTATTTTTACCCAACCGATACAAACTTGCGATAAATCACTTTTTACGGGTTTTTATGTCGTACACCATGAGAGAGAAAGAGACAACAAATATAATACTCCGCTTCTACGTACTGTCTCAATGATCTTGGGCTCCTGGGTCACCGCGGGACTCCGCCCATATTTTGTAATACGCCACTAAACTTGACACAACTAAACGGTTTTTTAGGTTAGATGCTATATTTTTGTTGATTTCAATACTGTGAAAAAGTGATTGTACGAATAAACAAAAACATTATGTCGATATGTGATATTAATGGATGTATAAATACCCTAGCCTTGGTCTTAGCCACGTCCAGGTCCGCCAAGTCAGGTGAAAATCATCAAAAACTGACTAAACTGCCTTGGATTGATACCACTTTATATACTCTAAGATATGAACCACACCCTTCACAACCAGCATGTACCAAAAATGTGTGTATCTCAATGGATAGTTCTGTCTTTTTGAAAACATCAGAAAACAATAAATTTAAGTAGAAGCCGACGGTCCTAGATTTTGGATAACACCCATTTTGGAAAAACGTTCGGGAACGTTTTTGCATTTTTCCCTCATTTTTTCCTCATTTTTTCCGTCCCATTTCCATGTAGGAGGGGAGCGGGGGTGGGGTACATACATACCTTACTGAATCTTCATTAATCGAATGACTGAAATATGCTTTAATTACGAAAATAATCTCAAATATTTAATAACTACGAAAAGGGGTTATAAACGTTTATTAACTTTTAGGAGTACAATGCAATAGCAAAACAAAAAACTGTATATATCTGTGTGCAAAAGGAAGAGAGGGATCAGTCAAAAAAATCGAGTCTTGAGTTAAGTATGCAGAGTTGTTACTTAGATATCTACCAAAGAAAAATTAGATAAGTCAAAAAAATAAAATAATTGGCCATTTTTTTTGAAAAAGAACATGTGACATATATTTAACTAACATCACGCCGTTTCCCCGCAGGAGTAGGCAGATAGGACGGAGTCTTGCCACACACTTCTTGCTTCATTCACATTATAAATATATTCGTATAAATACTATTGAATCTGAAAAATAATAATAATGTAACATATACTCGTAATCATAACATAAGCAACTTTTGACACCCCGGAAAGAATAAAATCATTTTTTTTTTAAATACTTCACATTGACGGCCCACCCTAATATATAATGAGAGGCTGGTGTATCAAAATTAAAGGTGTTTTTCGTTTGGCAAGGTATTCGAGAGTCCCAGACTTGAGCCAAGTACTTAAGTATATATACTTGTTGGTCAGTAGTATGGACTGGACATACGGACGTATAGCAGCTCGCGTGCTTTGTTTGTACCGAAACAGGTTTCTCGGTGTAAGTTGTAAGGCATCTTACTATGGATGCTATTGGGTCTTTTTTAAAGCTTTTCCTGTTTTTTTTTCATCATTACCGCTTCGTTTTTTCTCCTTCTCGTATTTGGTATATCTTATATACCACGCAACATTATTCGATAAAGTCTATGTATATTATAGTATGGATTTAAGTATAATATTCCGTACCCGTATAATGTTCATATTTTCAAATAATCAAATAAAGCCATTTTTAATTATGTTTATTCATGAGGTGATTTTAGAATTTTTTTGGATATCTCTGTAGGTATCTTAATAGAAGATAATTACTGTTTTAGGAAAATGATTGCTTATTTCATTGTGGTGTATAAATGGAGTAAACATCAGCGTTCGAAATATAGGCAGCAAAATGAGGTCAATTGACATCGTAGAGACGACACTTGGGCTTCTGTCGGTAACTGTAACTGCAAAATGCCTACATGTACGCTAAGATACCGCTCAAGTCGTTGTGGAAAAGATGGAAAAAGCAATGGTGTAACCATTTATCAATAATTAGAGTATTTCATAATCAATATTCGTGAAAATTGACTCTTTTAATGTTAAAAAACGATTTTGACCAACTCGGGCAAATGTCATTCGTATGTCACTCGGGTGATTTGTCGGAACTGGCCGAAGCATTGGATGTCTGGTTCGTTCGCGGTCGGGAGGAGTCGGTCGACATCGACACTCGCCCCCTACCCCCACCACTTTCCACACTGGAACAATATTTTACACGGACTTTTGCAAGGAACGTGGACTTTATTTATATACCCCAATGGCTAATTTTTAATGGTTTTATTTCATGTGAAATATGAAAAATTGGCATCAAAATTAGTCGAACATAAAAATATCAATCAAAAACATTTCGTCCCATAAAACCAAAAATTTTGGTAAACGACGTGGCACGGCCCTGGTTTTTATTTATTTGTATCACTAAACATACTGATATCACAAAAAACATACCTTCTTTTTGATTATGTATTTTTACAATAAATTTATTATATCTTCAATTATCCCACGATAAATAAATATTTCATTGCTATATGAAATCGTGTTTATTTTATAGAACTCCTTTACATGATTAATTATGAGTATTATTTAGATGTTGAGTTCTTTGCTATGCTAGGTACCTACGAATATTTGTTTACTTACGTCTGTTTCGCTTTCCAAATACTACGACAGATTGTGAAATAGTAAATTTAGGTACCTGTCAGAACTCAAATAAATTGTATTTGTTTAAAATAATGGTAACAAAAATAAATCTGCCGTCACATTGCTGTCAAAGTTTTTTTTTAAATTCAGGACTGATTTGATTATAATAACAAAAATTATTGTTACTTAAAAAAAACATTCTATTGATATGAAACACGTATGAAACGAATGCATCCAAAATAAATAAAAAAAAAAACAACATTTATTTATACTATGCATCCGCGTCTTAACGTATTAAGTCCGTTGGGATGAACTCCGAAACAAGCTTAACGCTTTATAGGTCTGGTCAACCGTCCAATAAAATTAATATTTATTAACTCAAATTTAAAACATTCTGAATTAAAGTGAAAAAAGTGGTTTATTATTTTTATTTTGTTTAAAACCATCTAAGAACTACGAAAAGAACATTTGGAGAGTCCTGAGCACCTTTAGAAAATGCATTCATTCATGCTGTCTACCTCCAGTTCCTTGTGCCCAAGAATGTGGTGTTCCACATAAGTAAGGCAAAATAATTTGAACAAATTTCCCTTAAAATACTTCATTGAAACATGAGTTTCTTTATTTTTACAAATTCCAATGACTCCATTTCTTAGATAAACTCTCAAAGAAGATCAAAGTGTGGAATCGTAAAAAACACTGAAAATATTGCTTAGAAGAAGGCGATCATGAAACAACACCTCGATGGCTCTTTGCAGAGGCAGGAGTTCACTGAAACTTAAAACAATATTTCTTCTCACTTGAAAAGTGGTCAGCTCTTTTAGTATGCCTAGATAAAACAAAAGGTGTAAAAAATGTCAATTAAAAAACATTACATAATTTGATAGTCAAGTATGAAATATTTTTTCACAATACGAGTACACGGGATCTACCGCTCTACCAGTCTTGCGGTGGTTACAACTGGTAGACAAATCACCACAAGGGCGCTGTACAAATCTCAATTTCTACTTAATATTAATTCTTAGTTTATATAAATATACAGCAACATACTTACCTGGCAGGTCACTTCTGGCAGGACACAATCACCATATCATAACAACTTAAAATTTAGCTGATTCTTACATACATTTTTTATTTATTTTTTATTTTTATTTATTTTTTTTTATTATTTTTTTTTCATTTTTAGGGCATGCGAGCACATTTAAAATAAGGTATATCGGAGGTATTTTTAATTTTTCGTAGTGAAGAACAGATAATGGTGATAATCTTCTAATGAATTTAAGGAATGAGGAATGAGATGGTGATTGTTATATTAAATTTGACGATCGTTATAAACTCCTTTTCATTTACATTCTCACATTAAAAAACAATTTTAGTACCTAACGGAGTAAATCTGATACCAGGTACGATAAATGGCAATCTATTTCACTTCAAAGATGACAGAGCCTTACTCGGCGGGGCGTCTCTTTCTCCCACCCGCATTCTTCACCCACAGGCTGATTTAGACCCCTGTCTAATGACAATGGCAATAAAACCTGAGTTTATAAAGATAATTAATATGGTTGCCGACCCACGTCGATGGCCTTTTTTCCATCACATCTCGAGCCGGGCCTTAATTGGACACTTTTTTACATCCGGTGACCAAGTACAAGGAATGCTGTCGGATGCTGACGATACGCACACCTGCAAGATGAATACATACAGACACATACAAGATAATACGTACACGTCAGCTCACACACATAAGATGTACACTTGTCCACACACACATGCATGACCAAACCTGTTGGCTACAAATGTGATGGCGTTATCCCGAACCTCTTCCGTACCCTTTTGAGAAGAATGTTACGGTCAAATGAACTTCGGACGTTTTTAACGATTCTGAATATTACGGCCGTGCTTTTGTCCCCGGAAAGTGTGGATGCCAGACCTGGCGTAAACTTTACTCAACAGTGGTTTGGCGAAAGCGAAACCCGCTAAATTAAAATTATTTTTCCATATCGCTAAGTACAGCAAATAGCTGCGTTGTAATCGTTATCGGGTAACAGTTAGTTACTCACATGGTGTAATGAGATATTTTTACAGGTTGCTGCTTACTTTTGATAGAGTTTCTGTTCTTTCTCCACGACGATTAATGGACTTTTACCCATTAAATTTACAGGGTAAGGTGTACAAAGTATTAAAATATATATATATCGACTGTATTTAGGTTCAAGGCGTTAATCCACATTTTTTACAAGAAAACTTAGGCCTTCACTGTTTTACACTGTCACAAACCGATGATTAACTCCATTATGATTTTTTTTAAATAATAATAATAATAATAATAATATTTGGATAATTTGTAAAGCGCCGTTTCTGTGAAAAATCACCTCAAGGGCGCTGTACAAATCTTAATTTCTACTTAATATTAGTTCTTAGTTTATATAAATATACAGCAACATACTTACCTGGCAGGTCACTTCTGGCAGGACACAATCACCATATCATAATAACTTAAAATTTATAATAACTTAAACTTACTGTTACCACTTCAAATTGTCGCCCCCGTTTCTGATTCTTGGCCCGTTTCAGTATTTGGTCAAATTATGATCAAGCATAACAGCATTTTTTTATAGTGAATACCGCACAAGAGTGCCAAGGACTATGGCATCCCCAATTGGGATATATTGTGAGGCTGAAGGTAGTAGGGAGGGGAAGTAAATGGAAAAGATGAAGTTTTGGAAGTACCTGGCTATTCAGATCTGGTCACCAAACACGGCTAAAGCCATTTCAAGCAACGTTTCAATTCTAAATAATGGTCTTTCGCCAGGGCGATACTTAGAGTATCAACCACTCTGAAACGTACCGCAAATACACTGTATATTATTTTCTATAAATATATACATGACATGACACATATTAATTAAATAAATTTTATTTGCGCACGCCGGAGTTTGATACAGCGATCTCAGGATTCGTAGTTGATTGTCTTACCACTCGACCACGCAGTTTCCTTGCAAAAATTGTGGAACAAAGCGTTTGGCCTAAACGCAGTCGATACATACATGAAAGGAATGAACTAAAAATGGTAAAAAACAAAAAGTTAAAATATTTAGCAAACAAAATAATTATGAACGTATTAAATAAATACATCTATAACGAACTGTAAATACCTCTTCACTATGTTCTACAACTTATATCCACCGGCAATGAAGAAAAAGGACAATGAAAATAATAATCAAATTAAAAAATCATTTTAGCAGCGTATAATCTTAAAACAATCTGCAGTAATTTTAAACACAGTCCGCCTCCAGCATAGGATGGGGCAGTGAATAGGACTTCGACTAACATTAAGAAATATTATTTCTAATTTTGTAACTGTTAATTCATGGTGGAATTCCATTTTAATGATTAAATAAAAACAAATTTACAACTTTATTCCACTTTTTATTTTTTTGACTGGACCGGTTTCAGCCTATAACGGCCATATAGTATACAAGCCATAGAATAAGAACAACCTGTACTAGTCTGAAGATGGCCGTTATAGGCTGAAACCGATCCAGTCAAAAAAATAAAAAGTGGAATAAAGTTATACATTTGTTTTTATTTAATCATTAAGAATTATATTTTTAACTTTATTATAGATTATCATGTAAAAAATGTTACATGCCAAATGAAAAAAATTAAAAAGAGGATTATAATATCAGCACTTAGTTTTAAAAAAAGCTTGTTTAATTTACTGGGGAGTTTTTGAATAATTAGGCTAATAAATGAGATCCCTGAGGCGTATGTGCGTAAAACCATGTATGACCGTGTTAAAGATGTGGATATCCGGAAAGAATGTAATTCCGATGTAAGCGTAATGAATAGGATCAATAAAATGAAGCTTATATGGTTTGGGCATGTTGAGCGAATGAAAGAAGAAAGGATTGTGAAAAGAACATATGATGCGAAAGTAAATGGAAGAAGAAGTCGGGGACGCCCGAAGAAGACATGACATAATCAAGTGAATCAAATACTTGAGTCGGGCCATGTAAAGAGTCAGAATAACAGAAGAGTATGTATGAATGTGAATGAAGCAAGGGGTGTGTGGCAAGACAGATTTGTATGGCGGTTCGTCCTCTCTGCCTGTGCCTACCACTGCAAGGGAACGGTGTGATGGTTAGTTTGTTAGTTAAATGGTCAAAATTAAATGGTATCGTCACATTGAAAAGCAATTGACACTTCAAACAATGATGCTGTTGGTTCAAATTTACTTACAAACGTTACAACGTTGGACACGAAGTTGGATCTATTTTACATTAATATTAAAAAATGGTTAAAACTTAAAACAAAAACTTCTTTCTTTGAAAATCAGTATCCAAATGACACTTTATTTAAGAGAATAAGAGTATGTCCACTAAAGCCAACAAAACCAAATAAAAGATGTCCGACTTTATAATATTGTGGTAACATAAATCAGCCTTCCTTTTTTTATATCGCCGACCTCAGAAGCGTTTATTAATCTGGTATATCGTAGGATGAAAACAGGAAAATTATTTGAATATATTTTATTATTATATCCCCGTTGGGAAAGATATTCAAAGTTAATTGTTTTTCAAACCCGATTCCCCGAAGTGGCCCCGAAAATGGGATTATCAATTTAGTGGGTTTTTTGTTTGTATAGATTTGCCTGATGAAGTGTGTGCCTAGCAATTATTGGGTTTTTTTTTGGTATCTCTTGTATGAACACGTTAGTAACTACCTTATGTTAAATACCAAAGGTGAAGTTGTTCGAAGTTCTAATAGTAGGTAGGTACTAATTATACAATGGAGAAATAAATAATCTATGCAACGACAAAGTCATTCGTTACCTAGTAATAATAATGTATTGGATTGCTTCCGAAAATCTACTTGTTGAATCTGCAAGAAAAATAACAATGTTGTCCTTCAAACAATATTTTTTTCTAAATAAAACAGATAAACTTTGTTTATAACCACTTTATTATTCAATATTATGTCTACCGGTTTCGGAAGTACCCTTCCATCATCAGGATAATATTAAAATATTAATATCAATTTTAGTATTGTCCTGATGATGGAAGGGTACTTCCGAAACCGGTAAATAGAATATTGAATACTAAAGTGGTTATAAACAAAGTTTATCTGTTTTATTTATAAATATGGCAAGCCACAAAGTAAATGCTTTTTACAAATATGTATTTTTTTTTTCTTTACGAATGAATTTTGTATCGACAGAAAAATTATTTTTCGAAAAGTAATTGTAGTTTGTTAATTTGATATTTGAAAAGACTTGCGTATATTTTGTTGCAGTAATCTAAACGCCAAAACAACGTACCAGTTTACAAGTAATTTGGTTGCCTCTGTTAGCAGGTGTCTTTGCACTGATTTCATTTATCTTAATTAAAAGAATCCTGTGCTCACAAACCTGTTTATTTGAGATTTATGGGGAAAATCAGCGTCCAAAATAACACCCAGAGGTTTGATAGATGCCTTTGGAATAATTTCACTTCCCGACACAGCTATCTTGGAGTTATCGAAAAGGCTGATTAAATTTCACGACGCCAGAGTTTATCGTCAAAAACGTTTTGCTGCTTCACATAAAAATAAATAAGTGTTGTCCATTGCTTCCATTGTTTCCACATAAAATATATTTACTTAAATACAGAAATATATATATGATTTAACATAATTATTTGCACAAGTAATGAATAAAATATTTTTTTTAGTTATTCTTGCTTGTAGACTAGCTTTTCCACAGCAGTACTTTTTTTATCAATCGCCACGTTTCCTCCTTTAAGCATAATGGTTAATTTTCGCCCTCCAAAAAGCGTAGTGCCTCCGCGAGTAGGTGGTACGAGAGGTGGCCGTGACTATGATTTGAGTGGGGTCAAACACCCGAAGCTCGAAGCCCGAAGCTCGAAGGTGCATCACAATCCAACACGGCCACGCCTCGGTATTCTCGGAACAACATAATATGGGATGCTTATCACATGTAAAGTCAGCCACTTCATGACATCAATATCAATCTTGATTTTTGAACGCGGGACGAGCGAGGTATCAACCATCAGCTCGTCATTTATATTCCTTTTAAACTTCCTAACGTCATGTTAACATTCCTGGAAGTACACAAGGTTTTTGCGGCAAATACCCTTAAGGGAGTTTTACAAAGATTTTCACAAATAATTTAGGTGCCTTAAAATAAAATAAAATTAACACCCCGTCAATTTTTTTCTACATAGTCAATAGTTAAGTCAGTTAGCTTAACAGCATGAGCGTTACGCTCATAATTTAATCTGAAACTGAAACGGGCCGAGAATCAGGGTGTAGTGTTTTGTAATTTAAGTAAATGTGTTTCAATTTCCTAAGGTATTATCAAAGTGTATTAAATACCTATTGACAAATATAACGATAAATAATTGTACAGCGCCATTAACGCCATCACGTTCCAGAGAGGTAGATACACCAAGTATCGCCCTGGGAAAGACCAACATTCAGAATAGAAACGTTGCTTGAAATGGCCTTACGCTTATTTGGTGACCAGATCTAAACAGCCAGGTACTTCCCAACCTTCCTCTTCCCATCTCCCTCCCCTTCCCACTATATTCAACCTCACAAGATATACCCCGATTAAGGATACCATAGTCTCACTGGTTGACTGATTGGGAGCAGTTAAGACTTTTGTGGGGTATTCACAAAAAAAATTGAGGCGGTTTTCAACGAAAACGGTGCTATAAAAATTACCAGAATATTATTATTTTAAAACACAGAGACCAAATGCATAGCAAATTATACAATGAAAATACAAAATAATATAGACATTCTCACCACCAGCTTGGAAGAAACTACCAGGCTGTTCAGACCCAGTCCTTAATAATACTAAACATAGTTAAATAAACGTCAAGTAATGTTTTTACAACGAATGGTGGTTCCCAGGGGCTATACAAGAGTGTCTTCCAAACAAGACTAACTTCTCTGAAAAAATAATTCATTTGAGGTGATATTCATTCAAAAATGAGCTTTACTAAAAGGCAGATATGTAGATTGTGGTGAAAAGATTGTTTAGGTTAGTAGAAATGAAATCGAGCTAAAGGTGAAGATAATAAACCAGTTTTTTTACGTTAACTCCACACAGAAGGCCTTGAGGGAAATTATTTCCCCCAGGGCCTATGTCTTCTTTGAGGATGCTGTGTGGAGGGTCGTTTTGAGGAAAGGAAGGAGTAAATTCGGGTTTCGAAGAGGCCCATGTTGAAGGAGGGAGGAAACACAGAGGCCGGGAAATCGTTCCACAGCCTAGCTGTTGAACATAAGAACGAGTCGTAAAAGCGAGCCGTTCTTCTTTATCGAATGTCAATCATGTATAAATGTTGGGCGCGCGTTTGGCAAGTTTCCCGATTATGCACAGGTGATGAAGGGATTAATGACGCAAGTTCCTCGGAGAATCTTCCAGCAACACCATTCACACCTGACGTCTGTGCTCCAAAGATTGCAATCCGTTTTTAAAGATAAGAGAATCTATCAAACGGAACGCACGTTTCTGCAAAGAGTCAAGGAGCTTTTCAGTTAACATAATATGTTTGTTTTATTTGAACATCGCAAGGTAACATTTACCTAAGATTCACAGTAATTTATTGGCCAGGTTATTTAAAAAAAAAAAACTTTTAAATTAGGTTTACGAGTGTTTCAAAGACGACGCCCAGTAATTATTGCTTGAAATTGTGATCTGTCACACTGTAACATGAAAAGTGAATTTTGTAATTATTTTATTATCTGTGGTCGTGGTTTTACGCTTTACGTGGAAAATCAATTCGAATTCAGCAGCAAGAACCGACGAGTTTCATGTCAGGTGGGCAACAGGTTTGGCGAGATATCAATCTGTCACGTACACTTCGTTTATTTCTCTATGTCGCGTGCCAGTGTGAAACGTTTGGAAATTCAAATGACCAATCCAATAATATTTTCACTATCGAAATCACACTTTAGTAATTCAATAATTGAAAAAAAATGGCGCTTTTCCTGATTTTCTGACAATTAATTGGACAAATCTAAGATCCATAGCTCATGATAGAAATTACATTACGGGCTGAAAGTTGTATTGTCTTTGAAATTTTAGATAGAAAACGCTGTCCAAATATCATGACATCAGAGTTCGCAGTTGAAAAGTTTTTCCACTTTATAATAATAATAATAAAATAATAATATTTGGATGATTTGTATGTCGCCGTTTTTGTGAAAAATCACCTCAAGGGCGCTGTACAGATCTTATTTTTTATTATTACATATTAATTCCTAGTTTAAATAAGAAAATATACAGGAACATACTTACCTGGCAGGTCCCATCAGATAGACACTTATTAACTTAAAATTATAATTATGATTTTTATTTTAAACACAAATATTTCCTACTTATGGTAAAAATCATATGGTTAAAGGTTTAACTTTGTCGAATTTCAAGTATTGGCATGGTATGGATAATTATAATAATTGGCTGATTTTAGTAGCGCCGTTTTCGGGTCAAAAAATAACCTGAAGGGCGCTTTACAACTTATTTTATGTAACCTACAGCTTATTTACTAACTAACTAACCATCATGCCCTTTTTTCTGAAGGGGTAGGCAGAGAGGACGGACCACCATATAACTCTGTCTTGGCACACACTCCTTGCTTCATTCACATTCAAACATCGTCTCATACATACTCTTCTGTTATTCTGACTCTTTACATGACCCGATTCAAGTATTTGAAACACTTCCCTACAGCTTATCACTAAGATTTATAGATACCTAGTGATTTAAAAACTAGACCTCAACAAATACTTATAACCATGGACTTACAGCTATGACTTAAAATTGTGTTTCAAGCATACGTCATATGGTATTTGACTATTATGTTTTTTTTTTTTGTTTTTTATTGGTCCCCGTTAAACTTTTCAGCTGATCACAATTTGATCAAAAGCTAAAACGAACCGACAGTTTGTGTTTAGCGAGAGCCTTCCAAACTGAAGCCTTATGAAGTCAATGAACATCTGCATTTTAAAGGGTAAAAGGGTTACATTCTTTGTAAGCAAAAAACTGATAAAATTATGCTTTAATATTATTTTCTCATGTAAACTTTGAGGGGTTTCGAATAGGTTCTAACATATTAGCTTATCATGATTGTAGATCATAAACTATTAGTTCAAATTAATATTTGTTTATAAAGAAAGTTATAAACATAACGTTGTCTTGAGGAGATTACAAATAAAATCAAATACTCTTTTAATATTTTTATAGGGATTACCGCAATAGAGTCCCAACTTCTCCCAACCGTCTAGAGCCAGTAATACTATGTCATCCCCAATTGAAGTATGCTGTGAGGCTTAAGCTAGTGGGAGTGAAAAGGGATGGGAATAGGCAAGTTGGGAAGTACAAGGCTTTTCAGATTTGGTCACCAAACACGGCTAAAGCCATTTCAAGCAACGTTTCGATTCGGAATGGTGGACTTTCACCAGGGCGATACTTGAGTACCTTCTTCTCTGGAACGTGCCGCAAAAAATGCTTTATACTATTTGATTTGAATTAAATATGTTATGACACATATTAATGAAATAAAAGTTGTTTGCGCATGCCGGGTACGAACCCGCAACCTTTGGATTCGCAGTCGAGCGTCTTATCACTCGACCATGAAGGCCGTCAAATATATTATATTCTTAGTTCTGAATCAAAAGGTTGAATATTCATGAAGCACTCGTAATATTATTGAATTACGTAGTTTATTATGTGTCAAGATATTTTTTTTTTCAGCTGGCGACGTCGTTCTTATCACGAGCTATATACCTTTGGTATATCCCTTGGAGTAAGAATATATGTAGAGGTACCTTTGCGAAACAGTGTAGTCAGGTCGGTTGACTTTATACTGACTCAATAGAAAGAGACAAAGATGTATTAAAATACATTTTTAATTAACATGTTTGAACACATCGAACAAAACAATATTAATACACCATTGAAATGATTTATAAAGTAAAAATATCACACAAACACAAATAACAGAAGGTTTGCCTAAATAATGATGGAAGTTTTTTGTTGATTTTATATATTTGTATCATTAAAAATGTGAAAATTCTAAAATTTAGTCAAAAATATTTAAAACTGTTGAAATACCTCTGAAAAGTAATGTTTTATAATCTTTCTTTGGTCTTTTTTGAACATTCACGCATGGCACATATCACAATGATGTTAGATTTATTTTTATAACTACTGCAGGTTTTTTAATCAACCAAAATATAGGAAATAACCTCGAAATCCGTTGACGTAAGTTATACGACTCGATGGTGTGAAGTTAGCGTGGACGGAGAATATTTTTAGATACTTGGAGAAGTGCGGAAATATTATGTGAAGACTTATTTAGTCTCTTTCTCTCTCGTGGTATATGACGTTAAAATCCGGAGAAAATGATTTATCGCAAATTTGTATTGTTTTGGTAAAAATATTTAACTCTCTCAATAAATATTCTTACTACAAGTTATATCCATTTCTTTCATAAAAAAAAACTAGAATATCTGCAACTTAAATGTGTGGTGTTGTCTTGACCCTGGTAGTTAGTGCAATATAACAGGTGTATGTGGTTGAAGTGCAGGGTAAAGTATCAAAGCCTCAGGATGCATATTTAGTTACACTGCATCACAAGATAGGTATTTGTTGCATCCTGTAATCATACCCGCTGCTCGAGTTGTACAAACAGGGACTTCATGCATCCAACGCCCTACAGGTAGGCTTTATATAATATTAACAAGCAACATGTTAACTCTATTCAATATTATATCCTTTTCTTTCCTTTAAAAAAAAATATTAAAATATTAATTCGAGCAAAAAAGTATTTACTTTCCATCTAGATTTTACCACCTTATCTTTTAGTAAATTGTGTGTGCAAAAGGACGAAGGGAATAAGTTAAAAAACGCAGGTTTTCAGGAGAGTAGAAATATTTTTAGGAATTTTGTTTTTTTTAATGAAATCATAATGTACCCACATTATTTGATTTTCTGACTCATCTCATTTTTTCTTACTAGATATGTATCTTAAGAACAATTCTGCATACTTAACTCAAAACATGATTTTAAAAAAAAACGTAGAAATAAATAACTTTGTGGTTTGACATATTTTAGGAAGTAAATTTTTTTTTTGTAAAAGACCACGAATATTTTTCTTATGACCAACCCGTTTCGCTCAGCCTAAGCATCATCAGGTTCAATTTCGTACCCTGATGATGCTTAGGCTAAGCGAAACCGGTCGGTCATAAAAATAAAAACTAATATTTGTGGTCTGATACAAAGTTATTTTTTAGTATCTTTTCATATATATTTTTTACTGAATTGTTTTTAATCTGTCGAATACACGCGTACTGTTATACCCATATCTGAAAATTTTTCATGATTTATGATGGCGATCATGATTTTAGTTTAATTTGCATGCATACTATATATTATTTTCTCGTTGTTATTTTTAGTGTAAAGCTCACTTTAGGTGAACTATTACAAAACTGCGCTACATAAATTCAAAATTATTATTTATTATGAGCATTATAATAAATTATAAATAACTAATTACTCATTAGTACACATATATATTTTTATTATTTGGATAGAGTAGAGGTTCCGAGTTCAAGTCTTGGGGGCGACCGTTGTATATTTTCTGATTCATATTTACGTTGAAAATTATTGATATTATTTCTGTTGTTAAAATAAGAATATTAAAAGTTTTCAAGCACTATGAAATTGATAAAAAATGGCGGTGAGTGAGTTTGTTGATGTAGTTCTGCTGGTAGAACGGTATTTCGAATAGAGAAAAGGTATGGAGTTGAAGTCTCGGACATAATCCAATATTTTTACTTTCTGTGTATTTTTCTATTTGTATATTATTTAAATATTTTTAATGGGAAAGAACTTTCAATAATTATTGTCGTAATGTTTTTTTTTAAATTATCATAATTTCCTGGGAATGTAATAATTCAGAAGCAAGTAATTAACCAACATTGCAGTTTCCCCGCAGGAGTAGGCAGAGATGATGGAACGCCATACAACTCTGTCTTGGCACAGACTCCTTGCTTCATTCACATTCATACATCGTCTCATAAATACTCTTCTGTTATTCTGACTCTTCGAATGGCCCGAAGTATTTGATCCACTTGATCGCGCTATGTCTTCCTCGGGCGTCCCTGACATCTTCTTGCACTCACTTCCGCATCAAGTATTCTTTTAACACTCGTGTATTTTTTCATTCGCTCTACATGCCCAAACCATCTAAGTGCCCCTTTCTTGATCCTATTCATTACGCTTAGATCGGCCTTGCATTCTTTCCGGATATCCACATTTTTAGCACCGCGAAATCATGTAGGTACGTCTTGTAGGTTTAATATAATGCACCGTTTGATTAATTACAATGTATCCCCTTTTTCTAGAACTTTGGAGTATTCAGAACTATTAGTCCGAAATGTACCAGCACTTAGGTAGGTATGTAAATAAGATAGTACTTGTAATATTTCTATTCTTTGTAGGTACATAGTCGATTGATGCGGCACGCGACGCCAACGTTATAATTTAATTCACATTGTTAAGTCCTATTTTTATTTCAGATAATCGCTTTGTTAACTTTGCTAAATTAGCATCGACACAATATGCAATTTATACCCGCCGTGAATATGTTTATTATTTGCTTTGTTATTTGAGGATTATACAATGTCTGTTGGTACCGAAAGATTGTCAAGAGAGAACCACGCCTTGCTAGTCAGATATCTCTGAGGGCGGATCTCCGGAAAGTTGTAAAAGTATTGTTAAACGCATAGACATAAAATACAAGACATGTCATATTCATACAAATCTTACGAAAAATGTAGCACCACTAATGTTGCACCACTAAATGTTTCACCCGCGTATGAAAAGGAAAGCCATTCAAATAATATGTGTGTGCGGAAGAGATAGCCATATGAAGCGTGTTTCGAAGGTATGTCTCGTTGACTTAGGTTAGTGCAACCAAGCGCGTTGTCTCAGTAACATTATTTAATTTATCTAAGGTTACACGGGAAAATGTTTCTCGGATGAATCCGATACAAAAACAAATATTGAAGGGAGTTACAATATCTAGGCTTATAATAAAATTACCTTAATAGATACGATGTACTTATTTCAAAATGGAAATATCTTTGAAGTGGTGTGATTTCGAGATGCAATAATCAAAAACATTTAAATATAAGTTCTCCCTCACACAAGGTCGGTCCTGTTCAGACGCACTTGGAGCAGATCGCTAAAGGCGGCGGGTCGGCAGCTTTGGGGTCGGAATATAAATACCGTTTTCGCAGGTTCTTAGAACCAAATAAAATGAGCCTTTGGAATCCTCTTAAAAATGTTAAAATATTTTGAATGGGAAAATCCTCCAAAAGTAAAATTTGATAAAAAAGAATAGCGCTTTGCAGTCAAAATGCAAGACCTGGGGTCAGATACAAAATGCTGTTTATTCAGGCTCTATGGGACCAAATGAAATGAAATCAAACTTTGGAATAAAGTTAATTGATTGAAAAACTAACGAAGTTTTGATGAAAAAAATCTTTCAAAAATAATTTTTTTTGAAACAATATATCACTTTGCGGGCAAAATGCGAGCTTTAGGATCGAATAAAAAAAGCCGTTTATTCATGAACTATGGGAGCGAATGAAATGAAAGTTTGGAATTATGTTAAAAATGACGAAATTAAGGTGATTAAATAAAATAAAAACTTTCAATAGTAAAATTTGTAAAAAATGATATATCATTGGCTTGGGGACGAAATATGTCGTTTTGAAGGTTTCTTCGGGAACCAATAAAATGAACCGATGGAATTCTGTTAAGAATGATAAACTTAAGACGATTCGTTGGGAAAATTTTTATGAAGTAAAAATTGTTGAAATAAATATGTCATTTGTTGTAAAAATGCAAGCCTTGGGGTAAGATATAAGATGCCAGGATTTATAGGACCGAATAAAATAAAACATTGGATCAATGTTAAAAATGACGAGTTGAAGACGATTTAATGAAAAAAACTCCCAATAGAAAGATTTGAGAAAAAAGTAAATCACTTGCGGTAAAAATGCAAGCCTTGGGGTCGGATATAAAATGCCGTTTAATCAGTCTTTATGGGAGCGAATGAAATAAAACTTTGGATTTACGTTAAATATGACGAGGTAAAGACGATTAAATGAAAAAAAACTCCCAAAAGAAAGAATTGAAAAAAAGTATATCACTTTGTGGTCAAAATGCAAGCCTTAGGGTCGGATATAAAATGTTCAATAATCAGGCTCTATGGCACTGAATGAATTGAAACATTGGATATATGTTAAAAATGACGATCTAAAAGACGATTAAAAAGAAAAAAACTCCCAAATGAATGATTTGAGAAAAAAGTATATCACCTTGCGGTGAAAATGCAAGCCTTGGGGTCGGATATAAAATACCGTTTATTCAGTCTTTATGGAAGCGAATGAAATAAAACTTTGGATTTACGTTAAATATGACGAGGTAAAGACGATTAAATGAAAAAAAAACTTCCAAAAGAAAGAATTGAAAAAAAGTATATCACTTTGTGGTCAAAATGCAAGCCTTAGGGTCGGATATAAAATGTTCAATAATCAGGCTCTATGGCACTGAATGAATTGAAACATTGGATATATGTTAAAAATGACGATCTAAAAAGACGATTAAAAGAAAAAAACTCCCAAATGAATGATTTGAGAAAAAAGTATATCACCTTGCGGTGAAAATGCAAGCCTTGGGGTCGGATATAAAATACCGTTTATTCAGTCTTTATGGAAGCGAATGAAATAAAACTTTGGAAATTCGTTAAATATGACGAGGTAAAGACGATTAAATGAAAAAAACTCCCAAAAGAAAGATTTGTGAAAAAAGTATATCACCTTGCGGTGAAAATGCAAGCCTTGGGGTAAGATATGAGATGCTGTATATTTAGAATCTATGGGACCGAATAAAATAAAACATTGGATATATGTTAAAAATGACGATCTAAAGACGATTAAAAGAAAAAAACTCCCAAATGAATGATTTGAGAAAAAAGTATATCACCTTGCGGTGAAAATGCAAGCCTTGAAGTCGGATATAAAATACCGTTTATTCAGTCTTTATGGAAGCGAATGAAATAAAACTTTGGAATCTACGTTAAATATGACGAGGTTAAGACGATTAAATGAAAAAAACTCACAAAAGAAAGATTTGAGAAAAAAGTATATCACCTTGCGGTGAAAATGCAAGCCTTGGGGTCGGATATAAAATACCGTTTATTCAGTCTTTATGGAAGCGAATGAAATAAAACTTTGGAATCTACGTTAAATATGACGAGATTAAGACGATTAAATGAAAAAAACTCACAAAAGAAAGATTTGAGAAAAAAGTATATCACCTTGCGGTGAAAATGCAAGCCTTGGGGTCGGATATAAAATACCGTTTATTCAGTCTTTATGGAAGCGAATGAAATAAAACTTTGAACATACGTTAAATATGACGAGGTAAAGACGATTAAATGAAAAAAAAAACTCCCAAAAGAAAGTTTTGAGAAAAAAGTATATCACCTTGCGGTAAAAATGCAAGCCTTGGGGTCGGATATAAAATACCATTTATTCAGTCTTTATGGAAGCGAATGAAATAAAACTTTGGATATACGTTTAATATAACGAGGTAAAAACGATTAAATGAAAAAAAACTCTCAAAAGAAAGATTTGAGAAAAAAGTATATCACCTTGCGGTGAAAATGCAAGCCTTGGGGTCGGATTTAAAATACCGTTTCTTCAGTCTTTATGGAAGCGAATGAAGTTAAAATTTGAATATATGTTAAATATGACGAGTAAAAGACGATTAAATGAACAAAACTCCCAAAAGAAAGAATTGATAAAAGAGTATGTCACTTTGTGGTCAAAATGCAAGCCTTAGGGTCGGATATAAAATGTTTTATTTATTAGGCTCTATGGCACTGAATGAATTGAAACATTGGATATATGTTAATAATGACGAGTTTAAGACGGTTAAAAGAAAAAAATTACTAAAAGAAAGAATTGTGAAAAAAGCGGTCAAAATGCAAGCCTTGGGGTTAGATATAAAATGCCGTTTATTCAGTCTTTATGGGAGCGAATGAAATAAAACTTTGGATATATGTTTAATATGGATGTCCTCAAACAAACTAAATTTAAATCCTTCAAATACCGAGTTTCTCTGGGCAGCCACGAATAGACGCCAACATTTAATTGACTATTCACCAATTTCAATTTCCGGCAGCGACTTAATTGCAAAAACAACTGTGAAACTTTGGGCTAAAAATGACGATCTAAAGACGATTAAAAGAAAAAAACTCCCAAATGAATGATTTGAGAAAAAAGTATATCACCTTGCGGTGAAAATGCAAGCCTTGGGGTCGGATATAAAATACCGTTTATTCAGTCTTTATGGAAGCGAATGAAATAAAACTTTGGACATACGTTAAATATGACGAGGTTAAGACGAAAAAAATGTTTGAGAAAAAAGTATATCACTTTGCGATCAAAATGCAAGCCTTGAGAAAGGATTTAAAATTTAAAATAAAAGAAGATTATAGGAAAAAAACTCCCGAAAGAAAGATTTGAGAAAGAAGTATATCACTGTGTGGTCAAAATGCAAGCCTTGGGGTTGGATATAAAATGCCGTTTATTCAGTCTATATGGGAGCGATTGAAAAAAAACTTTGAACATACGTTAAATATGTCGAGGTTAAGACGATTAAATGAAAAAAACTACCAAAAGAAAGATTTGAGAAAAAAGCACATCACTTTGCGGTCAAAATGCAAGCCTTGGGGTCGGATTTTAAATGCCGTTTATTCAGTCTTTATGGTAGCGAATGAAAGAAAATTTTGGATATACGTTAAATATGACAAGTAAAAGAAGATTAAATGAAAAAAACTTTTAAAAGAAAGATTTGTGAAAAAAGTATCCCACTTTGTGGTCAAAATGCAAGCCTTGGGGTCGGATTTAAAATGCCGTTTATTCAGTCTTTATGGGAGGGAATGAAATAACACTTAGGAATAAAGTTATGATACAATGAAGAAGTTTGAATGAAAAAATCTTTCAAAAGTAATATTTATTGAGATATATATCACTCTGCGGTCATAATGCAAGCCTTGGGGTCGGATATAAAATGCCGTTTATTCAGGCTCTATGGAACCGAATGAAATGAAACATTGGGCATATGTTAGAAATGATGAGTTGAAGACGATTAAACGAAAAAAACTCCAAAAAGAAAGAATCGAGAAAAAATATTTCACTTTGCGATCAAAATGCAAGCCTTGGGGTCGGATAGATAATGCCGTTTATTCAGGCTTTAAGGCAGCGAATGAAATGAAACTTTGGAATTACATTAAAATTAATAAATTGAAGAAGTTTGAATAAAAAAATATATCACATTGCGGTCAAAATGCAAACCTTGGCGGCGGATATAAAATGCCGTTTATTCAGGCTTTATGGAAGCAAATTAAATAAAACTTTGGAATAAAGCTAAGATTGAAAAACTGAAGATTTTTGAATGAAAAAATCGTTCAAAAGTTAAATTTATTGAAAAAATATATCACTTTGCGGTCAAAATGCAAGCTTTGGGGTCGGATATAAAATGTTGTATAATCAGGCTCTATGGGACCGAAGGAAATGAAACATTGGATTTATTTTAAACAATATAGGTTAAAAGACGATTAAATGAAAAAAACTCCTTTTAGAAAGATTCTAGAAAAAGGTATATCCCTTTGCGGCCAATATGCAAGCTTTGATACTCGGATACCCCCTACATTTTAAGTCACTTTTCATAAGTTAAAGCTGTAAATACATAGTTATAAGTTATAATTTATACACCAGTATTAATTAGTCTTAGTGTAATCACTAAGACTATTTACTAGTGGTAATCGCTAAGACTAACACTAATGGTTGTAGGTTATCTTAAGTTGTATAGCGCCCTTGTGGTGATATTTCTTTCACGAAAACGGCACTATAGAAATCGACCCCTTATTGTTGTTAGTACATTCTTTTAAAAAAAAAATGACAGCAATTTTCGCTATTTTTGCGGTTTACGCTTTGAACATGTTTTCTCACCCCTGAAACATAAAATACAAATACATATTAAGGCACGTACAAGAACTTGTAACATCGCATCACCCATATTACAAGTTACAAGTTATAAGATCATATAACGTACTCCACAAAGATGCTGAGTGTGGAGTGGAGACGAGAGGCGGGAGAATCTATGTCCAAAACGACAGTTGCAAATTAACATAAATATATTACGTACGTACTACAATAGGCTTTGGGAAGTCATGGAACTTTATAGGTAAGGCTGAGTTGCAGGGTATTGCTAGGATCATGATTTATGATGAATGATGTTTTTAGTTGCCAATGTGAATGCTTAATTATCATAATGTATAGTCGTATTTGGCAGAATCGTGTTAAGTGTGATTTATTGCACTGAATATGAATTATGTTCTGAAATATGAAATCGAAGTACTTTAATAGGATTAATTAATAAGACATTACAGTAATTAGTATGTGTTTTAAAATGCTGATGATTTTCTTATCTAATGGTTTCTTCTAATAATTTAACTATAATAATTTGGTAGCCGATTGAAATATCATTGATCATTGCAATCATACTCGTCATCCGTTATCCGTAAGAAATCACGGGGTGTAACTTTACTTGATAAGAAAAAAACTTTTGTTCCTATTTCAAATATAGAATATTTTTTGCTGAAATAACTAAAGTAAGGTAATTTATTGGGTAGGTAGCGAATAAAAAAGATTCTGTTTTTTTTTAATGTCAATTTTCTGAACACATTCGTCAGTTCCAATTTTGAAAAGTTCACACTTGTACCTACTGGACTGCCGGAGCACAAATGTATCAATGCAAAAAAATACTACTTCATTCGTTAGCTCTAGATAATTATATAGATCTGTATTAGTAGTTAGAACCCGGCTTCACCCGAGTCTCAACACTGTTTTTCCAAAACACATTCTTTATAGAAGAATCGACAAAAATGAAACAAACAAAATGGTATACTGTCGTATGTTTTTGTCAGTTAGATAGATATCAAAACTCTCATACAAAAGAGCTGTGTGCCAGAGCTCAAAGTTAGAGATTTTTTTTCTATTTTACACTATTAGCTTTCTGCTATGCCTATATTCGTAGGATAAAAAAAAGTTAAGGTGATTATTAATTCTTCTTCTTATTTTTTCTAATACTATTCCCTTTAAAATACTTTATCATTGATAGCACGAATAATAAGCATCACATGTATTTTGTAAATTTATATATGTTAGTTGTAAGTCACTAGTTATAACCTAAGGTTGGAAGTTACTAATTATGGATCTTAGCTGTAAATCACTTGTAGTAAATCTTAGTAGAAGGTTGAAAGGCACTAATTATAAGGTCCAGATTGTAAGTCACTAGTCGATGGGCAATAATCACAAGTCTTAGTTTTAATTCCGTAGGTATAAGTTATAATATTTAAAAGCCACTTATTCTTAGTGATACTTGTAGGTTATAAAGCACCATTGAGACGATTTTTTTTTACGAAAGCTGCACTAAATCAGGCAATTATCATTATTATTTTGTAGCAGCTATTCCATATTTCGAGGTTTTAGCAACCCTGCTTAGCAATGCATATGTCATGCAAACACGGTGCGATTGGGAAATATGTTTTCTCTTAGATTACAGCCTCTTCTGAGATCTGTCGACTATTGTATGCAAATCCGCCGAAAGAGGGCGAACACCCATTGCGAGCCGCTTCCTAGTCACCGAGATTTTTCGAAATCGATATGAATACTGATTATTGTGAAACCAACTTAAGTTGCTGTCAGATGTATTTGTTACAAAACAGTTATGATGTATGAAACTATCCTTATAACGTTTCTTGGAACTCTTAGTATTGCCTGGCGAAAGACCAACATTTAGAAACGAAACATTGCCTGAAATGGATTTAGTCTTGTTTAGTGAAAAGGTATGAATTGTCAGGTACTTTCCAACCACCCTTTTTCCTTCCTCACCCCACTTCCGAGAGCCTAACAACATTCCTCGAATCGGGGATGCCATAGTCCCACTGGGTCCTAACAGTAGGGACTGTTGCGATTACGCATGTAAAAAATAAATACATGGTTCCTGTAATATATCTTAAGTAAGTAGAAGATTAAGTTCACATAATGATGCGGTACCTTTGCTTCTTCTAGGGGTTGGTGACACGTGTTTTGAACATCTGAAAGGGTGAAAATAGCCAATTTATGCTAATGCCAGTTTTCTTGGGGTTTTAAAGTAGATAGCTAACTAAATATATCGCCATTTCTCCGTAGGGGTAGACAGAGATGATAGAACGCCACACAACTCCTGGCACATACTTCATTGTGATCTAAAGTCACACATCGTTTTATATGACATGCTTACTTTACTACTATTTCGACTGTGCAACGACTCTAGTATTTGTTTGACAGGATCGTGCCATGTTATTCTAACACCAAATTTTCCCGCGACACTAAATACAAATAATTTCTTTTGTTAGTACGCACGTACGTATGTACACACGTGTGAACTTTTCAAAATTAGAAATGACAGATATGTTATTGTTCAGAAAATTATCACTTATTTTTTTTTTAATTACCTACCTATAATGTAATATTTAGTAGACATTATTCTACATTTTAAATGGGTGAATTAGATCAACTAACATTAATGATATCTTAGCAAGCCAAGTTACGTTCATCTAAGGTTACGTCCCGTGATTTTTCACAGGTAGCCGCTAGTTAGCTATATATAATTTCCTACTTGAGCACGTACGTAAACATACGAGTGTGAATTGTCCAAATTTTAAAAATAATCTTTCCAAATCCTTGCCTACCTATAATAGACATTAAAGGTAGGCAAGGATTTGGTGTTCTTAATGGGTGGATTATCAAAATTTTTTCTTTGAAAATCAAGTCACATTTCATGATTTTTCACGGGTAACAAACTGGTCTGTACATAATTAATATGTAAATATCTATAATTTCGTATTAAAATCCATGTAGATTTTTTTAAGCATTTGTGTATTTTGTTTATTTTTAGTTATTTCTTTTTTTAATTCTAGTTAGAGAGAAGTTTTTTTTTTTTTGATAATTTAAGCCATAGTTATTAGTTGTGTTCTAGCATTGTTAAGCGCCTTTTTGGTGATATTTCATAAAAGTTAAGCTTTTTTTTCCTCACTTTTTTCACGGTCAATTTTCCCTTCATTTTCCAATCATCAAAGCGTCCTTTCCTTAATTTTATAATCACAATTTAAAAGTACCTTGTAAATTTTCATTACTGGTACATTATCCTTTTCATTTGCCAATTGGTAAAAACTCAATAAAATATTCTCTGGTATGGAATCTAATATTTTAAATATGGAAGAAATTTCTTTTAAAAAAATGATTAAAATAAAATAAGATCAAAAACATTTATTAAGAATCTTAAAACAATAAATACGTACACTACAACATACAGTGCACCATTTCCCAAGTTTTGAGATTGCAAGTAGTTAATTGCCAAAGTCAAATTTGAAGATGACCGTTGCCAAAGTGTTATAACTAAATACTTATAACTCTCGCGAGTCACTACCATCGGGGCCCCAAATACAAGATGCTGTATTCTGTAGCCCGAGGCGCTCCGGCTGGAGAGGAAGTGCTCATGATAATATTATTATTTAATACACCTTCAATAAGATATCAGCAATCGGTCGATGAAGTGTGCACACGGATCGTGACTTCATGCTGTGGGGGGAACTATGTGATACACTGCGAGATAAGTCGATGCTCCTTAAAAAAATGAAACATGAGCAATTAATTTGGTAATGTAGTCATTTATTGAGCTTTTCAATCGCAGAGCAAAAATATACAGGAGAGATAGCTTTGCGAAACAGTGTAGTCAAGTTTGTTGATTTTTAACTGACTCAGGTGTGGTTAGGGTTTTCATTACATCCATTCATAGCACATGTCAACACAATGTTTTGTTTATTTGTAAAACCACTTTTTCACAGTATTGTTATTAACAAAAATATAGGATATAACCTAAAAAAACGTTGAGCTATTTCACATAATAAAACGTAGTGGGCGGAGTCACCGGAGACACGAGAGACGGAAAACATGAATAAAATTAACCGGAAAATCTATACAAATTTACGATAAACCACTCTCTCCGGGTTTTTACGTCGTAAACCGCGTAATAAAAAGAGATAAGACAAGTTGTCACATAATATCGCACGACTTTTAGGAATGTAAGCATGTTTGCCGTCTCCAGCAACTCCACCCACTACGTTTTGTTATGCGACATAACTCAACGGTTTTGAGGTATATCCTATATTTTAGTTGATAACAATATAACACACCGCTTCAAAGTATTGTTAGAATGTTCTTCGTGTCCCGCGTCTCCGTTGACTCCGCCCACACGATTTGATTTAATAATAATATTTGGATAATTTGTATAGCGCCGTTTTTGTGAAAAATCACCTCAAGGGCGCTGTACAAATCTTAATTTCTACTTAATATTAATTCTTAGTTTATATAAATATACAGCATCATACTTACCTGGCAGGTCACTTCTGGCAGGACACAATCACCATATCATAATAACTTAAAATTTAGAATAACTTAAATTTTTATTTATTTTTTTATTTTGTTTCTTTTTTTTATATTTCTTTATTATTATTTTTCATTTTTAGGGCATGAGGGCAAATTTAAAATAAAGTATATCGGAGGTATTTTTAATTTTTCGTAGTGAAGAACAGATAATGGTGATAATCTTCTAATGAATTTAAGGAATGAGAGTCTGAATTGGGCTTGTTACATCTTGATTATGGATATGATTTTCTGAAAAAATGAGTTTTGAGTTTGGCTCTGAACTCTGTTGAGTCTTTTATTACTCTCAGATCATGTGGTAGTCCATTCCAGGCTTTAGGACCTGACACTCCGAAGGCGCGCTCTCCGAACTTAGTGTCTGGTATGCGCTTTGGTTCTTTCAACCTTCCGATGGCCGATGACATTGCCGATCTAAGAGTTGACTGTCGCGAATTGGAATCTTCAGGAATACACAATTCCGATAAATAAGCCGGAGCCATTCCGTTAATTGATTTGAAAACCATCCAGCAAAGCTTAAACTGGATTCTTTCGGGACATTTAAGCCAGTGAAGATTTTTGAGGTGCTCTGAGATATGGGAATATTTTGATCCGCCGGTGATAAGTCTTGCCGACATAAATTTAGATTTGCGACATAAATTGACATAACTCATAGGTTTTTAATGTTATATGCTATATTTTGTTTATAACAATTCTGTAAAAAAGTGGCTGTACGAATAAACAAAAATATTATGTCGACATGCGCTATGAATGGATGTAAAAATACCCTAGACCTAGTCTTAGCCACGCCCAGGTCTAGCCGAGTCCGGCAAAACTCATTGAAACTGACTACAACAGCTCCCTCTTGTACATTATTGCTCTGAGGTTGGTACTTACTACTGTTACCTAACCAGATCATGATAATTATGCTGTTCTTCTAGATCAGATTATCTAAGATGATCATTTTTTTTCTATTGCTACCTAAAAGGATCACAATATATTTTTTTAACTATTACCTAACAAGATCACACTTATTATTTTATGTTCACATTCTTACCGTAAAACGATTTCTTTAGTTTCCAACCCTACTTTCTTTCTCAACCCTACGCCCCCTTCTATCCAACAACAAAAATCTTTTTCGAAAAGTATTTTTTTTCACCCGTCTTTCGGGTAAAGTCATTTGCGATTTAGTTGCCGTTGAACAGCTTGCTGATAAGCACATCGATTCTGTGGCTGACGGTACGATAAATTTATAATTTATTTTAACGAATATTAAGTGTTATCTTCATTTTTTAACATTTCGACTTTATCTACTTGTAAAAAAAGGGTTAATGTATTTTTCTGTAATTTAATAAAACATTTACAGTACAACTCGAAAATAAGTAAATTAATTTGTTTTTTTATGTCTCGACATAATTTTTAGGAATATCCCTTACTGATTTATTTCTAATGTAATGTGTCCTAATAAGATAACGTGGTCTTAATAATGGTGATTTTATTGTTTTTTTTTTCGGTAACAAAGGATTATTATTTTTCTGGACAGTGCATAAAGCTTGATTCTCATGTGTTGGTCTTAATAATGTGGATTTCCAATGAAGTTTAAAGTAGGTTTATTAAAATTCGAAGGATATGAAACATATTTGGGTTTTTTCCTGTGAAGTATTTTTTTTTAAACCTGAAATTATCGGTCACAGCTATGTTTGCTCATAATTAATTACTGTTTAGTTGATTAAGTTTCAATGCAATCGCTTCATTTGCATAGCGTTGGGTTGCATTCCCACTCAGAATCACACAAATGCCAGTCAGAACATAATTTTTGTATTTCCCCGAAAACAAATAAAAAAAACAAACTTACTCTATAAATACAGCCAATTAGATAGACTGTACCTGCTCCCAGTTGAGGTAATAATAAATATTATGGACTGGCGAGTCAAGTGATAGCTTCCGGGTGGCGATTGCCGCTAACACCGTCACAAGGCAGTCAAGGCCAATATCTGGCTGCACCACGCAAAACATTAAGAACATGGCAAGCATTTCAATGCCATTTCATCAAAAATACAATATCAACAACGAGAGATGAAATTTCGTCAACATAATAAAGTTATCCTTTTATATTTTGACGAACATCCTATTTTCTGGATAGGTGTTCCGCGTCAAAAGGAAGTGTGTTTATTATAAAGCTGTGATTTTTTTTGTCTATGCAATAGACGTGTCACTTTTTGCTAGGTGGTGTGATGCTTTATCATTTTGTTTACTTGGTGTAAATGGAATCTTTTCACCTAGCACGGTGAGATATAAAAGAATTCAACATGAAAGCAAAAAATTAAAATATTATTTTCATCATAAAATTCAGTAAAATCAATTGATCCGAAAATTATATTTAAATACAAAACAGTTAGCGAATTAAAAATTCAAGACATGGAAAATTATTATTTCATAGTCTTCCGTAAATAGGTTTTTTCCAGTAGGAAGTCGACTCGTAAAGTCCTTGAGACCGGTAGACAAATCGAGTGGTTAAAAAGAATCCATTTTCACTTCCTGATTTAATTAATATTGAAGAAATTTCATCAAATCATATAAACTGCATTGTCATGCGGAAGATTTTCATTTTTTTAAATGTTTTGCTTATATATATATGTCATGCCATTTAATAACTTTGATGGTACCAGTAAAATAAATCGTTATAAGTAGGACTCGGATTCGCATTGCAAAACCAAGGGCTCACGTTCAGATAAAAAATAATTAAATATAAAAAATATTGTATTGAAAACACTTATTTAAGATGAGTATAAATCTGTTAGCGAAAGGAAGAGCGAAATAAGTAAAAAAAAAAAAAAAACAGGTTTTCAGGAGAGGCAATTTTTTTAGTAATTTTGTTTATGTATATCATCATATCATTTGTCCTTTTTTAAAAAATAATACCAGCACATTATTCAGGAGAGGCAATTTTTTTTAGTAATTTTGTTTATGTATATCATTTGTCTTTTTCAAAAAAATAATACTAGCACGTTTTTTCATTTTCTGACTCATCACATTTTTCCTTGCTAATATAATAATATTTGGATAATTTGTGTAGCGCCGTTTTTGTGAAAAATCACCTCAAGGGCGCTGTACAAATTTTAATTTCTACTTAATATTAATTCTTAGTTTATATAAATATACAGCAATATACTTACCTGGTAGGTCACTTCTGGCAGGACACAATCACCATATCATAATAACTTTAAACTTAGCTGATTCTTAAATATATTTTTATTTTTTATTTATGTTTTAATATGTATCTAAGAAACAATTCTGCATACTCAAAACATGTTGTTTTCTTCTTTGCGCACACAGATAATATTATATATATAAATATATTATTTCCTAAGAAAATGTGAGTTTTGATTTATAAAAATGTTAAGTTAAAAGGTCCATATACTGTAAATCTTAAGGTTTATAAATTATATTTATTAATTGTAAAAAAAACTCGAAGAGATTTAGGTTAGGTTGTTTTAAGCTTTCCTCAATTTGATGTCCATAAAGGCGTTGATAAGCGCCATTTTGAATTTTTGACATTTGAACGGGCCCAGTGAAACGCCGATTCTCCGTGCATTTCACCTTTTGAACAAATCGTAATCAGCTGACAAGCGTAACGGTCATGTTGTTAGCCCCAACAGGTTGGTTCTGCAGATTTGCAAGGATGAAAAATCTATGGTATCTCTGCCAGAGATAATTATTGTCAAGAAGATATTAGAATTGAAATTAATATCGCGGATCAACAAAAAGTAGGTACCTAACTTCGTAAGCAGATGAAATTACTTTATTTATTTTATGTAGTTAATCTTCCCAATAATTAATTAAAGTCCACTAGATTTACTATACTGCATGTTATTTTTTTTGGTATCCACACTTTGCTTCATTCACATTCCTACATAGTATAATGTATTATTTGTTATGCCGATACTCTTGCGATGACTCGGCCCAAGTACTTGATTCACTTCACTGTACCCTTGGAGTAAGAATACGTATGAAGAGAGAGCTAAATATTTTAACCCAAACTATACAAATTTACGATAAATCACTTTCTCAGGGTTTTTACGTCGTCAACCGCGAGAGAGAAAGAGATAAGATAAGTTGTCACATAATATCGCACTACTTTTAGGCATGTTTGCAGTCTACCGCATCTCCGGTGACTCCACCCATATACAATATATAATACATTCTTGTTTTGAGGTCCCACGAATTCTTCAACAAGAAGCCAGTCTAATTATCGTAATTTTTCAATAAAATATTCAGATGGCCAGCAGACTGGTCAAAAGGTTATTTGACCGCGATCTCTCGCATTCGAACGACCGCCAAAGCCAGAGATTAAAGCGGAGGCGCGAGTTGCTTTGGTGTTTTGTTTTCGTACCCGGAAGCGACCCGGGACCGCTCAGTCATTAAGACGGACCATCAGCGCTGAACCAAAACTCTGCCGGCAACGCAGCCTCCCAAACCGGTAGTGATGATGCCGAAAAATAGAGGAACAAAAACGAGTTTCTTCCTCGACGCTTAAATTATTCTATGTACACATAATATATATAAGCCGCTTAACCCTCTTGATGCCGACCTTTTACGGTGTATATGGTGTATGCGAGAAACGCCACTTTCAATGTTTTTTTATAATGAATACCGCACAAGAGTTCCGACTGCTTCCAACCGTCTGGAGTCAGTAAGACTTCCCCAATCAGGGTATATTGTGAGGTTGAAGGTAGTGGGGAGGGGTCAGAGATGAGTAAGAGGAAGAAGAAGGTTAGGAAGTACCTGACTATTCAGATATGGTCGCCAAATACGGTTAAAGCCATTCCATGCAGCGTTTCAATTCTGAATGTTGGTCTTTCACCAGGCGGTACTTGAATATCTATCACTTTGGAACGTGCCGCAAATATCATATATTATTTTACATCAATTAAATGTGTTAATGTGCCATTGTTTATAAATGTATTTATTTTATTATATACGCCCTTATAGGCTTCTAAATAATTGCTTAATAGATAATAATATATATAGAGACCTGCCAGGTAAATATGTTACTATATATTTTCTTATTTAAACTAGGAATTAATATGTAATAATAGAAAATAAGATCTGTACTCGTGCAGCGCCCTTGAGGTGATTTTTCACAAAAACGGCGCTAGGCAAATCTTCCACAAATTATTATTATTATTAATAAAAATAGTGATACAGAAGTAACACGGAATAAGTTACTAGACATATTGCTAGCTTAGTGTTAAAAAAATGCTGCACTATTTTTTAACATGCTGGGCACTGGAGAAGTTACCCAAAGTGTGTTGTGGGCGTGCCAGTTCAGTTTAATCAGTTTTTATTTTATTAAAGATGATAATAACAAATTCACCGATAATCTAATGGATACTTACTTACTAAAGAACAGGTAATTTTAAGCAATCAATCATAAAGCATAAATTCAGAATTCACATTGATCAGTATCCACTTTTATATCATTTTTATTATTCGACCGGTCGGTAGCTGAGTGGGGAACGCGTCGGATTCCCACCCGGGCGTCGTGCGTTCAATTCCTCTGCTGGCTAAGTCCTCCATCATTGCACAAGCAACATCTTCCGCTTTTATGATGGCAGTAGGAGTTTTTCCAATATTGTCAGGTTACTCTTAACCCGGGAGTGTTTGTCTTGCTTTTTAAAAGAAAAAAAATATATATATAAACAATTATTTTTTAATTATTAAATTAAATGTACCAAGTCCCGTGTTGAAAAGTTGTTGACACCTGCAATGGTTATGATGAAAATTATATACAGCATATTTAGAAAATATTTTCGTTGTTTTCAACGCTCAAACAACGATCGTTGTTGGCAATTCTCGCCTATCCCAAGAACAACGATTAATCGTTTACTGGCATCCTCATAGGGTTAAATACACTATTTATACATGTGTTAATGTTGAAGTGTTTAACCATGGACGAGAAGCAATGAAGGATCGGTTTAACTACCTGATATGTTACAATACTTCCACGATTGCTTTTGTCTAGTCGAAAAATGTTAACATTTTTATTTCGTATAAGTAGTAGGTAGTCACATTTTTAATTCTTATAGGTTACAGTACATACTCATTCGATTTATGAGATTATGTATAGTTGATTGAGGAAGCATTTAGACTGTGAATTAATCAATCGCTTTACGATCATTAAACACTTATTAAATAACATTATGTTAGAACGAAAATCAGAAGCGAGCTAAAAATATTGTCAGTAATATATCGACTCGGACGGTGTTTTGGTCAAAGGCATTACTCCAAACTTTTTAGAAAGGACATTGATTTTATCGTGGTTAAATATTTAAATAAATGACCGTAATTATTTGCACATTCTTCTAAGACGTTCAAGAATATGTAAGAGCTTATGATTCTGAGGAAACATGTGCATTAATCAAACAACGACTTTTTTTAAACAACAACAAAACATGTCGCGCCGCGGCCGCTAGTAAATTCGGTTCTATTTGATGATTTTTGATTTTTAATTGAAGGGTTTGTTTTTCTTCCTGCGGTTTTTTTTTGCTCACTCGACAGCATAATAATAATAATAATAATTGGATGATTTTTATAGCGCCGTTTTTGTGGAAAATCACCTCAAGGGCGCTGTACAAATCTTAATTTCTACTTAATATTAATTCTTAGTTTATACAAATATACCTATAGCAACATACTTACCTGGCAGGACAGAATCACCATATCATAATAAACTAAGAATGTACACCTCTCCAGTGACGGCTCGTGACTTTTTAGTGTGTTTCAGTGCTAAGATTAAAAAAATAATTAAAATAAATTGATAATGTTGTAGCCAAAAACTTTTTTTTTTTTTTTTTCAAAAACTTTTTTTTTTGGTTTAAGGATTTTCAAGTTTTTTCAGTTTTTGTGGGTCATTGACCCAGCAAAACTGAAAAATAACATAGATGATAACAATGAAAAATAACAGAAGCCGCTGATTGTGTGCGAGGTAGGGACCAAAATGGTCAGTAGTCAGAGTCAGGAGCCGAGTCCAGCGGTGACCAAAGGTAGCCGACTTCGTCGCCGGTGTCGGAGGGCGGCTTGGTGGTGGGCGGCGTCGGCTTGGGCGGCACGGGCGTCGTCGTAATCGTGGTCGTCGGCGCTGCGGCGCTGGTCGTGGTGGTCCTTCTCTTCTTCTTGCGGAAAAACTTGCGCAGCTGCCCGGGCATGTTTGTTGCTGAAAAACTGTCATATTATAACATTTACATTAACATTACATTGAGGTCGTATTATGTAATATAATAAAATAAATAAAACCCGAGTATTGACTTAGAATGTCCTGATCGAGGTCCTGACTACTTCTGAGGAACGCTCTTCTCCTGCTTATATAGTGTTGTCTTCTCCAAGTTCCTAATACTCAAGGGTGCATGCAGCTTCGGGCATAATTAACATAAATCTAATCATATGATCCCAAAATGCTTGTATAATAAGGAATTAGTATAGTAAAGAAATTATATGTTTTTCGAGTATCATGTAATACATTTAAATACGTTTTAACCACTTTTTGAGAGATCCTATGATGTCACGATTTCAGGACGATGTTATGCGTCCTTTCTATCTCCATTATTTATCAAACCACGATAAATAAGACCTACTTAGGAACTGAGTTGAACCTTCAAACCCTTTCTCGACCAGTGTACTTCTAAACACACAAAATTTCTCAATGCCTCAAATTTTTGAGTTCTTCTAATTTTTTCAGTTACTTTACATTAATGAAATTATAATTGGCATTTTTTTTCAACGCTTTTTTCGTCTTGTTTATTGTAATGATTGCCTTTCCATGACCAGGAGATCTGTCGATTATTGATCCTTTAAGCGGTGGATAAGATTTATTTTGACAATAATTTTTTTTTTATTACAAAAAACAACCTTTCATCTCTTCTGTAGTCGAAGAAACATCACAGTTATTGTATTTTCTTCCCGAATGATGCAGGTGACACATGATCAACTTTCAAAAGCGTGCGCAAATAAGGTGATATATTTAAAAAGGTACAGTCTCAACAAATTGCCCTTTGAATTAATCTGTAGTTTCTGACCCCTCAAAACCATTTCTGTTTGAACTCAAATTTGAATATATGCTTTGTAATTTTTTATTTTTTTTAAATCAGAATAGAAAACCTGACCGTTTATCAGATGAGCGGACAGACGCCGTATTTCTACTCGAGCGTCGAGCGTCGAGGGTTCAGTTCTTCTGCTAAATAATTGGAGTTTTTCAAATATTCTCAGGTTATTTGTAACCCGGGATTGTTTGTATTTCTTTTTAAAAAATCGATTCGAATAAGAGGTGGTGAAAGGTTTTAATCCGTTCATCTGTGACGGTCATCCCTACAATCTCCTTTACAAAAAGAGGAACCTCGCTCCATTGGTCGGCGGTCACGGGGTCCGAACACTGAACTGCTTGGACGTTGAACACCGGACACCTCACATAAGGAAACCACTCGTTTACCTCTTTACGCTTCTGCCTCCCGCATCTGTAGGGTTACTCAACTGTGGAATTTTATGATTTATTGTTTATTATTAATAATGTATTTCCATTTAATGAATTTGTTATTGAAAATTAGTTGATTTTGTTATCAGTGAAGATCCTTTTAGTGCCTCCTTTCCGTAACGAACCGTGTAACACAATAGGTTGATTATTCATCTAGCGCCACTTGTGTGACTCAAAGAAATGTAAATCAATTTGATAAACTACCTCCCATTACACATCAAAGCTTTTAACTAAGTCTTTTTGACAACAAATTCATGACAAACGTTAAATGAAAAATGTTTTGACAATATTTAAAAATATATTTTCTGAGAAACAATTTTTACTGCGCTTTATTGCTGTTGGACACATAATCACCGATAGGCGGTAGACAGCATGCGGAAGACAAGAAGTCGCAAAATATACGTTTTAGATTTGGCAATAAATGTATAAGATGGCAATTGTTTCACATAATGTCGTTATTTAAAGGCATAGTATCCGCTGTTTTTCAATATCATTTCACTAGTGTTTCTTAGAACTGATTATCAAGGTAATCAATTAACGACAGACCTACTAGAGAAAGCGACAAAACCTCTCCAGATTTCCTAGAAATATGTACCAAACAGTCAAAGAACATAACATTACCAAACACAATTAGATTTGCCTTTTAACCGATTTGAATGCTCTTTGCTAACGATGCTGAGAAATTAAGGTACCTTTGTTTTATTTCCTAATTGATGAAATAACCAAACAAACCTCTTTATTTAGCAGCTTTAAGTAGGTACCTAAATTTACTTCGCATTATGCAGGTTAATCTGGTTTCCCCGTTAAACTAATTCAGAGATTTTCCAGCGTTAACTCAATGCGAAACAAAGAAATAACTTCCAAATTAACGAAAATAGATTAGGAAAAAGACAAAGTACTTTATGCCCCCTAAACTAACTCCAAAATAACGCAGGAGGTTTAATGATCCTCGCACTTCAAAGGACTGAAAAAATGTATTTGTGTAAAAAAAATGTTTTGGTTGAATGACACAAATGTTGGAGCATTCTTTTTATAATTCAATTATTTTTAATGAACAATTGAGATAATTATGTTTTAATTAGATTCGTTTACTTCCTAATTTTTATCATTTTTATTATTATTTACAACCTTGATGTCACTCACTCTTAATTTACTATTATTCTAGATTATCCACCTAGTTACCCATTGTTTTATTTAAGTTATTATATTAAGTATGTTAAAAAAAAAGAATAACGTGTTTTATTTTACTTCTTTTGTTAATTGTATGGAAAAAAATATCTCAAATTCGATACAAATATCGAATATCATCTGTTAATTGTAACACATTTAAAAATGTAACGGCTAGTGTGAAAAAAAAAACAAAGATGACTAACCTTTATGAACATGAACAACCTGTACCTACCCATATATTTCAAATCATTTTTGTTTAACTCGAGTAATGAAATCTACCTCTACATTTAGTTTTTGTAATAGCTGATGATCGTCACTTTTTATCCTGGTTCGCTAAGTAAAGTTTTCACACACTGAGTTTGCAAAAATATTTAAGGTTTGTTTCATTAGACAATAATTATTAGGAGAGTTACAAATCGCTTAAAAGTAAATCTCAATACTTGAATCGGGTCATGTGAAGAGTCAGAATAACAGAAGAGTATGTATGAGACGATATATGAATGTGAATGAAGCAAGGAGTGTGTGCCAAGACAGAGTTATATGGCAGTCCGTCCTCTCTGCCTACCCCTGCAGCGAAAGGGCGTGATGGTTAGTTAGCTAGTTAGTTAAGGAAACCTCAGGGCCTCTTGTATTTTTTTTTTTTTTACATGAATACCGCACAAGAGTCTCAACTGCTTCCAACCGTCTAGAGCCAGTGAGACTATGGCATCCCCAAATAGGGTATGTTGTGAGGCTGAAGGTAGTAGGGAGGGGAAGGAGATCGGGAAGAGGAAGGTTGGGAAGTAGCTGGCTATTCAGATCTGGTCACCAAACACGGCTTAAGCCATTTCAAGCAACGTTTCGATTCTGAATGGTGGTCTTTCACCAGGGCGATACTTAGAGTATCTACCACTCTGGAACGTGCCCCAAATATACTTGTTATTATTTTTATATGAATTAAATGTGTTATGACACATATTAATTAAATAAAAGTTATTGGCGCACACCGGGTTTGAACCCGCGACCTTTGGATTCGTAGTCGAGCGTCTTACCACTCGACCATGGAGGCCGTCATATTGTATGAAGTTAACATAAAAAAAAATTTGGAGATATCAAGTTTTTCTTTTTGCTGAATCGACCCAACGCAATCTATTTAAGATCTCCCCAATAATTTCAACCGTCTTGGACATAATTAAATGGGTCTATTTTCTGGAAAGGCAGGTCTAGAATACCCCAACGATAAAGTAGTAGAGCAAAGAAGCATAGATGTAGAGAATAGAGCATATAATATTGAGTATTAAAAATAGAGAGTAGGGCATGGACCATGGACTGACAGATAATTATACTCCATCCGTGCTGACCACCGGTGACCGGAAGTTAGGCGATAAGTTGACTCAATCTATGAAACGGTATTTAATGATCATCTTCCTCTGGTCGCTAGTGTCGTGTCTGTGATTGGTTCAGAACTCGTAGACATAGCTGTCACCTACCAAAGAAGGTATCACCGAATATTAAACTACAAATCAACACCCGAAGGCAAGACTCTCCTAACAGCATTTGAGTTAATTTTAAAATTAGCTTATGATTATTATGTACATCATTTGATTATTTTATTATTATTTTGGTTTTATTCGACAAAATATCTTTTGCTGTTGCATTCGAAAAATATTAATATTTTGTAATCGGTTAAGTATACGACGCCGGCAAGGCATTAAGGCTGAAGCGCCATTTTGGAAAGTTTACACCAAAGTTTTATTTTTTTTTAAATAAAATGCACAAGTCTTCACAGAGCCTGGTAAATTTTTGAGTTATCTGAAGCGACGAAAAGCTAAAAAATGTCCCGAACTTGTGTCGCTTGATTCAAGCCTTCTCCCAAATAATACATATATTTTGATGAAAATGAAATAATGACTTTGTATAAAACCACAGATTTTATTTAAATTTTTATGACCGACCGGTTTCGCTTAGCCTAAGTATTATCAAGGTACAACATAAAATTATTCCTGATGATGCTTAGGCTAAGCGAAACCGGCCGGTCGTGAAAATCAAAGTAAAATCTGTGGTCGTATAATTTTTTTTTTTTTATCATCATTATTATTATTTTTACATATTTTTATTTTATTATTTATTTATTTATTTCGTATGAATTTCTGTTCATTTTTTTATTTTTTTTCTATTATTATTACAATCTATTCATATCAATTATGGAAGGTATTGTATTGCACTACTCCTGCATACCTTCCGGAATAAAACTTTATTATTATTATTATTATAATATATATTCATTTTCATTAAATATGTAAAACCACAAAATGATTGCTTTCTACGAAAACTTATATTTTAGATGGCTGAAGCACCACAAAAGTCTTTTTTTGACTAATTTTAAACTAATTTTTGCCAAAGTGTCTCTTAAGCCTTTTAGCGTTTCCAGCATCAATATGTTCTTAGTATAATATGACCGGTCGGTAGCTGAGTGGACAAACGCGTCGGACTCTCCCACCCGGGCGTCGCGCGTTCAATTCCTCTTCTGGCTAACTCCTCCATCATTGCACAAGCAACATCTTCCGCTTCTTATGATGGCAGTAGGAGTTTTTCAAATATTGTCAGGTTATTCGTAACCCGGTAATGTTTGTCTTTCTTTCAAAAAATTAAATATTTTCAGAAATATATATAAATAATTTGAGGCGATGTCAACTCAGTTAACAGCACCGGATATGAAAGGTTAATATCATTCTGCATACGAAAATTAGACGCATGAATAAAAAATAAATTGTCTTGTATGCGAATTAGTGTAATAGATAGTTATGCACCAGACGAGGGTTTGTCAAGAAGCCGACAATATAACATGCACGTTGCACGACACATTCTATGTTCGAGGAGCTTGCGTGCGAAATCATTTGGTTTTTCGAATGTACCGCCCACTCTGCGATTGATCTCAGGACATGATGTCAGATTAAAATGAACATGCTTTCGTATATTAAATATGCTAAATTATTGTCAAATTCGGCTTGTTGTTATATATGTCTAAGCTAAACGCTTATCCATAAATAATTTACCAAATGTAGTAGTTTTTTTTCGTATGACATCACGTTACTGCTCCACCATGTCAAAATGCCTAAATCATCTAAGTTCGTACTTTATTCATAATGTATTTTGCTTAAGACACAGAAGTTTCATTGCCTCAAGCCAGCATATCATAAGAAAATTGGTCATTTTTCAAAGCAGGTGACATGAGTCATAATATAGAATCATTTTATTCCAAACTTAATACCATTATCACTGACTGCATACCCTTAATTCATTATAAAGAATCAAGACATCCAAAATGGTTCAACAAAGAATTAATTCAATTAATAGCAAGCAAAAAAGTTTCACATAGAAAATATAATGAGGAGAGATCCCTACCAACCTACATTGATTTCTGTAGAAAAAGAAAAGAATGCAAAAATATGTCTAAAATTTGTTACAGTAATTATATTAATAAGGTAGAAACCTCAATTGATGGAGACATCAAATATTTTTGGAATTACACGAAATCTATGAAAAATAATGATGTTGGTATACCCTCTAATATGCACTATGGAAATAAAAAGGCCAACAAAACTCAGAACGTAGCTCACCTACTTGCTGACTTTTTTAAAAGTGTATATGTCCACGATTCAACCATGGCTAATAATTACACGCCAATTTTTTCCCCAGACTATTATTTGAATTTAACCCATGTACACATCGAATATGGTGATGTTTTGACTGAGTTGAAACTACTAGACCAAAGTAAGAGTGGTGGTCCTGATAATATACCACCTGTTTTTTTAAAGAATTGCGCCACAACTCTTGCATATCCACTACATTTTCTTTTTAACCAGTCATTACAAACAGGACACTTTCCAGATAAATGGAAATACAGTTACCTCACCCCAATTTTTAAAAAAGGAGATAAAAATGAAGTGAGCAATTATAGACCGATTTGCCTTTTATCAACTATACCCAAATTATTTGAAAAACTTATTTTAAATAAAATCATTCACTGTATCAAACCACTAATCTCACCTAAACAACATGGCTTTTACTTCAGGAAAATCTACTTTGTCTAATCTTTTAATATATCAAAATTATATATCCGAGTCCATGTCCATGAAGTTACAAGTTGATTCTGTCTACACCGATTTCAGCAAAGCATTTGACAGAATTAATCATAACTTATTATTAAAAAAACTTAAGAATTTTGGCATAGCCGGATCTTTGTTTATGTGGTTTAGCAGTTATCTAAAAAATAGGGAACTGGCTGTTAAAATTGATAGCTTAACTTCGTATAAATTCATTGCTACCAGTGGTGTTCCTCAAGGGTCACATTTAGGACCAATTTTGTTTCTACTATTTGTAAACGACGTTTTATCTATTTTCAGCGATGTCGAAGTGTTGATGTTTGCCGATGATCTGAAAATTTACAAAACTATAAGAAATGTTCATGACTGTCACACATTGTTAAGTAATTTGTTCAAACTCTTTGTATGGTGCCTAAAAAATGATTTGCAACTCAATATAAGTAAATGTCTAATTATGAGATTCTATAGAATAAAAAACCCACTAATTTATGATTATACCATAAACGATACCTCGCTAACAAATGTAACCGAGGTAAATGATTTAGGAGTATACTTTGATCAAAAACTAAACTTTAATAATCATATCGAAATCGCATCAAATAAAGCTTTAAAAATGTTGGGTTTTATATTAAGAATATGTAATCAATTTAAAAACATTCATACCTTTAAAAATTGTACATGTCATTAGTTAGGAGTCAAATTGAATACAACTCTACAGTGTGGGCACCAAGTTATGTTATTCATTCCCTTACAATAGAAAGAGTTCAAAATAAATTCTTGAGATTTATTAACTTCAGAATGGGCATATTAAGGGGAATGTATCAATTACGATTATCTTCTTTGTCACCTTAATTTATTGAGATTGTCTGAGCGAAGAATAATTACCGACTTAATTTGCTTATACAAAGTTATAAATTCAATGATTGACAGCCCTGAATTATTAAACTTGATTTCTTTTCATGTTCCAAGCAGGACGGTTACAAGGCAGTACTTACCGTATTATTGTAGCAATTCTGCTTCAAACTCACAATGCAACACGCCTATGCGACGAATACAACATTTAGGAAACGTATACTCCGATGTCGCTGATATATTTAACACGTCAATATCAAACTATACGTTTAGTTTAGTACAGTTGTTATCATCTGGAAGAGCTAAACTAATAGTTAGACCTATTACTTAGTATTGTTTTTTTCTTTTACAATATTTTGGACCTGTTATTTATTGAATATTATTGATTATTTTTGTATCTGCTATTCAATACTCTTTTTATTATTTTTTTACATAAATTTTTGCACTTATGAGGTTGTTGTTTAAAAAAAAAAAAAAAAAAAAAAAATGTTTACATGTATGTAAAAAGCCTGTAACGGGCGTAAATAAATAAATAAATAAATAAATATCCCAAACTAAGAAGTACTATGAGGTGAATGAAACTGTTCTTAATTCAATCAGTGTTTATAGCAGAAATAGTAAAATTTATATTGGCATCTGAAATAATGAAGATTTTTCCAGTTTTTTTCAACGAACTAACTTTCACGCCGTTTCCCCGCAGAAATAGGCAAAGAAAATAGACCGCCATACACAAGTTTGTCTTGGAACACACTCTTTGCTTTATTCACATTCACACATCGTCTCATACATACTCTTTTGTTATTATGATTCTTGACATGGCCCGACTGTATTTGATTCACTTGATCGTGCCATATCTTCCTCTTCTTATTCAATTTCCTTTCGCGTCATTAATTCTTTTCACACTCCTTTCTTCGTTCATCCGCTCTACATGCCCAAACTTAAGCGCCCCTTTCTTAATCCTTTTCATTACGCTTAGTTTTTTTACATGGTTTAACATTCAAGTCCACGTGAACATTGCACCTTCCAATCCGCATGTTAGTCGGTTATTGAGAGGCATAATTGCATAATAGGTTTGATCGTGATCCGTTGGAGGCACGTCGCGACATGTTATTGTCGAATTTAACATTCAAACTACGTCAGTGGGTTACGAAGAATGAAACTTTATCGTCGATTCGGCGAAGTATTTATTGCATTTCCGAAAAGAAGCGTTCAAAACGCGAAGGAAAATAACTTATTCCGACGAAGCTCTTCCGGCGGACGGGAAAATTCGGCGAATCAATTCTTCGAGCATTAAATTGCGGGGAAATACAGCCGATATCTCCGCTACTCGTCGAATACCGCGAACTTTGAATTAACGTTAAAATACCGCCTCGAAGATTGAAGACATTTGGAGGAATGAGAACCGCATAAGATTCCGTAGGTACTAGGTTCTAACGATATTTCAACGTTTGAAACTAATTATTCGTAGTTCTATTGTAATCTTGTGAATACCCAAAAAAAAGAATTACTGGAAAAATTATAATAAAACCCTAAATTTCTGTAATATATAATTACGTCAAATAAAGCTTTGAAAATGTTGGGTTTTCTATTAAGAATATGTAATCAATTTAAAAACATTCACACCTTTAAAAAAATGTAGGTACATGTCATATTAGTTAGGAGTTAAATTGAGTACAACTCAACAGTGTGGTCATCAATTTATGCTATTCATTCCGTACAAGAGAAAGAGTTCAAAATAAATTCTTAAGATTTATTACTTCAGAATGGGCATATTAACGAAATGTATCAATTATGATTATCTACTTTTTGACCTTAATTTATTAAAATTATCTGAACATAGAATAATTACCGACTAAACTTTTTTTTATAAAATTATTAATTTAATGATTGACAGCCTTGAACTCTTATATTTAATTGCTTTTCATATTCCTGGCAGGACAGTTACAATACAGTACCTATCGTATTATTGTGACAATTCTACTTAAACCTCATAATATTACACTCCTATGCGACGAATTCAACACCTGGAACACAAATACTACGTCAATATCACAATATAAGTATGCATTAGTACAGTTTTTTCATCTAATAGAGTTGATTATTTGTAGAAACTATTTAATTCTGGATGTACCTGTTATTCAATACTATTTTTTCTTTCTTTTGCAATATTTTTTGCACTGTTTGTGAGTATATTCTTTAAAAAAATGATAATCTTTGTGTAAAAAGCTTTTAACGGGCGTAAATCAATGGATATTTATTTATAGATTATGACATGTAGAACATATTTATAGCTTTGTATAAAACCGAAGTGACATAAAGATAAATGCTTCGACTCTAGGCTGGTGGTCTCGGTTAAAATACCACAAAGTTGTGTTCTTACCAAAAATAATATTCTTATGATAATTATACATAGGTAAGTACATTACAAAACATTGCAAATATGTGGGAATTTCAGCACGGGTAACACTCGTACTCGTGACTAGACAGAAGGTTTGAAAATACCCTTAGGATGGTTGAGTGGATTGAAGCAACTGGCTCGTAATAAAAAACAACATGGTCGTAATATTTAATAATAATATTGTACAAATTATTAAATAATTATAAAATGATGGTAAAAATGGATAATCCAGAACCCAGGCATAATAATATTGTACAAAAAAATCAGTTTAAATGTTATTGAAATGCCTCCTCTAGAGGAGCAATTTCAGAAAAGTGTTAATTTCACATATTCTTTCCTGCTATGTCTTCACATTCGAATCCTTCAAGTGAGCGGGGTAAAGGTTGTGGAGTAAAGTTTAACGTTCAACAGGTAACAGGTAGTTGCCCAGCCAGATAGTGAGCAAGCTTCGGGACCGTTCGTGAGTCACGCCACCGCATCTCCATTTCCCCGAGCAGGGACAGGTATTATAGGCCACGGTGTGCAATGCGCACTGCCTCCCACAGCCTCCACTTCCGGTGAGTATGGGAAATACCTACTCGAATCATCTCCGCAACCACTTCCGACAGCTGCCCTCTTGCCGGAATATTATCGCAGAATTATTAATCACCAACTTGAGTTATGATTGCGGATGTTTGCCAACTGTAAAATGCCAGCGATAGGAATGCCGAGAATTCAACCAGATTACGTAATCTAATAATAAAGATATCTGTTCTAACTGACTGCTTCTTTTCACCAAGAAATCAATTGGATTTCAATTCATAGTTAATTGAATTAGTTCTCCGTAATACTATTCGCTCTAGCTGGTATTTGAAATTTAATTTTACATTTGCCGGAATAAAAACATACATTTGCATAAGAATACCTGAAGATTTTTCATCGCATAGGAAACGGAACCGTAATAGTAACTGTAGGTAAAAGAAAGCGCGGAAGAATACAGTTAAAAAGCTACATATTTAACAAGAACACATTAAAAGCTGAATTGAAAGTGTTTTCGTAATCAAATAGTTCAAGGAATTACTGCCGAGAATGCCCAACCTTGCCACATCTATCTTCTGGAACTATATTAGGAGCGCTAAAGCATTTTTTGGTGGTTAATTTCTTCATCATACTTTAAGAAATCGTAAATATAATATTTGGATAAGGGGCTAGGTTCAACTTATTACTTGTTACATTACTAGTTGTTGCCCGCGAAAAATCACGGGATAACTTGATATACCAAGAAAAAATATTAGTTGGTTTTTTAATCCACCCGTTTCAAATATAAAATAATGTCTTCTGAAATACTTTCCAGATAAGTATAACATTTTGTTAGGTATGTAGGGGTTTTTAAAGATTATTTTAGAATTTTCATAATTTTCAATAACATCAGTTCCAAATTAACAAAGTTCACACTCGTCCTTTTGTATTTAAGGACGAACAAAATAAATATTTTTTAGAGTTATCGAAAACGTGTAAATTTATATTTGATGCTCCTTTATAATTCTTATTAAGATCATCAAATAACTACTGATATATACCCACTTAATAAGTGTGGTCGATTAACACCAGCGGCGAATTGCGTGTTCAATTGTGCAAAATGCTACCAACTAAATCTTCAATCCTTCAACCCCTTGGGAAGGATTTCTTCAGGGTACTATAGTACTCCTGAATCGGGCTATCACAGTGCGACCCAGCAATTTACGTACTCCCTCCTTTCAGATTTTTAGAGAACACAAGCTAATAAAAATGATGCGTGTAACTTTAGTAAATAGTGGCGTTTAAAGCTAGGCTGAAAATGAATTATTTAGAAAAAAATTAGTAAACTTTACGAGGTTTCTATTCGTAGATTTTATCCTAAATTTTATTTATTTTATTTATTTATTTTATTTTATTAACGCCTTTAAGGCTTTTACATAAATACATTTTTTAAATAAAGGAGTACAATAGATGGGTAGAATATAACATTAAGAGAAAAGTTAGTATTTAACTGCAAGTATATAAATATAGCGTAGGTTTATACATATAATAACAATAACCTTTGTGTTCTATTGAAAACATTCAAGTAAGCTAGATTTTAATTTGGAAACAGTGTTGTAACGGTAAACATCTATTGAACCATATTTATTACCAAGTCTATGCAGTCTTTGAATGGGAGAATTATCAAAAATAATTGTTTGTAGACGGAGAAACATAATATAGAGCCGCCTGCCGTGTATCACGGGTAGGTACTGCAAGGTAATAAGGCTCGTTAGATCCGGGGCGTCCAATCTGCCATTCGCTATTTTAAAGAGACATATTAAATCGCTCACTGTGCGTCTTGATGATAAATCAGTGAGGTTAAGCAAGTTCATTAAATATACGTAATCAAGGTCAACAATTGGGATACATAACTTATAATTAATAAATCTGAGAAACTTATGCTGCACTCTTTCTATTTTAAGTTGGTGAATATTATAAAATGGAGCCCAGATTGTAGAATTGTACTCTAGATTAGATCTAACCAACGCAGTATAAAGTAATTTAAATGAATTCAATAATTTAAAGTCTTTTACCGTCCTCAAAATAAAACCCAAGCATTTCATGGCCTTATTAGTAATTTCATTTATATGAGGAACAAAAGTTAATTTACTGTCAAAAATTATACCCAGATCCTTTATTTGGTCAACTCTTTTTTTAAGTTAATATTGTTAATGCTATATTGATACATAATGAGATTTTTAATTCGGGCGAAAGTTATCGTTTGACATTTTCAATATTAAGGAACAGTTCGTTACGAGCACACCACTCTTGTAACCTCACAAGATTCAATTGGAATACGTAACAATCATTAAGATTGGTAATTGTTTTGTAAATTTTTAGATCATCGGCAAATAAAAGAATCATAACTCCATCGAAAACGGTAGTGATGTCGTTAATAAATAAAAGAAAATAACACTGGTCCCAAATGACCCCTGTGGAACGCCACTGAAGATTTCAAACTGATATGATAAGTGTAGATTGAGTTTGACTGATATTTTTCTTTTATGTAAGTAGCTTTCAAACCATCTCAAAATATTTCCGGTTATACCGAGGGTTCTTAGTTTATGAATGAGAATATTATGTGACACTTTGTCGAAAGCCTTACTAAAGTCAGTATACACTACATCAGTTTGAAGACGCTTATGCATGGTATTAAATAGATGTTCCTGATAAATCATTAAGTTAGTAAGAGTGGACCTTTTTGCCTTAAAGCCGTGTTGTTGATGAGAAATTACTTTATTAATCTCAGGCGAGATTAAAGAGAGCAGAGCAGATTCAAATAATTTTGGAATTGATGATTGGATACATATTGGTCTATAATTGGAAATATCAGATTTATTTCCTTTCTTAAAAATAGGAGTCAGAAAACTTTCCTTCCATTTTTCGGGAAAGGTACCAGTTTTTAAAGAAAAGTTAAAAAGCTTAGTCAGAGGCCAAGACAAGACTGATCAAGTTTCGTGGTATGAGTGTGAAACACGGCATATATAAGAAGAAACTATTTTGTATAATACACAATAAACCGTTAGATAAGTATGACTACAGTACAGTATTGACTCACCTTCTCTGTTCACTCAACAACTCATCCAGTTCAACATTCCTTGCTGTAGACTCAGAAACAATGAATTGCTGTTCCTCAATCATCACTCTACTAATTATAAGTATCATTCTCCACTGTCCAGAATGTCGAGATTTTTGGTACCAGTCTAAATGATTTTTGTCTTTCTTTACGACTCAAACTTTGGCTTGACCTTGGCTTTGATTTAAATATTCTTTCTTGTGTAGGTATATGTTCTCCTATTTTTGTCATTGCTTCATTCAATATTATGTATGTGATGTTCTTTCTCTGTTGCTCTTTTTTCCCGTTTCGTGTATTTTTTTGTAATTGGTCTTTAGTCCGTTAGTTTGTAAATAAATAAATACAGTAACTCTTTCCTACTTAACTATGCAACAGAATCTCGTATCTATTCGCGCATTGCATGAGGCGTTATTTATCATAACACGATCCGTTCGCCAGCGATCATAACCATATGATAATTTAACGATTTGTTTACATAATAAGACGGTATGGACACGTTCAATATTAAAGTTGGCTTTGAGGCACGGAGGAACATTAGGAACATTCGTAAACTTAACGGAACGTACACAGGATCGAAGTAGTACGCGAGGTGGGTAATACATTGGTCATTATTTTGCGGAATAACCATAAATTAATTCGGAATGTCAGCCGGAATATTAATATTTTATACCACACAGTTTATTATTATTGTGCTCGACCGTTTTGGTGGCATACACAGATTATTAATGGCTGACACGAATGGTTATTGGAATAAAAAAGCTAAATACTTTTTAATCGATTCGTAACACGTCATTAAAATATTGTATACAAAGTATTTTGAGTCATCCTAACCTATGATGTCCAATAGAATCATGTGTGAGAAAATAATATCATATACGAGGCCTGTTCAAGAGAAAAGGTGAATTTTGAATTTTCGCGGGCTGTGTACATTCGATTATCCATTTTTTTTTGTTGTTATGTTGGTACACATATTTTTATCATATGTTAGCATTATCAGCCATTTTGGATTAGTGGTTTGTTTTTGACAACTGGAAAGGTTAGTCACGTTTTTGTGTTCTTCAATTTTTTACTTTTGAAAAAAATGGATCAAAGAATATGTATTAAATTTTAACGTACTTAAAATGTTGACTGTGGCAGTCGGCGAGTCTACTTTGTCTCAAAAAAGTGTTTATAAGTGGTACAAGCGCTTTACAGAAGGCCGAGAAGATGTTAATAACGATGAGCGTCCTGGAGTTGTGGAAAAACAAATCATGAATTTTATTCTTTGATCCATTTTTTTCAAAAGTAAAAAATCGAAGAACACACAAAAATGTGACCAACCTTTCCAGTTGTCAAAAACAAACCACTAATCCAAAATGGCTGATAATGCTAACATATGATAAACATATGTGTACCAACATAACAAAAAAAAAACGATAATCGAATGTACACAGCCCGCGAAAATTCAAAAATTCACCTTTTCTTTTAAACAGGCCATGTATGTATAAAGGAACCTACCTATCACGATTGAATTGCAATAATTTATTAATTGTTTCCTAAAGTTGTATAATATAAATATTTGTGAATTATTTAAATGGGTTTTTCATTTACTATTCTATTCAATCGTAAATGTAAATGAGATAGGTAAAACAGGATATTTATAGTTTTTTAATGTGATTACCGCACTACGAGTCCCAATTGCCCCAAGCCAGTGGAGCTATGAAAATAATTATAATTTTTTGATAATGTATATAGTGCCATTTTTGGTGAAATACCACCTCGAGGGCTAGAAAATGAACAAAATCTATAACATACAGATTTATATTTATATATATATATATATATATATACATTAGAATAGTTGAACAGTAATTCAAATGTGGAGCAATAATGAAGAGGTGATGAAGTAATAATAATGAAATCTTAGATGTAAGTTGCTAGTTATAAGTTATACTCAGTAGTAAGTTACAAGCCATAAGTCCTTATTGTAAGTCACTAGTTGAAAATATTAGTTGTAAGCCATTAGTAATAAATCTTAACTGTAAGTTTTTAGTTATAAGCTTAAGTGATAAATTGTAGGTTAGATAAATTAATTTGTAAAGCGCCCTTGAGGTGATTTTTCCACAAAAACGGCGCTATAAAAGTAATCCATTTATTATTATTATTATTGTGGTCGAAATAACAAAAAAAAAACTCATAAAAAAGCTTAAAAATTCTACTTAGATTTAAATATCGATTAATGTTGATATTTATGTAGACACATTTGTAGCAGGCTGTGATAAGATTCTATCTTTTTGTATGGCAGAATTATTATGTAAGTTAATTAGGGTACTAACGGGTTAGCCTATGCTATGCTATGCAAATTCGGGCAAATCTGTTATCTACTTATGGATATGACTTTTGAAGAGATGCGTTTTTAATTAGTGAGAGACCGATTAGTAGCTGAGTGGACAAACGCGTCGGATTCCCGCCCGGGCGTCGCAATTCCTCTACAAGCTAATTCTTTCATCATTGCACAAGCAACATCTTCCGTTTAATGGTGGGAGTAAGAGATTTTCAAATATTGCCTAGTTATTCGTAACCTGGAAATGTATGGCTTTCTGGAACCCGCGACCTCTGGATTCGTAGTCGAGCGTCTTACCACTCGACCACGCAGGCCGTCTTCTAAGGGGGGTCGTCGTGGGTTTATTGCCCTTATACGAGACAGTACTTAAGTTTTTGGCTAGGCAGCACGACTTTTCGCCAATTCATTGATATTCACGAAACAAGTTGAGAGGAGCAATAAAGCTGAAGTAGTTTAGCAAACAAGTCACAATCTGCGAATAGTTGAAATGGAGTTTTCGACACACCGGACTTAGGTGCCTACCTACTGGAATCTCTTAAGTTATTTTTTTATTCCACTCAGTTTCTTTGGTTATCATTTATGCTGACATTCATGGTTGATTGTGATTCGGGGTTTTTTTAAATTACGCCAAAATGAGAAATATTTATTTTCAGAAACTTTTCGTTTTTGCTCGAACATCAATAAACAATCTTAAGGCAGTTTAGTTATAGTTATAGGCTTAATACAGTGGTATCAATCCAAGGCAGTGTAGTCAGTTTTTGATGATTTTTACCTGACTCGGTGGACCTGGGCGTGACTAAGACGAAGACTAGGGTATTTATACATCCAGCACATCACATATCGACATAATGATTTTGTTTATTCGTATAACCACTTTTTCACAGTATTGATATCAAAAAAAATATAGCATCTAACCTAAAAAACTGTTTAGTTGTGTCAAGTTTAGTGGCATACTAAAAAATGTGGGCGGAGTCGGACCCAGGAACCCAAGATCATTGTGACAGTACATAGAAGCGGAGTATCATATTTGTTGTCTCTTTCTCTCTCATGATGTACGACGTAAAAACCCGGAGAAAGTGATTTATCGCGAGTTTGTATCGGCTGGGAAAAATAATTAGCTCTCTCTCCATACATCGTTTCTCCAAGGTTAAAAGTAATAACATATAAATTAGAATATTAGAAATATGCTTCAATACGCCGTAAATGACGGCCTCCATGGTCGAGTGGTAAGACGCTCGACAATGAGTCCAAGGGTCGCGGATTCAAACCCGGCGTGAATTCATATAAAATAATATAAAGCATATTTGCGGTGCATTCCAGACTGGTAGATACTCTAAGTATCGCCCTGGTGAAAGACCACCATTCATAAATGAAACGTTACTTGAAGTAGCTTTAGTCGTGTTTGGTGACCAGATCTGAATAGCCAGGTACTTCTCAACCTTCCACTTCCCCATCTTCTGACCCTCCCCACTACTTTCAGCCTCACAACATACCCCAATCGGGGATGCCATAGTCTGTTATCATTACTATTGTGCGGTATTCACTATGATTTTGTTTAGTCTGTGTTAAGGATACTGCTGATGGGTCTCTTGTAACATGTGCCTCTTTCTCATAAACGAACTAGGGATTTCAGCGGAGCTCTCAGCGGCAGAATTCTATATTCACCTGAAAAAAAAACTTTTGAATTAAAACGGGCAATATGTTTGACTTTAAGATTTGTTCAAAAACAAGGAGCAGAATGCAAATAAATGTGAAAATTAAAAAAAAACATACCTTCTTGTTACATAAAAGTAAATTCGAAAAAAAATGATAAAATAAATGGGGTAGTGGTGTTGAGTTTCATTCTAACGTACATATTCCGGATCGCAAAGATGTTGGTCAACTAAGAATTGTATCCTAGAAGAAAAAAAACTTGATTACTAATATCGAAATACCGGAAATATCAAAAAACCTGTTTTGCCAATGACTGATGTCATCTCCGTAATGTGGATAATGATGCTGGAAACGTTTTCATCGGCGTATCTTCATTTCTTGTACGTACGTATTATTTGCAATATTTTAATCAAAATTAAGACAGTGGTGGAATATTTTTGGAAAAAAAACTAGTTGACGATAAGATTTTTTTAACCCTAGAATATGTAAGGGTAAAAAATAAATTAACAAATCTCATTATAACCTTTTTTTAGATTATTTTGTTTGTTAATAACTATGTGACAAAACTGGTTGGCATAAATGAATTATTTGATATTAACTATTGAAATAATAAATTAATATTTAAATATTGGTTTATAATAAGGTCTTGGTAGTTTAATTGGCAGAGACGTTACTCCCGGAAAGAGTAGAGGTTCCGAGTTCGAGTCTCGGTCGCGATGGTTATTCTTTTTAGTTTCTGGCTTTTTCTGATTCATATTTACGTTGAAGATTATTGATATTATTTCAATAATTAATATCAAAATAGAGAAAGCATGAATCTTTACAATTAATTAAAAAAAGTGAGCATTTAAAAAAAAAAATATATCTTTAGTTCTCATTGGAAGCTTTTTTAGTTGGAAAACCGGTGTTACAGAAATTGGATGACTTCACTGGATATAGTTAAAGTTTAATAAAATTAATAAAAAATACCCCTTTCTCACGGTGGTATTAGTGGTTTGCGTGCATAAAATCACTTTATAAGAGAATTTTTATCTGTGTCTTCATATTTCATTTTGGTAAGTCGAAATTCGCACTGGTGGTAGCTTAATTTGGACTATTATTTGGCCGCACAGGGTCCTGGGGCGCGCACGTATCTAATCATAATTCGTCAAACTTGATGGTTCTTAAAAGACCACGTACATGCGTACATGTACTTGAGCTCAGGTTCTTAACCCAACAGAGAACTCTCGAGAGATACCGAAAGTCGGTGATAGTGAGAATCGCCCTGGTGAGCGACCACCATTCAGAATCGAAACGTAACTTGGAATGGCTTTAGCCATGTATAGTGATCACATATTATGCGCTAGGTGCTTACCAACCTTGTCCCTCTTCTCCTCCCTCTGTCACACTTATACCAGCCTCACAGCATCCCCTAATAGAGATGCCATACTTTAGCAGGCTTCGGAGGTTGTCCAGGTTGTCCTGCAATTAGAGTTTGGCCATTATCGGGTAAATTTCTAGTCTGGAACAACTCGGAAGTAATTACTATTACCTTTCACGTACTCTTCAAATACATGAGTTGCGTCATCCTTTCTCTGCTGGGTATTCTATCAATCTTTCCTGGATTACCAGTTGGGTGGTATTTGTCATCCCCGTGATGTGACAAAGTATTATTCTGTTGATATTTAGCTCAATTTCACACTTCGTGGCCATTAAGGAGAAGGAATTTTCCATTCATCACAACCCTATCTGTCTAGAATATTTTTCTCGAACATTTCATAAATATATAAAGAATTTAATGCATTGTTTTGAATCATTTCGGAAAAAACAATCGCAGTAATTCTGGAACTAACTACCTCATATAACGAGTACACGAAGTAGTTAGTTGCCTAGATTACTAAAGCAGGGAAATAATTATGCAACGTCGGTAGAAAATTTTAATTCATCACTTAATAAATGTAAAATATTGTTGTTGGGACCTTTTTTCTATTCGATATAACGACTTATTTTATCTTTATTTTATAATACATTTTTATATTTCTTTTTTTAAAGCTAAAGTTTTTTTTTTGCTTTTTAAAGTTTATGTTTATTTTTTGTATTACATAATTTATTAAAGGTGATAAGAGGTACTAATGTACCGTTGAAATAAATAAAAATTATAATTTTTAAAAATATGTTTTCAGGTTGACGAATGGTGAGATATTCGTTTTATTATCTCCTGAAAAAAATATCGTTCGGTAACTTAATTTAATCGTTTTACCTATTTACAGCCGATAACCTTACTGTTTTTTCTTTACCTGCCCTCTTACTGTGTGCAATTTCTATTGACTATCGTTAATCTTAAATACTATAGATTGTTTTATAAGCTTATGCAAACACACAGGTGAGACATGTCGCGTAGCGAACGTATTTGGTTCCTTAGAACAGGCAATCTGCCTAGCTAGAGCTAGGAACTAGGAACTAATATCGACCGAACAAATCATAGTAGCACTTGTACACATTTTAAAATATTACAATTATTATAACAAATGTACTTACTTGTATGTTTTTTTCTTAATAAATGTTTGAAACCAGGTAATAATAAATTAAATAAAAAAGCTCATTTCAAATGAATTCCTACTACGGTGAATTTAAAAACATATTTCACTATCTGTCTTTCACCATTGAGTAGGGTCCAAAATCCTTGCTCCCAAATATTCAAGCTTAGGTTTTGGTTATTAAATTTAGCATAAGATTTCAGGCTTTCACGGGTTATATGTACTGCCCGTCTGTTACGCATGTAGCCCGGGGGCGAGAGGCCTACAAGTGCGGGTACCGTAGCATTTCTCCGAACACAGGATGTACGAGGTGTTTCACAATACAATATCACATATCGGCAGGATCGTAAATCTACCGGGCTCTCCTACGTTCCGACATGTGGTCGTACAGGCCTGCTTTATGCAAAACATACGTGGGCTTTGTATATTACACGCCGTCAACTGTCAACGACCGGTTTATTCACGTGAGTTTGACAAGAATCCTGATTTACTTAATACATTCTCATCAGGCAAATGTTCTTAAAGCGAATGAATTCTTCGAAATATCGTGATATTTGAAACATTTAAAATAATACCTCGACGAATCTTTAAATAATAATTTAATAAGATATTGTGATTAAAACACACCATGGCTTTAACTATAACTAAGGACTTTTAAATATCTGTATTTTATAAGCCTAGGAAAAAAAATTGCTCAAGCCTGTAAAAATGCTCGGATATTTAAGATAAGAAACAACTTACATAGTTTTCCACTTAGTGGTAAGTAGCAAATACAATTCTAGAAATTCTAAAAATTTAATAAAAGTTTGGGCCCGCACTTCAAAAAACTAAAATAAAACACGCTTTTTGGAATTTTTTTGAGCATTTCCAGCTGGCGGCCGATGCGATGAGGCCGATTTAAACCTTATTAACTCCAGCGCGAGGGGCTACTCCTGAATTTCAGGATAATTTAAAATATGCATCACCTTGTGGTGCCGATAAATATACACATAACTATGTTTATACTTAGTGAGTTTATACCTATATACTATGTTCCACCACCCATTAGAAGCAAACATTTCCCAGATCTTGTGTAGGAAATGGTATTGCCTTGAGCCCCGAGGCAAGTATTTCACCTCATTGCGTCAAAAAGCATATGTTTTATTAATATATTCTCATAATATACAACATAGTTTCAGAGATAGCTTATGACATCGTGTTTGATAAGTTCATAGAAGTAAATTGCTAACCGATAGAAATGATTGGGTTAGCTAATCAGTTACTTAATTAGTTGTATGTACTCGTATGCTGAATGGATTAGGTTAGGTTCCAACTGGTAAAGGCATACCACCGATTACTTCCTTGTAACATCTCCATCGTTCTTTTCAACGACCCACGTACCAGAAAGAGCCGTTACATGAGATCTTAGCGGCCAGACCTATTGCTTCCGAAATATTATGATAAAGTCATACAGGATAAATACCACCAACAAAATTCCTCACTGCCAGATATTTCACCATGCTATTCAATAAGTTCCTACAAGAACTCGGCACGCTGGTATGAGTATTTTCTTTGGCTGATTGGATAGTAAGTATCATCTTCTTGTGTTGCCCTCTCCTGCCTACGGTTGACTACCATCAAGCTTCACCATGCAGCCCGGAACAACGCAGTGGAATTATACTCGTATCAGCAGCGGCGTGTGCATAAATTGATTAGGGTAGGCAGTAGATAAAACAACGGATTAATTGATAATAGAGATAGGTACCAACAGATGTCACTGATTGCTATTGCATTTGTTCTGTAAAAGCACTGCCTAGACACTAACAAAGATACTAATGCAAACGAGCCACTTGAACGTGCACA